>KK119419.1:236734-247442 GCA_000611955.2 Stegodyphus mimosarum
GTAACGGTTATATTTAACATTTTGACAACAAATGGGATATAACACAATGGCAGTCTTCTTAACGGACGCCGTGAGTGCAGGCCACGTTCAAACAATCGACGGGAAATGGTTCTCGTCGACGGGGGAACATCCAGGGTATCTTGCACATGCTGCAGAATCGCGGTACAAGTGACTTCCGGGACCTCCACAGCTTGCGTCGATCCACGCGTGCTGACGTCACTCTGGCTGCACCTCCACTCCTCCTTCTTCCTACATTCCCTTGTTCCAACCACGTTCGCCATAGCCGATGCACCGTGCTCGCATCCATGTGGGTATCAGCTGCGATTTGACTTAAGGACCAACCCGTCCTTCTCAGTCCGATCATCATACCCATCGTAAAATCTTCTATCTGCTGGAAGTGCCTTCGTTGACGGCGGCCTGGCATTCTCTCTATTACACTACCTTCCGGGACAAAAACCAACTTTCTACGATAATTCGTCTGGTAGAAATAACGACACGAATATTGCCCATGCTGCACGTTCCTTCCCTTATATCTTACTTCATATGGTCAGAGAGCTGCGCATTTCACATCATTCGCATAACTTAGTGAAGTGCGTCTACTCTAAAATTTGCATAAATTTCTGACCACTCCTTCTCGGTGTTGCATTTTCAATGTCGAGCAGTGTACAATATTTTGCTACCTAGACGGTACAGTGGTTAGGGAAGCCTACTGCGGTACCTCCGGGTTCGAATTCGGAGAAGGCATGGATGTTTATAAATTTATAGTGTCTTTGCAGTATATAATGGGCATTCGGAATATTTAACGCTTGCTTTTGTAGAGGACAGTACAAGATTTAACTAATATACCAATTACTTTTAGCTCTTGCTGGATACAGTTTGCAGAACTTAGAGATATGCTTCAGCTCATTGCCTCACTGATAATAAAATCTCCGAAGGAAGTTCAGTATATGGCGCTAAATAAAAATACGATGGATGGTATGATCCTTCCTTTCTCTATAACTTTTGCGAACATTTTTAGGCGAATCAAATAAGAACAGTTGTCTTCTTCATATTTCATCATGTGGTTCATGCACTCCTAAACGTAACTTTGTCTTTTAAACTGTGTTCTTTTACAAAAAGTATTCAAATTCAAATTTAGCTACCTACAGCATTTTCACCCAGAAATGCGCCTGTTCAAATTTAATACTTTATAGTAAAGCCCCATTCGTTTTATAAAGTTCGGCTTATGTAGGAATGATTTCTTAGTAGTAACGTTTCTAAATTATACATTTCCACAAAATTGTTATGAAGCAATGGTTCTACAGATGTTTACATTTTCTGTATACCTAAAATTCTATATTCAAAAATAAAAAAAGAAATTTATACACTTTCAGAATTCTTAAGTTTAAACGAACGTTCACATACACAAAAAACTCAAAAGAGAAGAAGCTCCCACCTGCCTCTAATAAAAAGCATAATAAAACAAAATTTTGAGAATTAAATATCGAAGGACCACTCTAGCGAAACAGGTAAATAAATTTTGTCTTACTCAATAAATCAGACCAAAAAATCATCTGCAATTCAAAAAGCTTCAAATATATAAAAAAAGGAAGTTTCAGAAAATCGTTGCGAGAAATCGGAAGGGGGGGATTTTATTTACTCTCGAGCGGTGCTGTCAATTACTGTGAATTTCTATAATGCTCTAGAAAAAAATGGCCCCATATATCTGTCTTCTGTTTAAAAAGTTGATCAAATAAGGTAGCTTTTATATTGATTAAAGCATTGTTGTTTACTTGAAAATATTTTAGTAAAATAATATGAAACATAAATTTTATTCAAGGGCCCTCGGGAATATATAATTGCTTACTTAAGCCGAAATTTTCCAACAAAAGGGAGACTGTCATGTTTATATAATGAAAATCAGCAGAGATTTCACAATAATTTTCTTAAAGTACTATAAACGACAATTATCAGACAGAGCTGTGCAAGTTAAGTTATTGAATGCAAATTTCTAATAGAAAACTTTTATATTTAAAAATATATTATGTGTAAAAAAACAGTCATCATTCGCAAAAGCGTGGAAATTCGAAATTTTGTATTTAATGCAATTCAAATTTTATTCTATCCCTAAAGTCAACGCTTGCAGTCAGATGTAAGCTAAATCATGAAAAAATTGAAAATTTGAAACAATCATTTTATTTTATCATTTATTTGAAACATTCATTTAATATTTAAATTAATTTAATTAAAATTTTAATACTATCCCTAAGTCAACGCTTGCGGTCAGATGTGAGTCAAATAGTAAAAAAAATATTGTGTTTGTTTTTCAGGCCACGTTTGTTTTTAATTTAATTAATTTTTAAGATAATTTTCCACATTCGCCGTTAAACATATTTGCACTGCAAGAGTTTCTTATTAATTATCATTACTTTGGCAGCTTAATTAAAATCGTCGTAGTCTAAATTGTCATAGTCTTTTTTGACACATTTCTTAAATTTGAACCGCACTTCTACTAGGAGCTACTCAAGCATTGTTTATCATGTAATTTGTTTGAAACAACCTGTATGTTAAGAATATCAAAGCACATTAGATGGCATATTTTCTTTAAAAAGAGCACGTATTAAGTATGTTGAAATTGCCTGACAGCATACTAATTTTATAAGATACTCTTTCCGTGCATACACAACCCACGCACAAACATATAAAAAAATCTGAAAGTTTTCAGATTTTATATTACGCCCTAAGAGGCCTTTTTTTAACGTTTTATGTGTTACCTTTATTTATTAAATATCACGTTCTTTCCACTTAAACCATAAAATTCAGTTAAAAATAATATCACAAAATAATTTAAAAAGTGCATATGTTTAGAAATTCTGAGACAGAGTCTCGCTCGCTGGAGGGGAAAATTTTTTTTAGTAAAAAGAGGCAATTTTCCCAGAAGGACTATTAATTTCATTTTGGTATTTTGCGTTTATTCGCTATAAGCGTTGTTTCGCTTTTCAAATTGTTGCCATTAAATATTATCGCCCTCTATTATATTTAAGGAAATTAAATAATAAAGAACCTGCATAAATTTATGTATGTTTCTCCCATCGTGATAAAACAACAGTACCTAGAACTATCCAATTTTGAATAATGTAATTCTCCTAAGAATATGTGCATCTGGAAGCCCAAAATTGAAATTTGGAATTTGTTTTATTATCGATTTCATATTTTGTAAACCTTTGACGAATTTTTGATTAACAAACTCAAGGAGCAATGGTAACGTTGTACAGAAAAAACATTTTTATCTCCAGCGCGCGAGATTGTGTATCGGAAATTCTATAGATATCGCCGCGTACCTATGGGTTCGTAAGGGATTGAATGTAGAAGTCGGCAAAAAGTTAATAAAAGTTAGTCTTTTCACCAGAAATAAAACAAAATACTGAAATATTTCCTCAGATATATTCCTACAATATCACAATATCTCACAGCTGTTATATTCTGAACTACTGAAACGTTGAATACAGCTCAATTCAAAATACACAGAAAGTTAACTCGATCTCATAGCAAATTCGCTACAATCAATAATAGTACTAAGTAAACAATACAGTTGGCTTAGAACAGTAACAACTGAGCTCAGATCGTTTAATCCAGCTTTTATAAGCTTTTGAATTATTCGCGAGAACATTCTGATAAAATCTATTTTCTCGATTTTTCTGGATAACGAAAGCATTTACGAGATATCTATTTATTGAATATTAAAAGCACGCGCTCTTGTATTTTTACTTTTGCGGCTCAGCTGGACCGGCCTGGACAGCTTGGATATATTCCAAGGATCATTCATCTTGGATATATTCAACCGGACCTGGACATCTTGGATATATTCCTCAGGCGATGAAGGCGCATTCGTTGGGTTATGAAACAAGAGAACACAAAGCAGACGAAGATGACGACAGATGAACATCTGGGATGGAGAATTGCCGATAGTCTCGGGTTTGTCTTCGAACCTAGTATGATTTTGGGTAGCTTTCTGAGCCGTGTCTTTCAGACGAGACTTCGGCGTTTCGAGGTGAGGATCCTTTCTGATGATAGATAGATACGTCCTCTAATGCTGCAAGCAGTTTGTTGTTTTTGAAGTCCAAGGAAAAATTGTATTTTCTTAAAACGTGCAGTCCAAGTATGCATGGATCTGTAATATCTGCCACATATGCCGGGTAATGGTAAGCGGCACTTCCAAGCGTGATGTTCACGTTTAATTTCCCATCGATGTCGATTTTATCACCAGACACAGTCTGGAGGGTAACGCAGGATGGCATTCAAATGAGTTTATCTTTAAATTGTTGAGCTAAATCTTTCCGAATGATGACAACATTAGCACCTATGTCAATGATCATAATGCTAGGAATTCCATCGATATGCCCATCGACGGATAGTTCATTACTGTTGCCATTCAGAAATCTTGAGCGCTTTAAAACGGAATTTTTCACTATCGCTCAAATTCTGCTCTGCGATATGGTCATTCATTTGCCTCCTGCGTCTTTGGGAAAATAATCTCATTTTCCGTACGCCGGAGTGTTCTGCAGTTCCCTTGTACGCGGCCTTCAACTCCTTCGCACGTGGCCTTCAACTTGTCTCTCGTTTTCTGTCTCATGGCATTTAATTGTCTATTTAAATTCTGTATTATTTTCCGTGCTCTGAGGTATTCAGCATTTCCTTGGTATGTGGCTTTCAGCACGGCAGTACCAACACTTTAGGGTGATTTGTTGTCACCAATATTCCATCTCAAGGCATTCAATTGTTTCGTTAACTCGTCTATCTTATTTTTCGTGCCCAGTGGTGTTCTTCAGTTCTTTCGTACATGGCCTTCAACACCACATTTCCAACACTTTAGAGTCAGTTTGTTCTCACTCCTATTCCGTATCAAAGCATTGACTTGTCTGGGTAAATCATCTAAACGAGCCATCAAATGATCCACCGGCTCGTAGAGTTGCACAGCTCTGACTGGTTGGCAATCTTTACAAGTTGCTTGCTGAGCTGCCTCGAATTTCATGGCGTAACAACAGAATGCTTTTGAAATCTTTAACATCCGTCATTCATGGAGCTTTCTGTATTTCAGGATTCCGGGTGCCGTCGATAAAGTATTGCAGGACAGGATTTCCCTTGTTTCTGTCGGGCACCCCGAAAAGCAAGGTGAGATAGCCTTTCTTTCTATATCCGTGGCGATTTCCTGGAGTGTTTCCGTGGGCTTTTCTTGACGAGATTTTAATTGAAGTCTGCTGTAGTCTTTTAAACACTTCTCTCCAAAGCGCAGCTCCAACGCGCTGGAGAGAGCTTCAAAATCCAGCCTTTTGTTTTTGGGAAGAGTCTGAAGGATATCCACTGCGTCTGCTCTCAAAGAAGCGGCCAGATGACATGCCTTAGCTTGGGGATCCTATCCATTTGCTTCCTTCGCCCTACAAAACTATCTTATATGCTTGCCAAGAAGTCTTCCCATCATACGTGGATAACTTCAGAAAGGAACGAGCAGGCACAGGTGAAAATTTAAAACCATCCGAATTGCTCCCTGCCGTCGCTACGAATTTCTTCAAGGTATCCACTTCTTTGGCGACCGCAGAAACCCTGTCATTAATTTGTTGTTCCACAGCAGAATCTATCTCTTTTATTTGTTCTTTTACAGAAGAAACTTTTTTCAATATGTCCAACTTTATTTTTAACCCCGTCAATTCTGCCTTCCACGGCCTCAAATTTATTTTCTATTATGCAGGTAATCTTTCTTTTCATTTCTTTATTACCTGCTGCAGTCTTTTCTTGTATGGCTTTCATCTCTTCTTTAACTGATTTTTGAGCAGCTTCCACCTTTTCTTGACCAGCTTACAGAACCGCTTTATCTCCTGTTTAACAGAATCTTGACCAGCTTTAATGTCTTCTTTATATGCAGCAAAGGCTGTCATAAATTGCCTTAATTGTTCTTTCACCGCTCTTGTAATTGGCCTTCAAATTCCACTTTTGACGCCAAAATTTGTTGCTTGCGTATGGGTTCGCAATGCATTGAATGCACAAGTCGCTAAAAAGTTAATAAAATTTATTCTTTTCATCAGAAATAAAACAAAATGCTGAAATATTTCCTCAGAGATAGTTCTACAATATCACAATATCTTACAGCTGTTATATTCTGAACTACTGAAACATTGAATACACCTCAACTCAAAATACACAGAAAGTTAAATCGATCTCACAGCGAATTCGCTACAATCAATAACAGTAATAGAGTTCACTTAAAACAGTAACAACTGAGCTGAGATGTTTTAATCCAGCTTTTATAAGCTTTTGAATTATTCACGACAATATTCTGGTAAAATCTATTTTCTCGATTTTCCTGGATAACGAGATATCTATTTATTAAATGTTAAAAGCATTCGCACTTGTATTTTTACTTTTCCGGCTCAGCTTTCTTTTACATTTCGTCACGCGCTGCGTTGCACGGGAAAATAAAACAATTTCAATTACAATTCTATTAAAAATAGCTAAATAAATATAAAATCCGTAACATTTTATCACAATACGAGAAACTTACATACATTTATTTGATGATTTTGGGTTTCCAGGTGCACGTTACGTTATTCAAAATTTGATGGCTCTAGCTACTATTGTTTTATTACAATGTGAGAAACATATATGCATTTATGCAGATTCTTCATTATTCAGTTTCTTTAAATATAATGCAGATCTCTAAGACCTGGTGGCAACAATTTGAAAAGTGATACGCCTTTTACAGTGATTCCACGCAAAATGACAAAACGAAATTAATAACTCTTCTGGGCAAATGCCGTTTGAGCTAAAACATTATTTTTACTGAATGTTTTCTCTTACATTTCAGGTATCATTAAGATCAATTTTCATAATCAGTATGATTTTAATGCCACTTGTGCCATGGACTCATGGGCAACGTGCTCAAAATATCACCCTTTGTCGGCAAATGATGCCAAGTATTCTGAGTGTTATCTGCGGACAAAGCATTGATCTGAAGCGGATGAACAGGATCGTTTTCTACCAGACTGGATGAATAGCATAGGTTTGTTCCGTTTCTATTTTTTTTAACTTTTAAAAAATTTTCTTTTACATTTGAAAATCATTCCTCTGCCAAAAAAAATTGGCTAGGTTTATTTGGAAGTGTTTCTGTTTCACTACTTAAAGTGCGTATGCACTGTGTCAATAAAATAACTTATTTGGCTGTATTTTCAAATCCGATGGTGCTTGACATGTATTCTAGTTACAGCAATGCTTTAGATAACGGAAATATTCATTTATGGTAACCTTATATTTAAAAAATAAGTTTTATGAAATTTGAGAAATTTAACTTTTTCTACGGTCTCCTGATCAAAAGTGTTATATTTAGCAAAAGTCGACGTGTTCTAAAAAATCAAACTCAAGATATTTGCCTCCTGTGCTTCAAATATGACCGAAGAGTTTAGCTTTAAAATTAAAACTTTTTATGAATTTTACACTACTAGGAAATCAAACTTATCGGTATTCTCGAGAGGCAGTTAAATATAAATTTTAAAAAAAATTCTGAAATCATTCAGATTTTACATTACACCCAAAGGGGCTTCTTTTAACGTCTTGTGTGTTACCATTATTTATTAAATGTCATGTTCTTGCACTTAAACGATAAATTCAATTCAACAGCAATATCGCAAAATAATTTAAAGAAAGCATATCTTTGGAATTTCCGCTACACAGTATCGCGCGCTGGAGAAAAAAATGTGTTTTCTTCCCTTTACAATGTTGCCATTGCTCGCTTTGAAATTGTTGAGTTTCTTAATCAAAAACACATAAATGTTTTACAAAATTTGAAATACATAATAAAACAAATTCCAAATTTGGGCTTCCGGACGTCCATATTTGGGTGGAGACGTACATTATTTAAAATTAGATGGCTCTAGGTAGCGTTCTTTTATCACAATGCGAGAAACATATTGTTGCGAAAAATTCGGCGGTTGCGCCTGTATGTAAACTTTCCGGCATAGCACTAGGGTTGCCATAAAATAGTGTATGGTATGGTTGCCAGATTGGCGACTTTATCGCCCATTTGGCGACCAAATCGGCGATATCCCATGGTCCAATCGGGAAGCTTCTAGAATAACTTCCTGTCGAGATATTTCTCGAAACGTGTGGAACCTAAGGAAAAGCTATATAAACCCGTACGTTTCTGAGAGTCGGCATTGTGAGAGTTGTGAGAATAGCTGCTTACTGTGAGTGCTAAGCTGCACGAGAGTTTTGTGAACGGAAAGCGATCGAGATAGTGCTTTGCCGTGAAGCTACCTTTACAGTATAGCTTGACAGTGTATTGGTGATTGTTCCACGGTGTTTATTATAAGTTTAGTTTTGCCGTGAAGCTACTTTTACAGTTACAGCCTGAAGCTGTGTTGCTGATTGTTTCAGCGTATTTATTGTAGATTTTCGACGCTTTTAAATGTAATTTTGAACTGTGCTGTAAATAGTGATTCTTGTAAATAAATTGTGCTTTTTATTGTTCTGCATCGTGTTTTTATCGGATACTCTCAAATCCACGAACCCGTATAACGCAACAATATATACATTTGTACAGATTCTTCATTACTTAAGTTCTTTAAATATTGAGCAGGGCGATAATATTTAGTGGCAAAAATTTGAAAAGTGATTCAAGCTTTTAAAGTTTTCGACGCAAAATCCCAAAAAGAAATTAATAGCCCTTCTGGCCTAACGCTCTTTGGGCTAATAATTGAAAGCTGAATTTTTTTCATGTGAAGATATTTAAAGATATTCCTTTGTGATTTAATATTTTTTTAACATTTATTAATTTACAATATTTTTTGTTACACTGGGTAGACCAAAATATGCGGCAATAATTTTAACATGCAATTTATTATTTTGCTATTATAATCTAATAATCATACAAAAAATTTCATTTGGCTAAAAATGCGTTGCATTTTTAAACTATGCAAATAATATTACTTGTCGATTATATACCGGTATTTGAAGATTGCTACAGTTTTCTAGAACAAGAATTCAATATGAATTTGTATATATGAGCTGTGAATTTTCAAAACGCATGGCCTGAAGATTTATATTTATACATATCGGGCAATGTTACTCACACGAGGATCAAACGTTTTGCATTTTAATTTTTAAAAAGAGTATAAAAATTTACTCAGTATTACTAAAGGACAGATGGTGAGATAAAACGTTAAGCTTCCAATTTTTTAGAAAACTGGTTTTTTAATATAGAACTCCTAATAACTCTAATATGCCGAGACAACCAGGGTAACTAGATTTCTCTTTAATAGATTAACTAATGATTTTCACTTGCTTTATTTTATTTGAACAAATATTACACCGAAAGGAAAGTTACCACTTATACGTAAAGTAGAAATTTAACATCAGTATGAAAAACCTTGATGTGCGCACTACACGACTTTCTTATACGTTCAATTAAATTATACATATTTTTAGCTGCATTTTATTTAAACTTATTTTCTCGAATTTCATTAGAGATACATTTCTCATTCAATTAATTCAGTTCTCACTTCGCAGCAAGGCAAAAATACATAAAAACTTAAAACATCTTCAGAAAAAATTGAGACATAAAACAGAAAAAAAAAAAAAGAAACAATTTTTACAATTAAAATTAGAGTTTCTGAGCAAAAACAAGCAATTCGGCCAACTGAAAGAAGGCAGATATTTCGAAGCACAAAACTAAAAGTTTACTTTCGATCCCACTTGGGAAAAAGACTCTGAAGGTTACAAAACTGACTCAATTCACTAATCTACTAAGTTTCAAATCTAAACAATGGCTGCTGTCGCACTTAAATAACTTTTAAATTGTTGATAATTCTACAACTATTGCATGCAGTTTAACTAAAGTCATAAACATCACAACCGGAACATAACAACAATCAGTTTTAAAGCAAAAAATGCACAATTTACTAAGACATATACATACGTACGTACAGACATCACGAAAACTTCTCTCCTGAATCCATTTTGAATCAATTTTTAAGCCAGTTTTGGATAAAGAGACCTTTATTCTGTCCGTATATAGAGATTAGTATACTATATTATTTATTCTGTCCGTATATAGAGATTAGTATACTATATTATTTATTCTGTCCGTATATAGAGATATCAAGCAAAAGAATCTTCAGATGGATTCGAGAGCGGTCGAAATGGATATTTTCATTGAATTATGATACCCGAAATGTTTCGCGATAACAATACTTTTATTACTTCGTGCAAGGAAGTAAAAAGGCTAAAATTCAATGTAGATTACACCCAAAAGTACAGTAAAACACAAAAAGCTTCAATTATTCTGCATGTTGTGAATAAAGATGCTTTGCGTAATCAGGGAATAGATATAATATTACATTTAAGGAATATATTGTTAGACTGACTTATTTAATGAAGGCGAAATACGGAGGCTATTCTACTAGTTATATTCCAGTTTTGATGAAAATCGCACTCTGCAGTCCGAGGAATCATAATATTATACTCGAAATTGTCAAACAAAAGGGAACAATATACAGTGCTACTAAACTTTTTAACTAGAAAGCACCAACAAATTTGAAGAATTTCCATTCTGCTGACACAAGTGTCTTCAGTCGAATTTCTAAGTACGTTAACGAAGATGAGGTTGCCTTTAATCTACCTATTGAGAAGGGTGGCTTTAGTTTTAGAAACGGGATACTCGTCATGTCTAACGAAAGATTCT
>KK119419.1:247453-312266 GCA_000611955.2 Stegodyphus mimosarum
CAGGAAATATTAAACTTAATAAGGAATTCCTTTGCAGGCTACATGTTTGCGAAGAGTTAATATAATCTTTTCTTATAATATTAAAATTCGCCAAACATTTTGACGTCAGATGTCTTTAAAATGGCAAAGACTGCTAAAACTATAACACAATTTAAAGCTCAATGGCTTTATAACTAAATGGTTTACGATCGTGATATTTTGTGTAGTTACTTCGACATACTTAAAATTTAATTCGTATTGATACTTTTATTTAAAGTTTCAGATGATATTAAAAAATGAAATACCTTCTTCGTCATTGAGATAAAATTGCAGTAAGTACTTTGAGTGCCATTATGTATAAATAAATCACGGTTTACAGCGGATTCTTTCCAAATTAAAAAAAAAGCAAATAAAAGCAGCTGCATTAAAAGTAACAGAATAATATTTTTTTTTATTTTTATTTCTTTCTTTATTTATCTATCTGATTTTCCGAAATAGACTATTTTTACTTCCTTGTACGAAGTAAAAAGGAAGTACTGTAATCACGAAAAATTTCGGGTATCATATTTCAAAGAAAATATCCATTTTGAACGCTATCGAATAAAATTAGCGATGTTTTTGCGTGACGTGTCTACGTAAGAACAGAATAAAGGACTCTTTTTCCCCCCAAAAAAATTATAAATCCGATTTAAAATGGATTCTGAAGTGTATCATCAATAACAGTGTATCATCTTCTTTTATTATTGCGAATTAAATTATGCTTAATCCATTCTGGAATTATCAGTTAAGTTATTAAATTATGCCATATATTGACTCAACATAACGTTCACAAAAAAGGTTTCAGTTTCCGCGCCTTCAGTGTTTTTTTTTCCGAGTAAGACCGAAAGTAAACTTTCAGTTTTGTGCACTGAAAAATCTGCCTTCTTGCCAACTGGCAGAATTACTGATTTTTGCGTAGTAACTCTAATTTTAATTGTAAAAATTAATCATTAAATTGTTTTAATTGTATTTATGTTTTATATTTTTCAATATTTTTCAATTTTGAATAAAGATATTTTGAAGTTTCATGTATTTATGCATGTCGCGAAGTGGGAACTAAATTAATTGAATGAGAAATATATCTCTACTGAAATTCGAGAAAATAAGTTTAAATAAAAGGCAGAAAGAAATGCGTGTAATTTAATAGTCCGTGCAACGAAGTCATGTGGTGCACACATCAGATTTTTTTAGCTTATAATGAAACATAATTTGAGAAAATTTTACTCAAGAAATATAATAGTTGGTCATTTGATATGCATAAAGGTTTTATGCAATTGATTAAAGTTTTGAAATTCTAACCAACGATTTCAAAGAAATCCTGCATGTAAGCAGGAAAACTACACTTCTGAGAAATCATAACTCAAACATTTAATCCTATTTAATAAATGCATAGCACTTTTTTTTACATTTAATGAATTTTACTTAGTATATTATTTATTAACTTTTTAATATCATTCATAAAAACTTGATTCATTTTTAGAAGTTAGTAAGAATGCTAATTATTTATTTAAATAATAGCATTACATGCATAATTATTCATAATTTTAACTAAAGCAGTAAAAAGTGGTTAGTAGGAATTTTGACACGATTTTAAATTTAATTATGATTTTAAATTTCTTATATCAGAAGCACATTAACTGGTCATTTTCTACTGACGTAGCGTTTATACTAGTAAAGGATTTTTTTGGAATTCTAATCATGCATACAAATAGGAAAATCACTTATTTTTTAAATTTTAAATCTTTAAAACGAAAGTACCACGAAGTAAGCACATTATTTCTGCAATTAAAAATTTATAGGTAGTTATGCTAGTAAACTAAATTTTCTATCATGCATAATAACATATTTATATAAATGTACATATTTATCTAAACAAAGACATCATGTCCGTAAGTCAGAGAATTAAACACGAATATTCAATATTTTCTAGTCACTTTTGAAGTGGAAGAGTACCTAACCTATCAGACATTTTAATATAAAATGAAAGTATTAAAATAAAAATTTGGCACGATACTTCCCAGAGTATAAATCTTATTTATTATCTATAAGCCATCATCTTCTATTGAAATGCAAACACAAGAAAACAACTTGGCTTTTTAAATGGTAAAAGCTTAAATTTTTTTGCCATGGTTTCAGTCTTTCAGCGACGTTCTACGTGAGGTTTCTTAAAAATACTTGTAAAAAACTTAATTTTAACATATAAAGGCAAAAAATGTTTTTGATGTTTTGGACTGTTTAAAGGTATCTGAGATATTTAAGATATTTAAAGGTATCCATTAACACCATTATAAATTAACAAGAAGCTTACTGTAGTAGGAAGAAAAAAGAATAACTGCTTCGGTTAATACAATATTGGCTTTCAAAACGATTAGCCTTTCACAGCATATCGGTCACCGTTCGAGTTGGCCTCCGATCTAGGTGTTAGCCATACGAAGTTCGATATCAACTCGTCGGAAGGTACTAGGGCTATGACAAGGAGTTCAATTTTGTTGAACTTATCAAATATACCTTGGAATTTCTGAAGGGTGACAAAACACTGATTTACGGAAGACCTGAGTACACGCATCACTTTGAGCAATAAGGAAAAGACAACGTTGTATGACGTTGTATGAGCAAAGTTAAATTTCAGCAAAGGCGTAAGTGTAACTTTTTTGCCACTTTTGGAAAGAAAAGGAACGCCCTGTGAGCCATTTCTTTTGCCACATTTTGAACATTTGCTCCTGAACAGTCCTCTTAAGATACGATGTTGGGAGAACTGAAATTACTTCATCTCTGATATTGCTTGCTACCCACTTCGCTAGATCATCAATCAGTCCATTTCCGGCGATATTCCCGTGGGTTCCGTGGGCATAGAACAGGATGGTTAACCAAAAGGAATTCTCAGTATTAGGTGGCGAATGGCGTGTATCATTGTTTTGCTACGTGGCGCCCGCTATAGACTGGATACTAGATACCGAGTAACTAAAAAGCATGGTATTCTGCGTATGTTCGATTGTGTAGCAGATTGAGCACACGAGGCAACAAGGCAAAAACGCTTGGAAAATGGAATTGCTGAATCAGAGCTTGCGTGTCCTCTTGTATTCAATGATATTCTTCAGCAAAGGGCAAAAGTCAGTGCCAGTAACGGATCCATTAGTGTAGATAGTTTTCGCTACCTCACTACATGGAAAAGAGTCCTTACTCACATTTTGCTTCAGGTTCTCATGCGCAAGGTGACAATGCATATAGACCTTGCATTTTTCATGGATAAAATGTACATATGTCTGGTTCCAGAGATCACATGTTCTGTCAAATCTAATAACATTTGCAATGGTAGCCTCGTTTTCTACTACCAAGTGTAAAAGCAGTAGTTCTTCAAGAATTTGAAGGCTGCCGTTGATCTTATGAGATAAGCTCTTGTGAGTAGATGAACTATATAGAATTGAGGCTCTATGAACTGTATAGAATTGAGGTACTATGGAGAACTGAAGCTCATTTGTAAAGACAGATTTTTATTCCACACTGAAATTCCATGTAGCACATTACGTTAAGTGGTTATCAGCTCTTTTATTGTCTGCCAGTATATTCCTGTTTGCTTGCTCGACTAATTCGGAACTCATGCTGCTTTTGAAGCCATATGCAGGTTCTTTTAGGATAATAATTCAGATGTGACACGATGATTCGCTTTGAAGAGTTTCCAAATGATGAGAGAAGACATAGTGGAATATGCTGCAATATATGCTGAACGTGTACTTGGGTTCTTGCCACTCTTTAAAAAAGAGCCACTTTTGCTGTTTTCGTACCAATGGGGAAGTGATGTAATCTTCAGCAACCAAAAATTAATGCATATGAAATTTTGGGAAATGTATAGTGCATTACTTTAAAAATAGAATTATCTATACCTGGAAATGGTGATCATTTTGCTGCTAATGAATGGATAATATTACATATCACAGACGTCGATGGGAGCAGATAAAAGACTAGCTCGTCTTCTCAGTTCTTCATGTAAATTCATTTGCTTTTTTTGGCGAAGACTTCATGCGTGTCATTTCTAAAGACTAAATCCAAAATAACAGTGACAATTTCATGTTAATTCGAGCATGGGGCAATGCAGAAACTATGAAGGAGGTGTACCGAAAGACTTTGTCGTAAGCTGTTTTAAACATCTCTCCGTAGGTGCTAGTAGTACGAGAACAGAATTGATGCCAGAGATTAATTATCATCTTTCATGTTGTACTCATATTTAGTTCTCGCTCGAAGATATGCTAACATACGAGAATTTCTCAGCAATTCTTCTGTCCTTGTCTGTGCCTTTCTCTTAAGAGTTCTGATACAGCTATGCTCTGCTGTGAGAGCCGTTAAGTGTGATAACATCCAGCTATACTCACTTTTGCAGGAGCTTATTATGCATTCTATTATGCTTGAATATGTAAGGTCTATTATAGACGTGTCTTTATATTGTTTACGGAATGTTATGAGGTGGTTAATATGTGGCCTCAGATATCTGTAGAACTTCGTATGTCCTCCATAAGACGTTTCAAAGCTCCATTTTATTAGATATGAGGTAATTCCTGTTCATAAATTTATAGTATTGCGGTCACTGAAAGATAAGATATCAGGAATCAGTCCTGTATAAGTAGAACTATGTTTCTTGTAACAAGACTAAAGTTAGGCCAACTTAGCGCTCGGATGGTCTCAAAAGGGGGAATTGTCCTCTGCAATAAAGCAATACGCTCCAGTATGTGAAGGACGAGGCTCTAATTACATTAGAAGAGGCTGTACTGGACAACTAGAAGGGAAGTAGACTAGCTGTGCTATAGTATAACAAAGGGTATCTAAGAGAATGGTAACTATGCGATTGGTGCTCCTTTGGTACAGTAAAGGGGACGCTCCATTGCAGACTGTGTGTGCTAGGTAATTGTGGGTAAACTTTAAGAGTAGTGAGAATGCCAGGGATGATGCCATGACTAACATATGGTTCAGCAAAATAGCTACATGGACTTCAAGTTGTACCATTATTTGGGGTGTGTTGAGTGCTGATGGACGCAAACGTTGTAGGTTGCACTGGAAGAATTTTAATTGGAGTACAATACGGAGCTAAGGGAGTATGGAGTTGGTGAGGCTGGCTATGCAGTCTATTTTAGCATAGTATGGAATTTCAGAGCTTATATATATTTAAGCAGCTATTGCTTTATTGTATATTGGGAATATTCGACAGTTTGCCTGATGGTGGGTGTCAAAATTTTACAGCATTCTGATTTCTACAATCAGCTGTTATAGAGCTAGAGTTAGCTGTAACAGAAACTTATTTATAATGAGGATTTCGATTTACAATTATTTCAAAGTGAAACTTTGCACTCATATGTTGAGCATTATTAATTTACTAAACAAAAATTAAAAAATCTGATGTGTGCACCACATGACTTCCTTGTATGGAATATTAAATTATAGGCATTCTTTCTTGCATTTCATTGGACGGAATTAAATCTGCTTCGTCGATAGCGCAAAAAACCAGAATAGAATAAACGCTTTTTTTAAAATTCACTATATTTGTTTACCATAGCGACACTCTGGCCCTAGATTTACTTAACAGCGTTACATCCCATTCATTTTATGACTCAGAAAATTATATTATCTGAAGAATTATCTAATCGCTGCCACATGTTTTATTCAAATACTATAATAAATCTAAAGCGATGCATAAAAGAAATTAAACACACAAAAAAGAAAAGAAACAGTTTTTCACAGAAAATTCCGTATTTCTCATTCAATTAATTTAGTTTTTTTTCCCTTCGCAACTAGCAAAAATTCATAAAAACTCAAAATATCTATATTAAAAATTACGAAGTAAATCTTAAACACTTATTTCGTCGAATAAATTCCAGAATGCATTAAGCATGATTTAATTCGCAATAATAAAAGAAGGCTTATCTTTGTTGTTGCGAAGCTTAGTTTCTCTAGATTGGCAAAAAATCCACTGTTCTGCTAAGTTTCAAATATAAACAAATATGGTGGCTATGGTAAAAAAAATTAGCTTCAGCAGCACTTAAACAAGTTTTACATTCTTGATAATTCTACAAACATTGCATGCAGATTTACTAAAGACATAAAAAACCTTAACCGGAAGATAAGAACAACATAATTCAATCATTTTTAAAGCAAAACATGCACCCTTTAGAAACATACAAGAATAAAAGAACTGAAATCACTGTACCGAATAACGGTGTGGATATATATATATATATATACATATATTTATATACTTTTGTTGCTGCTGATTGCAACCAAAATAGGAGGTACACATCTACATCTTATAACAGTCCTACATGCAAATTTTTAACATTCTGAGGCTACTCGTTTTTGAGTTATGAGAGATACATACATACGTAGGTACGTACGTACGCACAGACGCTACGAAAAATTCTTTTCAGAATCTACTTTAAATCAGTTTTATAATTTTTTGGGTGAAAAAGAGTCCTTTATTCTGAACTTACGTACAGATGTCACGCAAAAACATCGTTAAATTGCATTCGATAGCGGTCAAAATGGATATTTTCGTTGAAATATGATACCCGAAAATTTTCGGGATTATAATACTTCCTTTTTACTTCGTACAAGGAAGTAAAAATTATTATTATTATTACTTAATAAAATAAGTAACTAAATTAACAAACAATTCTCAGTTTATACTTGATGTTCAAATACCCAAAGCGTTCTTGTAGAGATTTTGAATAAAATATGCCTTTTCAAGCTAACAATGTATATACATGCTAGAAAGGGAGACAGCACATAAGGTCGTACCCATACGCCTAAGGTCGTACCCAGATGACAGCAATTACCGTATGGAGCTTGAAGTATAGCTGGCACATTTATTAGCTTTCAGATTTGTGTACTCATCCACACCAGAGAAGAATTAACTACTGCAAGAAACCAGTAAAGAGTCAGGTTGGAAAATCAGAAAATAAATATTAAGCAGACAGCAAAAGTAAAAATGCATAGGCTTTCAGACAAACACAGAAGTTGTGGAAAACATCGCGAAGCACAGAATTTGATAGTCTCTTATCTATCATCTTACCTAAGAATAATCCGCCCTTTCGTATCGAAAGATTTTGATTACATCCACTGTAAAACTCTGTAATAACAAGCGCGCATGCCCAATCCCGAATTTTTATTGGACCTTAAATGTAAGTGAATTTGTGAAATTCTCTAGTTCTGAAACATTCTGGAGCGGCTTAATATCTGGGTGTAATGTATTTCTCTCGTCTTCTTAGAATGTCTTCTTGGCGTAATGGTTAGGCACTCTCGGCGCGTATTCGAGAGATCCGTGGTTTGAATCCCGGCGAGGGCATTGCACATTTTTCATCTCTCCTGCTTAAAAAAAATACCTTAATGTCTGTACACTGGCGCCGGAACTAAAAAACGTGATAGATGATGATTCTCCACTACCAGGAGCTGGCGATCGGGACCCCTAAACCGCAGTCGCCCTTTAAAAGGAGGAGTATGTAAGCTATTTCTCCCGCCTTTTTGACATGCTTTCGGGGTGTAGTGGTCAGCACGCGCGGCGCGTGTTGGAGAGGTCCGTGGTTCAAGTCCCGGCGAGGGAATTGCTCATTTTTCAATATCTCCCGCTTCCAAAAATGTAATGTCTCTACAAGGGAATAAGCAAATTAACAAGATACTTTGTGAAGCTAGAAAATGATAGGGCTTTTTCCATTGCACTTGTTCTTGACTTGCACGTCTTAAGTTGCCCTTTAGGTCTTCCGAAACTTGAGGAATTTGTAACACTAAAGGGAATTATAGCATATCTTTTGTTTGCTCACGTGATGAAAGTGATTAGCTAGTCTAGGGCGCAAATAGGATGCCCATTTTTTAAAAGCCGATGAGAATAAAATCTATCTTTCGTTTCCAGCCTGAAAAACACAAACCTCTCTAGAGTGAAACTAGAAAATAAATGTGGTGGAAGATAACTTCTCACCATCTATATTTGATTGACTGGATCTCATGCCGCTTCCCAGCTTGTCATTTAAATGTGGAAGAATGAGAGGAATTATCTCATTCTTTATATACTCCACCATTCAAATAGCGTGCTCTTGTAGGGTAGGTGATCATCAGCATGTAGCTAATAAGCAGAAGATCCGTGGTTTGAAGTTTGATGAGGGTACTGTTAGTTTTCCATGTTTTCTACCTCGCAGAATATAATCATCTGTACAGTTGCATGGGAAAACGTTTAGGACTGACAAAATTTCAGTGAGTGAAATAATTCAAGAGGTTTGAATGTCTCCACTCTCTTAAATGATACGTTCGCCGCATTTATTGTCAAGTAAGCATATCCACTGAAATCGAAAAGCTTATTCACTTTCGAAACAAATTTTCACTAGGTACTACTATTATGCAAATCATTAATTTTCGAAGTTAGCGTTTTCTGATTTAATGAGCATTATGGCGAAAAATGATTTTATAACTTTTAGGCTCATATGAAGATTACACAAATTTTATGTTCTTTTCGTTACTTTAATTAAATACATTTTACATCTTAAATATATGTACGAGGGACTCATTAAACAGTTTTTAATCATTTCTTTAAATGCATGTTTATTTAAATTTTTGTTTTAAATGAGCTAGTGTTTTTAACGAATTACTTATTTTTTTTAAACTGGAGATCTATTTGCGTTAAATCCCGCAGAAATTTTACAGGTTTTAATAAAATAGATTGAAGTATCACTTTTTATCATCATAACATGATTTCAACGAAGTGCTACTGTTGCTTAAAGAGTGCACTGAGAGATCAGACTTTTTGAAATCTTGGACAAGCAGAAAAGTTTGAGACAGTTTATCAAATCTCGGAATCAGTGTACATTTAGCAGAATCTATGAGAACGTCTATCAGGCTAATGCAACAGTGTTCAGTTTGTTTCCTTAACTCCCCCCCCCAAAAAAAACTGTTTTAGTTATCAGATAACAAAACTTTTTTTTTAAATATTTTTTATTAAACACATACAATCTCCCCATGCATCGCAAAAGTACAACACGGGGCTTACAGATGTAAGTTAAAAACAACATTAAATATTACACATAAATAAAACGAACAAAAACAAGAAACAACAGTCTAGATTTCACAAAAACTGATAAGTTCACTGGCCAAATCACACCAAGCTTTTTCAAATCATTCTGCATGCATAATCTAGGACCATCAAAGGTAGGACACGAAAAAATTAAATGTTCCACATCCTCAGGTACTCTTTTAGAACATTCGCATAAATTATTTGATTTAAGATTAAAACGAAACAAATAATTTGCAAACTTACCGTAACCAGATAAAAACTGAGATACTTTAAAATTAGTAAAAAAGAAAGATTGCAGCCTGTAATTAACAGAAGGAAAGAACTTTTTAGTACACCTAGTATTACAAGATGAGATATATTCTTCATTACACTTAGATATAAGCTTTTTAAAATAAAAGGACTTCCAATAACTCTTCGGAATGCCAATATTTAAGTCGACAGGCAAATTTAAAGCATCTTTAGCTAATAAATCGGTTCTTTCATTTTCGTAGACTCCATGATGACCGCGTCCATAAGCAAAACGAATATCAATTTTCTTGTCTCTTAGAGAACTAACAGTTAAAAGAGTTTCGATTACAAGTTTGTCGTTGCTAGTAGTACTTTTCAAAAGGTGGAGAGAAGAGATGCTAAAATAAAATCCATCTGTTAAAATATCTGTGTAATTTCGTAATTAATTTCCTTTAGCCTTTTTCAATCTATTTTTTTATGCTCTTTAATTTGTTTTCTAATTTTGAGACTATTTCCTTCAGCTTTATTTAACTTATCTATGTATAAGAAATTGCGGTTATTTATCATGTGTTTTAATTCATAAAACTGAGCAGTGTTTTTTTTTCATTAAACAGATCCAAGGTTGGCATGGTTCTTCGGCAGAAGAGAACCTAGTAACGAACATAAAATTCAGCGTAGAGATGTTGCCGACGAATGTTGTGTCCGTCTCTGCTCACATGAAACTCTTCTCAGTTATTGCCCATCTACAAATTCTGCAAATTGATAGCCTGTATTCTCTGTGCAAATAAATATCCATTCAACTGGTAAGCAATTTTGAGCCTTTCTTTCTGTGAAAATATGCTTTATTTCTCGAAATTATTCAACAATCATCTTTCATTACATACACACACACGCACACATATTTATATATACAATTTCAATCAATTGCCAGAACGGTAACGATATACAAATGCTCAGACTAAATAGTATTCAGTACCAGCTAATCTTTTTATTGAATACTGGAATAGCATTTCATTAAAATTAATAATTCGCCTTAAAATATTTACGCTTATAAAACGCAGTATCCTTCTAACATTAAAAAACTGTAATGATTTCATTGTGATAAGAACTTCAATAACTTTATCTAAGTAAAAAATACAGAATAAAAGATTAATTTATAATTCAAGATGACGTCCCAAATAATAGAAGAAACTTATATTCTTGCTTAACAAAACTGTGTTTTCTTTGCACTTTCACTACAGTTTTTTAAAGTACATGTCGCAGAAAGAGTTTAAATTCAGTTGCAGAGTTCAGTACATTAATTGTATTCTGGATTTCACTAAAATAATATTTAAATTGATATTTCTTTCATAGCATACTAGCATACTTCATTTATTTAATACAAAAATCTTCCTATATATATTTAAAGTTTAGTATAAGAATATCCATTATTTTTCTATTTAAAATACAGTTGTTATTTTTAGAAAGAAAGCTAATTATTAAGCAGCAACGTATAAAAGTATAGCCATTACTTTTTTTTCATTATTATAATTCTAATCTTACTGAATATTTTTTGTAACTACATACTATAAAATTTTAACACTTTAATCCTGGACTGAAACTGAAATAATTATGATTCGCAATAAATATACTCCACAGGCAATAAAACAGTTGAATATTCAGTTCATATTTCTATGTATAATGGACAAGATGTTTTAAGAATTTTCAGGGTCAAGTGCGTGACAGATAATGTGCATATATACCTATATACGCGAATTAATTTGCATTCTGGCTTGAAAATGGAAAGGATGAAGCGACAGTAAAGATCCAAAACATAAAACATCTGGTTAGTTAACATAAAGGAACCTTATAAGTAATGAATTTTCAAGATAGTTTTCAAAACTATACACATTACAATAATGTAGTATTACAAGGATTACCTTAGTACCTTAGTACTTTAGCAGTCTAGATACCTTAGTATTTGCGATAAATAGGAGAAGGTACGTAGTTTGTTATACTTTCTAAGTATTATACCGTGAGGATTATGCAACCTCATAGCAAACAATTATGTAATATTATTTATGCCTAAATTAAAATTTAAACAGGTTTAAGAGTAATCTTGTATACGTAAGTAACAGGTTATATTATCCATACTTGTATTACGCAAAGCATAAGGAATTCCAGAAAACGGAATTTCTATTACATTATGGACTCAAATAAAATTTGATATATATTTTTGAGACAGGGGCTACGGAGTTTAAGTATGATTTTTGTACATATTGCTTTGCTTAAGTGCGGTGCTTCACTCTAGTTCTGTTACACAGTAGAGTTCAGAATTTTAACTCATGCTTAATAATTATGTATTTTACTTACCTTTTTTTTTTATTTTTTCCTGCGCAGGAGTCAAATTATGATTTCACTTTGGATCACTATAAAATTTTATTTCAGTAGACTTACCAGTAAAACGCAGCTTAGATCATTTTCACAAAATTTTTAATAAAAACAGACATCATTTTTCAATGCACATAATTCCCATTTTCTTTACAATTTCTACAAACTGCATTACAAAATATTAAACTTAATTCTGATCGTTAATAATACTTATCTTCAACGAGATAAAATTTTCTACTCAAGCTTGCCGATAATCGCTTCAGTAAAAATAGACATGTACTTTTCTGTTTTCAAAGGTTAGCGGTGGAAGCAGTGTTGTAATTGTATTGAGTAGTAACTCAGTAGCAAGAAGAAATTGTTACTTTTAGCTGGGGCAACGGCGGCAACAGGAGGAATGTATGTGATATGCGCAGTACGTTTAATTTGTGATAGGCGCAGGACCATAGTTTTTTTAATGTATTGAAATAGTCTTATGTTTTTAGGCAACAAAAGTGGAGTCTAAAACAATGGAGACAAAAAAGATAGTTATCATTGCCTAAAATAAAGAATGGAAAAGTAGGGTTTGTTGAGTTTGACAACTTTTTTAATAAAATGTTAAACAAAGAACCCGAATTATGTGTTAGAAAAGGTGAGAATAAACGGATTTCACTTGATTTGCATACTTTCAGGTATTTATTTGATAACTATAATAAATGTTTTAAAATCACACCAGTATTTTCTAAAAATTATAATTTCTGTTTCACCTGAAGCTATGTCTTACATTAGATTTTAATTATTAAAAGAATTATATTTACATGTTTATAATATTTTATTTCTTAGGAAATATGGAAGTTGATACAGAAACATCGCGCATGCATGGGATGAAACCCTTCGCTGAACCTTACAACAAAACCCGTAACATGAAAATGCACACTTGTTGAAAATGAGAAGAATTTTTGAAAGTTAAATAAATGGATACTGAACTATGTAGAGTCTGTTTTTAGTATTTCGTTTCCAATTTATTTTCAATATCACCGTGTAGTTCTCATGCTCAAAACATAGTTGACTTAAAACTATTTAAAGATTCCTATATGAAACTTTCCTCTGCAGTTCATTTAATAAGAAATGGGTTGAAAGAATTACAGCTCTTTATGTTTAATCTGTTGGTGAGTTCATAAAGTTATTATAGATTATTGTAATACGATTACAGATTCTTGTAAGATACATACATATATAATACGTACATACATACATACACGTAACTGTATGCATTGCAATACATCTATGTATGTTTACATTTAGTACATACATACATATATGTAAAATACATACATACATTGTTATAAAATACATACATTGGAGATTATTGTAAAAACATGCATTTCATTGAATTCTTTGGCAAGCATTGACATAATATAAAATCTCACATGAAATTCTATATCAAGTTCTCATACCGAAAGCACTGACATATTGCCCATATGTCCTAATTTGTTAAACATGCATGGTGACTAAGGTATTTAAAACCTGACCTTAAAATAAAAGTAGAAGATGCACATATTAAAATATTTTATTCCCATGTCCATAAATTAAGTGTAATTCAGAATCATACGAAAATTGAACTCTAAAGTCAAAATTTTACCTGTAGAATTATCGCACATATCTTCAATAATAATATGCAAATTACAAGAAGCCATCAGATGACGTCGATAGCATGTCACAATGACGAGAGTGTAAGGGAAGTGTATATAAGGAATGGTAGCAAAGAAGTAAATTTGTTTACAAGCGTTAAGCTGCTTAGTGCCACAACCGAATAGTTATGACACAGAGGATGCATGTGGATGTTTTTTACGTGGTAGAACTATCGGCAGCCTGGAATATGGGCGAACTCAGATTGAGATACTCAGATAGTCCAGTATCATCTCTAGGTTTTGGTAACGATTCCAAAATGACTGAAATGTCAATAGACGTTACAGTAAAGGTCGCTCCCCGACTTACAAAGCCAAATGACGACCGGAATTTGGCAGTAACTGCCAAAAAAGCAGACAAAGCACGGCATCAGACCTGTCTCGTCAGCTACCTTCAGATACATTTGGGACAGATTAGTTTATATGCTCGCAAGCCTGTGAGATGTGTTCCGCTCACGGCAACTCACTGTCGCCAGCGGTTAGCCTAGAGTAGAGAACATGTAATGTGGACATCATCACAATGGGGCCGTGTGATGTTTTCTGACGAGCCCAGATTTAGCTTGCAGTCTTGTTCACGTGTGATTTTCACGTGGAGAACTCTAGGTACCCGCTACTATCAAGATAACATCATTGATCGACACCATTACGGTGACGCAGGATTGCTCGTTTGGGGTGGAATTATACTGGGCTCCAGAACAGGTCTGCATGTTCAGATCGGAAGCATGTCAGGCCAAATTTATCGGGGACATCATTCTGGGACAACATGTAAGTTTGTTAGCGGTGCCATGGGAGCAGAATTTCTGTTTATGGATGAAAACATCCGTCCTCACTTTGCAAACACTGATAAGGAAGGCCTTCAATGGGAGGATAGCACCTGTATGGAATGGCCAGCATTTTCACCTGACTTGAATCCGATACAGCCTGTGTGGGACACGCTTGGCCGACGAATTGCAGCCCGTCCAGCATCTCCTGCATGTATACCGGAACTTCGGAGAGCATTGCTTGCTGAGTGGAGTAAACTTTCCAAGATCAGCTCGATAATTTGATACTCAGCATACCTAGTCGGTGTACGGTTCTCTATTTCATCGTCTGGGAGACATACCATGTACTAACCATCATATCAATCATGTAATCTTAAGTTTTTGTAAGGGAGATATTTTCCTGTAATTGCTCCCGGGAGCAAAACTCGTAGTTTTTATGATTGGTATCATATATACACCACCTTTTTTATCTTTATCTTTTTTTAATAAATGGGCTTTATGAATAAGTCACGTTTGTTTTGTCTCTGAACCTTTACTTGCCAGAACTGGCATTATCCTTCATTTATGGGCATGAGTGTAATTAACGGAATAAGAAACTGTCATTCCGTTATAAATATTTCTTCAATGTTACTATCCTTCTACTTGTAACTGCTGTTTAAGATTAGAAAAAAGTTTAAAACTTTAAAAATTCTCCAGTACACATATACATAGATACGTTCACTTATATGCCTACTCTGTCGTTATGGACGATTTGTATGGGAAGACATGCTATTAGCAAGTGTACATAATATGGGCATTTTCATTTCGCAATTTAAACTTCTATGCTAAGGATCGCTGAAGGTTGAAAAATGCTTACCCAGCTTCATCTTGCTTAATGCTATTGCAAGTAGCTTGTTTCTGTTTTAAACAATTTCAGTAATGAAACTGCATTTACTAACACTGCACTGGAATTAAAATAACAGTAAGATGTGTTCAGGAAATTATGCTTCGTGCTATGCCCTTCAATAGCAATCGTTTTACTCATAAGCAAAACACATTACAAGATCAACTCTTAAGCATAAATCTTGCTAAGAAAAGCGAAACGAAATTATTTTGTAGGAATCTTTTAAATTTTACATTAAATTTTAGATAAATTTAAGATAATTTTAAAAATTAGGTTTTAAAAAATCAAATTAATTTACGCATTCAAAACATATCTCTTCACATCTCTCAGACACTTCAAAGTAAACTCTTCTTACTTACTTGTACGAAGTAAAAGAAGTATTGCAATCACGAAAATTCCGGGTGTCATATTTCAACAAAAATATCCATTTGGACAGTTATCGAATGCAGTTTAATAATGTTTTTGCTTGATATCTGTATACTTAAGAACCGAATAAAGGAATCTTTTCCTCAAAAGAATTAGAAAACTGTTTTAAAATGCTTTCAGAAAAGTTTTTTTTTCGTGGCGTCTGTACATACGTATGTATATATCTATCTCGTATAACACAAAAACGAGTAGCCTCAGAACGTTGAAATTTTGTACATCAAAATGCTATAACACGTAGTTGTGTACCTTCCTTCTTAGTCCCAATTGGCCGCACCAAAAGTACATATATATATACCCACTCTGTTATTCGGCTCGGTGGGCTCAGTTTTTTTTTTATTCTTATATGTTGGTAAACTGCTCATTTTTGTTCTAAAAAGGGTTGAATTATACTCTCGTATCTTCCGGTTAAGGTTTTTATTCCTTTAGTTAATCTACTTGCAATAGTTGTAGAATTATCAACAATTAAAAGTTATTTAAGAGCAGCTAAGCTTAATTTCTTTTTTACCACAGGAGCCATACTTGTTTACATTTGAAACTTATCAAAATGGTGTATTAAGCCAGTTTCTGCACCTTCAGTGTCTTTTTGCCGAGTGGGATCAAAAGGAAACTTTTAGTTTTATGCAATGAAAAATCTGCTTTCTTGACTGCTGGCCGAATTGCTCATTTTTAAGCAGAAACTCTAATTTTAATTGTAAAAATTGTATTTTTTTTAATTCATTTAACTGTATTTGGTGTTTTATGTTTTTCTATATCTTTCAATTTTTAATGAAGATATTTTGAGGTTTTATGTATTTTTGCCTAGCCGCGAAGGGGGAAATGAATTAATTGAATGAGAAATCTAACTTTAATGAAATTCGAGGAAATAAATTTAAATGAATTGCAGCAAAAAATACATATAATTTAATACTTCATAGAAGGAAGTCATGTGGTGTCTACATCAGATTTTTTTTAATACGAAAAGAAGTCGAAATTGCTCTTTGAGCATCATTCATCAATCTAAATATTTAAATGTCTAATCAGAATCCATCAAAGAGAAACTGTTTTTCTGATAGACCGAAATTTGAGTTAGATATGTTGCCACCATATGAAGGCAGAGCTCGCGGAAGCTAGACTACAAAACCTCCAATACAACCGCGCGACTCCCTAAAGCACCGTTCTATAGTTCACAGTCCTAGTAATATTTATTCATAATTTTGCTCAACGAAGCCATGACTCGAAAAAACATTTTAAATGAAAATAAGCAATTTCACAAAGCAGATTTAGCATATGTATTTAACAATGAAACCGAACTTCGCTGTGTAACTTACATCGTTAGGAATCGAAAGTTAAAATTTCTGAGATTATGCACCATGCTGCATCACTCTATGTTGAATCATACTGACGGCTCTTCATTGATTAATTTCAAAAATACATAAGAAGGCATATTCTTCGATCTTGAAATAAAGTTCACTGAGCGTCGGTGAAACATTAGCAGTTAATGCCTTAATGATCACTGATATAATTTTAATAATCTGCAGTTTGATTATCTTGAATGAGAAAATGAAAACCTACGAATGTATTTTAAAAGGCCAAATTTTATTTGCACCTTACACAGTGCGATAACTATTAATTGAAGAGTCAATTATTTGAACGTGAAACGTTTGGGGGTAAAAAAGGAAAAAGAAGGAAAGAAAAGGACTTCAAACCTGGTTGCGAACCCTGGTTGACCCAGCTGACTGCACTGTCATTAGCGGGCCAACATAAGTATAATTAAAAGAGCTAAATGCTAAATTGATTAATTTTAAGAAGTTTTTAAATTTCAAATCAAAATCAATTCACTTTAATTTTAGAGACTGTTTTCGAATAATTTTAATTGAAAAATCCATTTTGCAGTCTAAACTCCTTTTCTTAAGGATTTTTTCTTTGAAGTCCATTTTATTGATCAAATTTAAAAGACTATGCTATATTTAGCAAAGACTGCACAAAAGTAAATCGATATATTACATTGTTTTTTTTAATTTTAAAATATTCGCTTGATTTAAGAAATATTAGTATTTTTTAGTAATAAACTCATGAGGTATTTCTCCCAGATTCTTAGCATGCCTTCATGGTGTAATGGTCAGCCCAATTGGCGCATATTCGAGAACTCCGAGGTTCGAGTGCCGGCGAGGGCATTGCTCTTTTTTATGTCTCTCAGCACCAAAAAATCCTAATGTCTCTACAGGGGCCCCGAACTGAAAACGATGGTGGGTGATGATTCTCCACTACCAGGATTTGGCAATTGGGTCTTCTAATCCACAGTCGCCCTTTAAAAGGGAGAGTATATAAGGCATTTTCCCCACCTTCTTAACATGCCTTCGTGGTTTAATGGTCAGCACACTCGGCGCGTATTCGAGAGGTCTGAGGTTCGAGTTCAGGAGAGGGCACTGCTCATTTTTTATGACTTCTGCTTCGAAATAACCTAATGAGTCTACAAACTGATGTAATGTAAGAAGGATTTTGATAAATGTTCTGGGAATACAAATAAAAACACAAAATTATTTAAACAGCAGAGCATTTTAGAGATAGATCTCTTATGAGATATGGTTTCATGAACGATTTTATAAGGGAAATTGTGACTCTTTTAGGGAAAAGTCATATTACAAATGAAGAAAACTATAAAATCCTAAGCAATTAAGTTACTCAGTCATTATCCCGAATTCGGCTAAAGACCTCCGTAATAAAGATAACTTATCTAACTTCTAGCCAAAAAAAAAAAAAAATATGGAGCTCCGTTGCTCTCATTTTACGTAATCAGATCTGAAAGAAGCTATTGCACAAAGTTTTCAAGATACTTAAAATGGGTCTTAGACATTTAAGTACTAGCGTTGCGGAAATCTCAATGAATATTTTGCCTAGAATCCTTATAGCAAATGCTCTTAATATTTCAATTTCCCCGCCAAGGATTTAGATACCGAAAATGGTATGCTGTTGTGCAATCCATTACTAAAATCAGCCTTTTCGTCCTTCGAATAAGATAACTGAAGATCATTCACTAGTAATGTTCAATCCATATGTTAATACATCTCTTTTCTCTATGCTTTGATCCAAATTAATATAATCCGTCTGATCTTCTGTCCTCATGAATGAAATTGCCTAATCTGTGTTTAAATGACAGCTGTTAGAATGTTTTCGTTCAAAGTAGTGTCAACGATTTAGTAGCTTTTAATCATACTATGATCTTAATATCAAATTGTAATTACTTATATGTGTCTTAGGAAGTGGGTTGTCTGGATTTAAGGCTTCGTCTCGTGGTTTCCCCCCTCCTTCCAGGAATTTCTGTCATACAGTACGCCTTGAATGGTTACTAATTTCCTATAAAAGGGAGATGACATAATCAGTCAGTTCGCCAAGAATCAAGATTTGTTAGAGGTTGGCTTCCAGCTTTTGCTGCCATAATGTTAAAAGTAAGTCATTTTCCTATAGAAATGTCATTTAAATTGATGTTACTTATAATTATATTGGAACATAGGGTAAAATAAATTTCTGCTTGTTATATAAAAGGCGTGATACTTAATATTTATATTCACATTTAAGTAGAATTTCAAAACTACGCTAAAATAGTAACAAAGAGAAAATTTAAAATAACTCCAGCTATACAAGAAAGTGCAATGCATTCAGTGTGTTTTAACTAATTTTAAAAAGCTTAATAATATTGTACAGTGGTAAAAGATATGAGGGAATAGATAAATGAAATTCATTGATACTTTAATGCAGCTTGCCTCTTTTCAAAAGTTGCTTTTCGTTCTCGGTGACGATTCATATTTAAGACTTTTCATTTATAAACACAATCTATACCCTTTTAAAATCTAACTAGAAACTGCAGTGATTATTTCAATCTTCATTGTTAATTTTAATAAGTTTTCATTAATCTAAGTCATTGCTGAGTTTATCAATTATGTTACTTATATCTAAAGTGGATTCGTAAGAGTTATAGAGTGCAATATTTACAATGCTTTAGTTGCCTAAAACATACTTTCGTGTGAAAACAATAGAAAGAATTCAATCTTTTTTCGATAATTTTTTGGTTTCGATGTTCTTATATTCAACTACTCGAATAAGCATAGAACATCTTATTAATTTAGAAGTCAAATAACAAAAATGAGCCTTATATTTGCAAATTTTCGCAGGACTAGTTTCGATGGTTTTACCAAACCGTCATCCTCAGCTGCCAAAGCGCAAATGAACGAGATAAGATAAAGTGATTAGATAAGATAAGATAAGAATGGCTGGACAGGAGTTAAGCTATTGGCGTCATCTATTAATGAAGCAAGAACTAAAAAATAATTTCCTTAAAGGCTGAACGCAAAGATGGATTGAAATTAGGGTCGTTAATTAGAACACAAAGATTTTTTTTTGAATGTGAAACGCCTCTAGAAAATATAATTCACTAACGAAACATGTTCTTTGAATATTTTTGGCTGCAGAAACATTGAAAGTGCGATTTTTGGACCAATAATGCTGGGCAAAAGAGGTCCTTTTTTTCGTTTTTTCTATCATATACCTCATGTTCCTTAACGCGAAATTTTAAGGCTCTCTTAGTTTGACCAATGAATTTACATTGGTCCTCTATTGCCTAACATTGTTGGTCCGAAAATCACACTTTCAATTTTCTGCAGCCTAAATTATTCAAAAGACATCTTCTATTGGTGAATTATGTTTTCTAGAGGCGTTTCACATTAAAAAAATCTCTGTGTTCTAGTTAATGATCCTACTTTCAAATCATCTTTGCATTCAGCCTTTAAGGAAATTATTTTTTAGTTCTCGTTTCATTAATGAATAGCGCCAGTAGTTTAACTTCTGTCCAGCTATTCTTATCTTATCTCATATAATTACTATATCTTATCTCGTTCTTTTGCACTTTGGCAGCTGAGGATGATGGTTCGGTAAAACCATCGAAACTAGTCCTGTAAAAATTTGCAAATATAACTCTGATTTTTGTTGTTTGACTTCTAAATTAATACCTGTTCGGCGTGTTATTTTATCTTAGTTATAGAACATCTTTATAGTTATTCGAATAATTTAAGTCATAGTAAGAAATACAAATAGCTTCTTTTTTATGATAATGGTTTATTAATCATTACAGAATGTTATAAAATCGGTTTTAATAGTAGCTGTGTTTATTAAAACGAAGTCTACTGCAGTTTTTTTTTATAAATTTCCAAGCTCTATAAGTTAGATAAAAATACTTTAACTGTTTTGAAATTTTGCCTATAAAGGTTTAAACAATTATCTTAACAAAAACAAAGGCCAATGCCACTCTTTTCCTTAAAATAATTGTTGTTTGTTGAGATAACTGACCACTACACCACCAAGGCATGCTAAGAAGACGGGAGAAATATCTTATATACTCCTCCCTTTTAAAGGGTGACTGGGGTTTAGGAGACCCAATTGCCAAATCCTGGTGGTGGAGAATCATCATCTACCACCTTTTAGTTCAGCCCCCACTGTAGAGTCATTAAGATTTATTCGGAAGCGGGAGACATGAATATGAGCACTGCACTCGAACCAGGGACCTCTCAAATACGGGCCGAGCGTGCTGACTACTATACTACGATGGCATGCTAAGAAGGCGGGAGAAATACCTTATAAGTTCTGCACAATGAACTTTTTTGACAGCGTAATTAACGGCATTTATTCATTTCCTAAATGTATAGGAAATATTCTACTTATCGAAACCAACAGAAATTTATTTCTTCGAATCTACTTTTCCATAAGACAAAAGAGAAGTTACATAATTTTTAAAATTGCAGTATATTAAATTTGTTGATTAAAACTGATTTCATTTGTACAGTTATTATTATTATATGAACATTTAACTGTGCGTTTTATACGAGAAATCAAATTTCATTAAATGTAACTATTCATTGGTATAAACATGTACCAAAATACAAGCAGGTACCAAATAAAGCTTTAGCTATACTTTGATGTTATCGCTGTCCTCTTGAATAACTCATAGCCAGCAATATGAACTTCCTAGTGTTTCTGTACCACCGCCTGTAGAATTAATGGTTTGAATAGAATGATTTACTGCATGCAAAATTTCTAGAACCTTCAGAAGCGAATACCTCGAAGTGGTTTTCCTATCTTAGGTGTCAAATACTAGTAATACAGCTTTAATTCTGGGGAGTATAGAAAAAATAATTCTCAGCAGCATCGAGCGGAAAAATCAATCATGCAATGAGTTGTATTTACCTAAAGATTATCCCGCAAAATCATAGAAAAACTCTACAGAAGGATTGCTGTTTCTTCTGGAACTTAAATAAATTCCTAAAATGTATATTAGCCTACCAGCGGCCGAGCGGTAAAGACGCTGAACACTGGTAGTTCGGTCCGAGGTTCGAATCCGCGAACGGGCTGGCTACATGGGCGTTTTCGTGGTTTTCCCCATGTGTAACGTGTATACGAACCAGTTTCCCTTAGAAAGTCCTCCACGAAGGCATCCCTCCCTTTAGGCAGATAGCCCTCGTGTGCTTTGCCATAATTGAATAACCTAACCCATAACCTAAAATGTATATTGACGACTTGTCCTTGAAGTATTATATGTATTATGACAACGCAGTGAAAATGACTGTAACCTTCATATTTCTAGCGTTCTCTTCTCATGAACTAATGCTTTTAAGTAACTTGCGATGAGAATGCCATTTTTGGATTGAGTAGAATATCATCGTAGCCATATCTGTTTATCCAGCAGCTCCGCTGTTTCAAGAATTTCCTAGCGTATGTGAGAGGCATTTGTTCTGTTTATGGCATATAAACAGCACTGTTTTAACTGTTTAAAAATTCTAGGTCATGTATACCAGATATTTTATGCCGTTTGAATAGTATACAGTTTTGAGTGTTGTGTTCATTAATGCTTATTACAAAAATGCATGTGGTAAATGTGTCAGGACTGAGTGTTCTGTGCATACTTTTGGCGAACATGTTCTTAACCGTGTTAAAGTCCTATCTTGAACAGGGAGCTGAATGCAGCTATGTTCTGTGGTAGAATAACTGTGGTTAAATAGTAGAATAACTGCACGTGAGAGAGTGCTTAAAATTACCCTTTTATTAAACTACTATTTAGCTAGTCAGGTGAACGTCGAACACAGCCGCAGTGATCTCAGACTAAAAGCTCTCTCACACCGAGAAGTTCTTTGCTAACCTTTTAAATACAAAACTTGGCTCCACTTCAAATTAGCATAAAGCTGAAACGCGCGCTCATTCGAACGGGAAGTTGAAATAAAAGCTCATAGGAAAGACAAATTAACATAAAACTTTATTAGTTTAAACTAAAACCTTACAAATGGTGCAGGATATTTGAAACAATTCAACAAGATTTTGTACAAAAGTTCTCCTTGACATAATTGACTATTGGAAGAACTTCTTTATGATGCAACGTACTTCTTCCATTGTTGGAATCAAAAATAACCATACTGCTGTTTAATCGTAGAATTATGTTAGGCCATTTAATACTGATTTGATTTAAGTATATAGAAAATATCTACATTTAATATTGAAGACAAAGAGAGGTGTAAATTTATTTTTCGCCCGTTGTGAAAGAATTTAAAGTAATCACAGATCAAGAGAAGTTTTTTCATTTAATCAATGAGAGAGAAAAAAGAATATTTTTTTCTCCTAAGAATAGGAGACTCCTTTTCAAGTCAAAGCTAAAATGCGCTTAACTTCGACAGTCTTCAGCGCTCAAATTCATGGATCTATTATATAAATTTCGCTACTCAATCACTGCAAATTATGCGAAGAAATGTTATACATAAAATGATAAGAAGAAAAGAGAAATGTATAAAGATTGAGAACTGATAAAAGGGTCAAGAATATCGAAAAGAAATGGAACAAGGAAATTGTTTGGAAGATGAGAAATTGAGACTGAAATTTTAGATATTAATTCTTGAATGACTTACAAATGTCGTGTATTTAGACAGGTAATATTTTACAAACTTTCTTGAAGGACAATTATTACTTATCTATATCTTATCGTATTTATCTTATATATGACTACTTTGTGTCAGTTATGAAAGGAAAAATGAATACTTAAGAATGAAAAGAAGGAAATGTCAAGGTCAATTATTAGTTATTTAACAGCTCTTGTTAAGATATTAATAAAATGGTCTCGGTTTTATAAAGGCCAGTTCCTAATTAAATGGAATTGTGAAAAGGATTATTCCTTTTATGTCTTTTATTTTCTTTATAATTACGTGCATTTTCCTAAAATATCAACTTCATGACATATTTCTTATCCGTGTTAAACTACAACTCATTTTATGACATTTTATGCCATGATTTGGTGAAGCAAAAATAAAATGGGAAATATGTTTTTCTGCTTATATGTGAATAATACCTGATTCCAAATGTTTTAATAGTGAAATTTAAGTCGAAATGGTATCATATGTTAAGTTCAATGATTAAATTTCAAGTTTGAATAGCAAATATATACGTAACTTCTGTATTTGTAGTATTTGAGAATATAAGACAATAGTATTCTTATTTTTGCAAACGTTGCTTCGATACATAATAAATTTCAATGTTTATACACTCGCTATAAAGACAGAAAAGGTTTACAAAAATTAAAAAATACGACCCTAAATAATTTCACAAACACTTCAATTGAAATATAACCCACACTTTATTCAGTATCCATTAAACAAATTTAGTTATTTTTAATTTGGTTGAAGGAATTTTTTTTTCAAGCCATTAATGCAAACCACATTTAAAATTCGTACGTAAAATCGTTACACTTACAGTGCTGTGCAAAAGTATTTAAGCCAATTCTACCATTTCATGCGATTATGTACGGAATAATTAGAAACTTTTAACACCGTGCAGAAAATGTAGTTATTCATTTCTTTAAAAAGCAATAAAACAATAGCTGTGTTTATACTGACCTGTAAAAAATAGTAAAACAAGCATGCTTGTTATGAAATCAGTTTAAATTTAACCACGGCTTTGAATCTTGGCATTAAGGGGTGTGAAATCATTCAAGCTTTCATTCGAATTTTGAAAAACCTATATACATGCTATCAAACTGTTCCTTTTGAGAATGGATTTTTTAAATTCTTGATCTACAAAATCCTAATATTGTGAGTGATCAAAGACCTCTAAGTTGGACAGAACACTATTTGGGTTTATACTAGATTCTCTTTGTCAAGTTTTTAAAGAAACCTTTTAATAAAATTGTAGGGTTCCTCACTTTTATTCTGTCAAATTAAGCGACAAGGAACCTAGTGATCTCCTAGCGAATAATCGCTTAAGTCCAAGAACAGAAACGTAAACTCAAGAAGGGTTAATTCCCCTTTGTTTACTCAAAATGAGATTAACAGTCAACCCCTTTCTTTGGACCTCCACAACAAAGCCTCCACTTGGGCTCAAACTCAAAATGTAAGAAATAAGAACTAACTAATTATTAACTAAAGAGATTTAGCGGAAGCTAACACAATTCTAAACTAGTTGGCTCGTAATATTAAATAAACCAGCGGACTATCTAAAGGCAAGTAATACGGCCGAGCGTAGTAATAGCTTAGAGAGACGTATCCCAAAAGCAAACGCGCTCTATTTAGGAATTCTAACTCTCTCTGCCGAAGTCAATCGAACATTACTTAGATGCTATTCTCCTCCTCATTTGCATTTAAGCGATTCTAAAAACTCATTTTGGTAAGGAGTCGTAAGTTGAAGCTAGGTAAGGTAGGACAGATGCATTAAATTAAAAATATTATAAAATATAGGTATTCCTCTCGCCTTCGTGGTGTAATGGTCAGCATACACGGAAAGTATTTGAGAGGTACGTGAAGGACATTGCTCATTTTGAATATATTCCCAGCATCTTAATAACCTAATGTCTCTACAAAATTAAAATATACCATACAAATTTTATGGATATTATTTAAGCATTGTTTTCGATGATCACCTATTAATATGGTGGAAAACATTTGGCACCTACGGTTCTATTTGCTTCATTACGTATAAATAGTGTTTTGACAGTAATTCTTCCAAGTAATTCCTTTTCATAAAAAGAATTATTGCTTATTTCTTTCCCAAAGTTTTCTTGAAAGATTGCACACAGATTCGCAGAACAGATCTTTTTACTTCTTCTATTCACACAAGCGGTGTTTTCTTTTCTGATTCTATGGAAATTTAATTCAATAACATCTAATATCATTATTAGAAAGTTTTCTTAACATCTTTTCCTTCGTTCCCTTAATAACTGCCGCTTTGTTCTATCAAATATAAATACAACCTTTACTGGCCATTTCACGTCGTGCAAACTTATTGAGCATTTCATCTCGTGTTAACCAACCAAGTTTTTCTTAGGTTTTCTAGACAAGTATGTTAATAATTCTGAGGAATTTAAAGCTTTAATTACTTCGAAAGTTGTTATATCGAATAATTAGAAAGGAAAATTTGTACCGTTTCAAAATTCTTAGATTTAATTCAGATTCTATTGAAAAAGTGAACTCTCTTTTAAAACGTGATTAAACAGAACAGTTGGATGGTGTGTGCTGAAGCAAAATTACGACAGAGTAAAAATCTTTCAAACTTTATCCATAACATTATAAATAAGCTCATTTAGTTGCACGACACACGTCCAAGGTATTCTCTAAACCTATTCAGAGCTCTCAGCGTAACATTTCCTGTTGGTGATCCACCAGTAATTTCTCTGAAGTTGTTCTGCTCTATAAGGCCAAAGAAACATTTTTCTCAACATAGTAGGCTGTTTGCACATTTTAGACGATTTTCATTATATTTAAAGAAATATTTTACCCGAAGGTTTTGTATTTTAACTTTTCTATTTCCTAACCCTTATTTTTCCTTAGGTTTCTACAGTGTAATTTCGAAGACAACAAAGCCTTTTGTAGTTTAGAAAGAGGAATTCTGTAACATTCCTCTTGAACAGCTTTTTAAAATCTAAGGAGGTTTGGTTTTAGGTCGACATTTGGACAATTCAAAAGCGTCAAAAGACGTGGCTGATACATCTAGTAGGGATAGTAGGGATATAGTAGTAGGATATAGTAGTATGATCTAGTAGGGATATAGGCGAAGAGTATAGCTTTGATACCAAATTCTTGTTCCATTTTTACCAAGAAATTAACAGTGGATTTTGACCTGTGGCTGCTTGCTTTGTTTTAATGCAGTATTGCCGATTGATGACACTGTGGTAAAGAAAAATTACTTCACATTTGAAAATTGGGTGCAGAATGAATTTCTGATAATATGCGAAGTTGTTAGTCTTAACATTTTTCTCCAGTTTCTTTATTTTTAATTTGCCGTTATATGAAAAGCCAGCGGCAATCATAAATCCCTTTCTTTAGATTCTTTGAACCATTAACTTTAAGATTTCTTTCTCCTCTTTGATGACAACAAATGGATCTTTTTTCATTGCGTTTATTTAAATACATCCAGGCTTCATATATTGTTACAGCATTTTTCCATTTTCGTCTGTGTAAATGGTTCTCGTAACGAATTCTGAAGCGCCCTTTGCGTTTGGCGAGATGTCATGGAGAAAGACGATGCAAATTATGTTCTTTTCCCTTTTAAAATTTATATAAGCATTAATCACTTTGCTTACAGCTGACATTGAACATTTTAATGATTTTGCAAATCTCCTTTGACTTGGCGGATGTTTCTTTCAGCATTAAAGATCTTACCCTAGCAACGTTCGAAGCATTCCGTTTTTTCCTTGGATATGTATCTGGAACAATTTTTTAAACTTAAGCCAAACTTTGAACTGAAAACATTTTGAAACGTTCTGTATAGCTGGAAAAGCAAAATTCGTTAAATATCAACAATTTCTTAAAATAAGAGGTCTAAAATTCAATGGAATTACTTAATAGGATAAGGATTTAAGAGATGGATTACAAAACAATTAAAAACAATTATTAAAAATTAAATAAGGAAGTCTGAGGGGAGAATTAACGTGTTCAAGAAACTCAATAAAATTTTCTTTCACTGAATGTGTTTATTGCATTTCAGGTAATAATCATGTCAGCTTTCTTCATCAGTATGATTTTAGTGTCACTTATGCCATGGATTCAAGCATCTGCTCTGGAGAAAAGGGGAAATATTCGCCTTTGTGGCTCTATACTCGCAGACACTCTGAGCGTCATTTGCAGAGGAAGGTATAATACACCAGCTCCCGAAGAACGGAAGCGCTTTATAGCAAGCCAGATAAATAATATAGGTTAGTATGCTTTTTTATATCTAAATATATGGTATAAGAGAGAAAACAGCAGATCGGGAAACGAAATCTTAGTATCTTTTTCTCTGCTCAAGAAACAACTTTTTTAGAGATCTTTTGCATCAATGAATTTTATATGTCCCACTCTGTCAACAGCTTACAATGATAAATGTTCTCTGCTTAGTGCCATGCTGCCGTCAATTGCCGTTCATCTTCCCTAACTGCCGTACCATCCAAGAACATTTTTGAAGCAGTAAGGCCCTTTCCGTGGCCTACGTATAAAAAGCGCAATACGGACAGATCGGCTCGAGTTCAAATCCCACAGAATGAATTGACTCGACTTTTTGATAGTTTTCCTGCTGTACAACTTGAATTCAACATATTTCCCTCATATTCTGCCTCTTGAAGGCCACGTTACTAGTTTTGTCGTTCTAGATAAAAGAAGTTCTGTCTTCGGGGTTGCCTAATGCAACTCCGAACACAGGGTAATTTAACTATCGGCAAGTACTAATTACATATCGGTAGCTAAACTCACGCCTATGAATTTTGAGCTGTAGCTTTGCGCCGTGTAGCCTTTGGCTATTAGTTCTTTAAATTTAACTTTACATTTGAATTTCTACTTTGAGTTTCTCGCCATAAGGGTTGGCTGATTTGTAAGAACCAGATATGTCTTCTATTCATCTATTTGAGTTTAAAAAAAGACGTCTTTTACACCCTTTCAAGTTTCTGTACTTACTTTTAGACTTAGCGATAAGTCTCTGTACGTGTATCAAAGGTTTGCTCAGTTTGCAGTAATAAAAGGCTTTAGATCTTATAAGCCTTTTAAAGACAGCAACTGTTAGAAAAGTTAAGAATATCAGGAAAGGCAAAAAATTTCAAATTCTTTTCGTTGGCAGATCATACGTCAACATACATTATAGTACTACACAATTGCTGGAGTTAATTCAGGGGGTCAGTACTGCGTTTGAGCTGACTGAAAAATGAGCATATATAAATAACCTGCATGGAACAACTACAAGTACATATTTCCGGAAAAACGCTGTTGCGTCACCATTTCCAACGTAATCAGTTAAAACGTGCCATAACTGGTGATGATAAAATGCCTGTTGAACTGGAAAAATAAAGTTTTTAAAGCTTGAGAAAAATCTAAAGGTTCAAAACCTCTGGCACCTCATTGTAATCTTCGACAGAAGACTCTTTGTGGGAAGCACTTCAATCTCTTGTGTGTTATCGAACCAGTTGTGTTTTATTAACACAACTTCATTCATTCTAGTAGTTAACTTTAATGTCTATCGTGAACTTTGACATAGTCAGTTTAGTGATGTTTTTACGAGAGATCAAATCCGAATATCCTGACTTGCCCTGCCATACAATCTTCGACGGCTCAGCAATGCAAATGTTTTATTGAATTTTTTTAAGTTCCGAGAAGTAATAAAAATTTTTCTAAATGAAAAAAAATGCTGTCCATTATCAATGTTATTGAATAATAAATGGTTGTGGAAAATAGCATTTGATACAGATATCGTGGAGTATCTTAACTAACTGACCGTAGAATTACGCTGTAGAATGCTTATATATGAAACGTAGTCTAACGTTAAGTCATATCTTCAAAAATGTACAATGTTTGAAACACAAATCATATTAAACAAGTTTCATCGTTTTCCATGCTGTAAAAACTTTAAATATGAAAAAAAATCTCCATCCTCTCTCGTAAAAAAAAAATTTTGCAGTAGATATATTTTCTGAGCATAAACCGCAGTTACAACAGAATTTTTTGGATTTTGATGCAAGTGCAAAAGATATATTTCCATATTTCAAAATATAGTTGATTGTGCAGTAGAAGAGTTCCTCCAGACCTTCAGCTGTAAGTGATTGATCTGCAGAATGATTACGTTCAAAAAAAATATGTTTAAAGAAACAAATCCGACCCAATTCTATAAACATCTTTGGGCAATTTAGTCAATCAAAATCATACGCACAGGGATTTATATCTGGACTTCGGAGTTATTACCAATGTGAAAGGACATTTTCGAAAACGAACGAATGCGAATGTAAAAACGTAGTTATTAACAGAAGATCATTCTACTTTAATGAAAGGAAGAACTAAGTTCGAACACATATACGATTAAATATTTATTATCTCAGAAGAATACAGTTAAATATTCGTCTCATTAGTATGCTATTTAACCTGTTCTATAACCTATTTATTAATAAATGAAAATAATGTATTTTTTATTTTTTAGTAAGTATCAGCAAAATATGTATAAATATTAAACATCTCTTTCTAAAAACATTTTTGATCTCTGTGTTAGCTTTATGAGCTCTATGAGTAAAATAACAAATATCTTCGAGTTTGCTATCTGGCCAAGTCTAAAATGTTCACAATGAGGCATTTTCCAGAAAGAAGTTTGCCTACTATTTCTTTAAATTTTAGATAACTTCACGGGAAAAAATACTTCAGTTACAGAAAATACTCATGTGAACGACTAATGTATAAATGTTTTGGAAATGCTCTCATATAGACTACTTGAATGAAATATAACCTTTATTTAACTGCTGAAATAGCATTTATCTGATAGCCGCCCAGACGGTTTTTTGGTTAGAGAAGCCTACTGCGGTACCGAAGGGTCCGGGTTCGACTCCCGGACCCTTCGGCACCGGAATGTATATATGGTATCTGTGCAGCACGAGGGCACGGTAAATATGCGGCAAACCGAAAGTCCCCTCTAGAGATTGGGGTAAGAGAAGAGGGGTGGAAGGCCCTTGGATCAATCCCACCAGGTTGTTCTCCATCAAAATTGGAGGCGGAACTGTGTGAAATCGTACTGTCACCTGTATGGCGCTCAAGGCTTTGTCAATGACAGGCGCAATCTTGTTCTCCTTTCCACGATGAAGTTCTTCGGCTTGTTCTAATGTTCCTGTCAGATAAGTGGGATAAGTCATAGACATTTATCTGATAAAATAAATTTTGTTTTAGGGTTAAGCACTTTCAACTAAAGTGATATGTTTTGTGTTCTTTTATAATTTTCTCTAGCTTTATTTTCTTTAATATGTAGTGAAAATATTGCAATTAAATATATCATAACTTCCTTTATGTAACTGAGCTCGAATTTCTTTTCTCTAAATAGATCAGGCATTAACATGGTTCTTTGGCAAAAGCGACGCGAGTGATGAACATGAAATTCGTCGCAGAGGTATCGTCGACGAATGCTGTCGTAACACCTGCACGTATTCAACCCTCGTATCGTATTGTGCAGTTTGATGTCACGCGCTGATATATGGTAATCTCCGTATAGCATCCTCTTGTTTTGTATATGATTTTATGCAGCTGATTTTGCTTAAAATGTACCTTATTTTATTAATTTCTTCTACCAGTACAGAATGTTTACCCAATTTCAGAAGGATTTCAGGTTCGTTTAATTAATGTTCCTTTAAATGTTCGACCTAATAGAGCTTTTTCTAGATTATACGCCTGCTTCGCGAATTTCATGATAGTAGCTTTTAGTAAAATTCCCAAGAGTATCTGTATCTATTTCTCTTCCAATACGTTTGACTATCAATCGAGATTGGTTTGCGTTTAGGAAAAGCTTATCTCAAAAGACTTCAGAGCCACAATATTCCATAGATGAAACATCAGAGGACTTCGCAGGAGTACGTTGAATAGGTATATATGCATTACCTGTATATGAGTCTTAATTTTTTCAGGGAATGCAGAGGTACTTTCCAAAATCTGACTCGTTGCTTTGTCTTGATGAAGTTTCACGTTTTAAAAGCCATTGGGATGATGAAACAGAATTTCTTCTGCAAGTACCCCACGTAAAAGTTTCCCTTTATAGCACGTGCAGTTCATTTAATATTTTACTTTGCTTTCCTTATTTTTAATTTCCCGCTGTGAGAGAATCCTGCTATAAAACTAATATAATCTTGCGATAAAACAATACATAAACTTCTTACTGAAACTTTCCTTGCATTTATGAAACCAGGTTCGTGAATTTTTTCCTCTTCGTTTTTGATAATGAACGCCTACTTATTTGTTGCAGCCATTTAGCTAAATTTATGCCTCATTATGTTGCTCGATGTATTTCCATTTATCTTCTGCTTAACAGTTTTCGTACACCGTTTTGCAAATTATTCTGCGTTGAGCCACATGCCTTGCCAAAGCTGGTGAATGTTACATTTCTAGCTATTTTAAACTGCAAATCTTGGTTTGTTGTTTTATTTATTGTTGCCTCGGATAGATTTGAAAACTTTTCAGTTCATTTCTGCTTCGGAGGAATTTCTATTGTTACCAACGATACAACTTTAGAAACATGGAAACAATACGTATCTTTTTCGGGTATTTGTTTGGAGCCTTCTCTACATGTAGAAGTGATGATCGACAGTTTTTCTCTTTACAATTCATAGTGCTTTTATTTTGTTCTTAAAAATTTTAATTTCATGCATTTCACAACGTCTTTGAATTACGGAAGAGGAATATTCTTTTCGTAAAGCGCAAAAACAAGTCCTTCAGTCCACAACTAGCAGTTTATATACGACATTTTTAAAAAATAAATTTAAATGTAGCAGATGTTATTTCTCATTTTTATTTTAGAATATTTGCTTTATTTTAAATTCTTTCCCAAAATCTTTCTATGAAGGTGTAAGCATTCTCTATATATTTCTCAGTTTAATGTTATGACTCCAGTCAACTTTCAAGAAAGAAGATAGTTGCACAAATACATAGACTTTAATAGTCATATTAAGCTTATCAACTTTAAATGAATATTGCAGAATTATCTAATGATTAGCGTTAAAAGTGTACTTCTGTAAAGTTGAGACTTTATTCTTATATTGAAATAATAATTAATTTTTCTCCTTAATCACGTTATATGAGCATAAATGAAACATTTAATACATATTGTTGCTTAAGAATTAACATCAATTTTAATTCCTTTTGCTAAATCCATAGCCCTAAAATCTAAAAACAATTAAAAGCGACCTGTACTTATTAAAGACCAGTAAATGTATATATTTCCTTTATACTTTTCTGAAATTTCTGAAAAGGTGTAAATTTAGTTCTGTAGTTAAATTAAATATTCCTGATTTACTCTTCAATTTTTTAAACTCTTAAGATATCTTTGATGTGATGTTGATATCAGACATCTTCCTTCAAATTTCGTTATTATATTCGTTAAAAATATTTTTATTTTTACATTACTTATTTCTCTGCAATAAGAAATTTAAATTGCTGTATTGAAATCTGCAAATTATATTATTAATTAATTATAAATAATTATCATAAAAGTTTAAATTTCCATTTAGAATTACGTTAATAATTTTAAGACGGTGATCTAAATATTAAGTTGCAACCTATAAAAGAACAGTTATGGCATGTTTCATTATTTTAATTAGTTGCTGAACAAGTGTTATCGAAACTACTTACTTATTAACGTAAGTTTCAACTCTCTTGTATTTACAAATATACTTCTTATATACAAAATAGTAGGAACTTTTCTCATATAAATACAGTGTTATGACTTTAAAGCATTGAATATTTAAGTCATTATAATTATGTGTAGTGGATACGAATTTTGTACCAGTTTCCAGTGTCGTTGCAATTAACGGATGGCATGTAAATGCATTCTACTCGTTTTCCAAAGACACAAGTATCATAGAAAAACGTTTTTGGTAAAACATAACAAACTTAACTTTCCTCTTATTTAAAAGTTATGATTTTTCTGCCTCTACTTATTTTGTTTTCCTCTTTGCTTGCTAATAACTGTTTCAATTACATTTTTTCTGCTATGATTTTAATTGCAGGTTATGTTTTTTACAACAAATTTAATTTGTATTTACTACATCTTTCTCTGTTTGTTGAAACAAATGCATCTAAAAAATAAGCACCACACTTGTAACCAAAATATTCAGTTTATTTTTCAGCGTATACAAAATATACACAATTATGGCAACCAGTATATTTTGGTATTTTGTCTTAAGAAATTAAATTAGGTAAAAAAGTTTGGCTCGGATGAAATTAAATAACGTCTAAAACCAAAAGAATCATCTCAGGAGAAACGGTCTTTGCTGTTACCAACTACCTGGAAAGAAGAAAAAAGAAATGAAGTAATTTTTGCTGAAAAGCTTAAGTATAATGTTATTAAGCTAATTAACTATGTAAATTCTACGTGACTATCTTAGATTTAAAATGATTCATGTAAACATACTAATTCAAATTTGGAAAATTTTTAAAGTTACTAAAGATGTTACTTTTTGTGTAAGAAAAACTTGAAAAACATTTCTTAATTACTATTTTGAATTACTTAAGTAATAATATTTGTATTTACAGAAATTTATATTATGATATAACTCTGGTTGGATACTTCAAAAATTAAAAACTTAAAATAGTAATTATTTAAATTACTTTTTTGAATTACAGCTTTCAAATTTTCAAATTTCTTAAATAAGATTTAAAGAAATTTGTATTGTGGAATAATGCTAAATGGATATTGGATATCTCAGAAACTGAAAGCACTGATGTTTCTCTCACCCTACCGACTCTATTATTCGAAACAATTTGTGATTAAAGAATAAATTATGAATTTTCTCAGATGGTATTCAAAGACTTAATTACTTTAATGTTATACTTATTTAATTAAATTTAATCAAAGTTGAGTATAATATATCAAAATTAGCTTTCACGATAAATAAACGAAGGTAATTTATTTATTTACACTCAATAATTACGAAAAGAAGAAGATGCATCTTACGAAGAAGTTATATAACACTAATTGTATCTTAAACTGGAAATTATATTTAATTTGAAACAAGTCTTTATATGCTATATCTGAGTTGCATAAATATTTGCCGAAATAAAAAATTAAAAATTTCTGGAAAAGAACATTTTCACTGAAATCATTGAGTTAAATCAGAAATTATATATTTTGGTGAGGGAAAAAGTTATTTAAAAAGTATACCCGGCGAAGTATTTCTTGTAACAAGCTTTTCTTCTAAAATGTATTCTGCATGGTAAAGAATATGTTGAGTGTAATATTAAATTCTTTAAATAAAGGATATTGTTCTGCATTAACTGAATTGATTCAGTTGACACAGACTCTTTTACTGAAATAGAGAACAATACTGAGCCCGATTTATAAGTATTGCCTTGTTTAATCTTATGCACAGGGTTTCACTTAAAAGATCCTTTATCTGCAGAAAAGGAAAGTATGTTTTACAGAGAATAACAATGTCAAGGATTTCGTGTCATATATAACAATTATAGATTTTACATTCTCGTTTTTTAATTTTCCCTAAATAGCACTCTGATTTTAAAGAAAAATGTTGCCGCAAATTACCAGTTAAAGACAGCTTTTAAAGTATTCATTGAATTTAAATCAAAACAAACACCGGTTTTGAGAGACTATAATTCCTATTTTGTTTAAAATTCTCTATAAAAAAGGAATTAAAATATTTGTATGCAGTTACCATAAATTCATGATAAATAGCGTATAGATCGAATGACTCGGGTAGCATTTGTAGTGACTATAGATTTATAATAAAATATATTATTTTTATTCAGTTAGAGTGAGAATCACTTTAGCAAACGTGTACGATGTATTTACCTATTTCCAGACTGGGGCAACGTAGGCAGCGCTGTAAGGGTAAGGAGCGGCAGCATAATAGTAAGGAGAAGCTGGAGCCACAACTGGGGCAACTGGAGCAACAGGAGGAACGTAGGCGACAGGGGCAGTATTGTAAACTTTGCCAGTGAGAGCGCTAGAGTATTGACCAGTGGAGAAGTCATAGTAGTTTCCAGCTAAGTCTTTCAAACCACCGAAACTGGCGGCTGAGGCGACGGCCACGAAGGCAACGAAGACAGCGATCATTACCTAGAACAAAAAAAATTAAAACATTAGACTTTATGAATTCGACAGGCTTTTCTAATAAAATTATAAGCACGAAAACAATGCGATGTATGTTTCCTGTCCATGTTTCATGCGTCTGTTCTTGTGCAAAGCTGATAAATAATCTTCAAAAGCTATACTTATAAAACTTATTTTTTGTCAATTTCTCTCGTAATAACACTCAAATGAATTAAATTTGCATTTGCATTATATAAAAACTAAATTTTACTAATTATGTTTTGCACTTAACTAAAATGCAATGTTTCACCTTACATTTTAGTTAATAAAAAATTAAGCTTATATATTTATAACATTATTTTTTTTTATTTTTCAGGAAATGTGAAAGCAAGTTGATATAGGTACCTTTTACACACTTGAGATAAAATCTGCCATTACTCCATTCAGCACTCAATCCTTAACATGCGCAACATTGCAATGGAGAATAATTTAAAGAATGTATAATAAATAGGCGTTTTACAGTATACTTTTTGTCATTTTTTGGCTTTGGGATTTACTTCTTTTATTTCTGTACAATATCTGCCATTAGACATAAAGAGAAAACAAATGGCTCGCATTTTTTACATTAAAGGCAATTGTAGATAATATGAATGTACGAAAAATCGAAAAAATAAAATGTTGTCATTCTATTCTCCAGATACATACACAGTGTGCAAAAACTGACGGAGTTTTGTTTGGTTTATCCGTAGTTTACTTTTGTAAAACGAAATACAAAACGTGATTTTAATTACCTAAAAGTGGTATTCATTTATTTACTTACAAAGTGAATCTCTTTTTTATATAGACTAATGTAAAGTAATGAATTTTTAATTTATATTACACTTAAGATTAAACATAATAGGGTTTTCATCAGTGTTATCTTAAAATAAAGAAATTATATTATTTTTAATTTGTATGAAACATTTAGATTATATTAAAGCTAACAGAAAATGCATAATTTTCAGTATTATCTTTTTACTATTCAAGTCAATTAAAATATTAAAAATGCTCAAGCAAATTAACAACAAAGTTCACCTGGCCTAGAGAAATTCGGAAAAAACTACTCTATTCGGACAATCAGAATTTCAAATTCCTGAAATATTTGAAATTTGACTGTTATTATCTTTTAATTTTTTTTATTATTCATTGACAATTTCAAGTATCTTGTAAAAGTATTTTAGACGTTTAGAAACTCATTTGCAGAAATCCACTTAAAATTCTTTCAAAACTATCTCGTTCCATTTTTAAAGAAAACTTATCAATATTATTTTAACATTTATTTATGATTGCATATTTTTGTGAGAATAAAATCTGCATTTTTTTATTCATATTCTGAAATAAACTTAAAGTTTTCTCTGAAGTCTGAAAAATATTTTTTTTGCAAAATTCTAGAGCTGTTCAGCTGTTAAATTCATATAAGACTATCTATATTTTTTAATTCTGAAATCACAAAAAACCTTTGCATTTATCGATCAGGTAATTATGCTACATAGAGAATTAAAGAAAACTATGATAATGTTGTGTATGAAATCATAACATAAATGAAAAATACAAAAAGAAAGAAAGGAACTGGAAACGAATTCGGATTTTAATACTGAAACAAGATGTTGATTAAGATATTTTATGCTGTCACTGAGAATGGCAGGTTACAATTCTATTCTTAGACTCACTCATGCTTACACAATGTTTTGCCTTTTTAGCTTAATTAAGCACCGCTTTCTTCTCACTTACACCACATGTCATTCAACGGCAAAATTCAAAAACTTTTAAAAGCAGCATTATAGTATATGTTTAGAATTCCCAACATAGTGTTAACTGTTGGAATACATTTCCCTGTATTTTACATTTTTTTCTCAGTTCGGCATATCAATGTTCAGCTCTCTTTCCAGGATGAATTAGACATTTTTTAATTATTAAAATTTTGGGTGTTCAACTTTATTTCTTAAATATCGCATTCTCATGCAACATAAAATTCAACAGCAAAATCATAAAATATTTAAAAGCAATATAGCCTTAAAATTCCTGACACAGTGTTAGGGATGGCCACACATTTTTTAAAATTCTGTATTTCATTCAAGCCTAGCTGCTTGCGCGATGATCGCGCCTAAAATGGAAAATGTATGTAATGATTTTAGCAAGTCCAACTAGTTTAAATTCATAAAACCATTTAATATTTCTGATTAGTAAATCATAATTATAATAAAAATTTTATTTAAAACAATTACATCGAAAAGTAGAAAAAATATTCTTAAGAAATGCGTTCATTGCTTTTAAATATCTTCATTTATTACTCAAAGATTAAATATGAAAGTTAAATATCTTTGGCTTTAGTATATGGCAATACGCTTTGGAGTGGAAAATGAAAGTATTTTATTTCCGGCAGTGGCAACATATTTCTCTTAAATAGCGGAATTTATTAATTAAAACTGAGCGCCTCACGGACTGGAGGAAACGGCGTTTGCCAGAGTCCTCATCTCCCCTCTTCTTGCTTAAGCAAGATTGCTACAAAAAAAAAAAAACTGAGCGATAAATGCCTTACATTTTGCTGCAAGGTAACAATTTTCTGCGCTGGAGATTAAAATGATTTATTTCGAAGTGTCGCCGTTTCTCGCTTTCAAATCGCTAAGTTTAATAATCAGAAATTTATTAAATTTTTTCGAAATATGCAATAAGAAAAAACCGAGTTCCAAATTTAAAATTTGGAGGAATAAAAAGTGAATCATAAGACTAATAATACCACTAATGCTAATAAGCTGAAATGCGAAATATTCAGTCTTATGCAAATTCTAAATTTAAAATCTGTCTTGAATATATTTGTTATCATTTTAAAGAGTGTTATTGAACATTTTTAGTAGAAAATTTCTTTTTTACTTAATCTAAATTAATCTTTTACTTAATCTAATTAATTTTTTACTTAATCTAATCCTTTTTACTTAATCTGTTATTTAATCTAATCATGATAAATATTTCCCATATGAAATATACTAATTCATTAAATATTACAGATTCGAGTTATATTTTGCAATGCATAAATTGATGTGATTGTAATATTATAAAGTATATATAATTCTTCTATTTAAAATAAAAGTTATTATCATGATTAATTGAAAAAATAAGTAAATTTGAATTTCTTTAACTTAATTTAAGTAGTCATAGTCAGTTTTAATATTAAATTTTACATAATTTAATTCAAACGCAGTTTTATTATTTTCTGGTATGGTTAATGAAAATACAAAGTTGACTGTACAGCAAAAAAAAAAAAAAATCAGGAATTCTATGCTCATGGAGGACACCTCACGGAAGACTCTTTAAGAGTACTAATTACTAATAAGAATACTAAGAGTTCTGTCTAAGTTTTCTCTTAAGAATGCTATAAGTATTCGGTTCTAGGTATATTTAAGAATAAAGTACATCTAAGAACACTATTAATTACTTTTAAGACTACTATTATAAGAGTACTGTCTCATATTGCCTTTACAAGTGAAAAATATCATGAGTATACATATTCGAAAACCGGGTAGAACTACCAGTGCTCAGTAGTTTTATTAGTTGTCAGAGGGATTTCGAAATAAGAACAGATTAATATGCTAACATTCATTCAAAATACTGAAGTTAACATAAGTAGTTTTTTACACTTCTTTTCTCTAGCTTAAAGAAGTAATGTCGTTAATTATTAAATTTACGTTTTAAAAAGGAATGTACATTACCGAAATTAAAAATTATTTTATGTATTATTGTAATAATCGTAACTTTTAGAAACCTAAAAATTACGATTATAATAATGAAATCTCTTATAATGCTAAAAATAAAGATATTAGAAACATTGGAAATAAAGCTATATTTTTAATATACGATAAAATGATTCCAGGAAAACAAAGCATTATCACTTTAATGTCTTGAAAAACTCAAAATTATTAAGTATTTATTCCTTTTTATAATTTTAAAAGAGGTATGTTAAAAATAAGTAACATTCCATCTTTTGAATTAATTTCATTTCATTCAATATAAGATCTCATTAAAGTTATTATTCTCACTTAGTACTCAAAATGAAAATTAAGAGTAATTAATAGTTTATTTATTGATTTATTTTCCAGAGAAGTGAAGAATGTAATATTCATACTTACGAGCTTTGCCATTTCGAATTGTTGTACGTTTGCTTGTCTGAAGCTAGACTGCAAGTATGTCTACTGCAACAACCGACGGAGTTTATATACGCAAAATCCATGGTCAAATATCTGTTAAGATGCCCACATGAGACGTCATAGGTTAGAGGTATTTCCCAAATATCGGATGGCTCCCAAACTCCTCCCTGTTAAAAAATTCTTACTTTCGAGACAATTGTTTTCTCCAGTTTTGTTTTTCTTGATTTCTTTTTGAATTGTGCCAGGGGTGTGGTTTGAGCGAGTACGATAAAATCACGAAGGACGTTTGGTAGAATTTTTTTTTTCTTTGGTTGCTGTAGAATGAAAAGAGGGACACTGCATGTGGAAAACTCGAGATGGCTCTAGAAGTGTTCTTTGAGTTTAACCAATAAGGCCATCAGCTCAAGGTTGAAAAATTTTACCTTCCGCGTAGGTTCGCTCGGAAGGAGGGGTCGAATAAAAGTTGCTTCTTGAGATGCACTGCGTGGTACGGGAATTCATTATGGTCATCACAGGCTTGGAAGACTTCATGGCCACTTGATGCTTGATTACGTCAAAACCGTACCCCGTTTGAGGGATCTATAATTTTCTTTATTTCTTTAGAAACTTGATTTTTTATATTTTATTTTTCTTTGTGCTGATTTAACACAGCCCTTTACGTGACCAAGCTTTTAATATTTCTCTTTAAAATCGCTATGAATAAAAAAAAAACAAAATACAAAAAAAAAAAAAAAAAAAAAAAAAAAAAAAAAAAAAAAAAAATTGAATCTCTGAATGAAATTAAGGCAGCTGTAAAATGAGTCAATAATTCAAACATAAAATTTTAATGTGTTTCAGCAATGAGCTTTAATTATACAAAATTTGTCTTCCGAATTTTGACTCATCTATGATGGCACACAGATATTGCAATAAAATGTCCTTCTTTTAAATTTCCCCTTTTTTAACAATAGGAAAGATCATTATTACCCATCTATGTAATTAACTGATATATCATTTACAACCTAAAAATTCCTTAATGATGTTTAGAGTTTTTTCAAATTTCATTCAGAGATTTTTTTTTTCATTAAAGCCAATTTTTATAAAAAAAAAACTTTCATGACATTACTCACGTTGCAATTATATGAAATGAAATTTTAAATTAACTTCAGAAAAAACATTTAAAAATATCTTTTTATACTCAGAAATTCGCTCAAATTTAGAGAAAATTTCACTCAAAATGAAAAATTGCGTGCAACAGCCATAATACTATCTAACAATTAGATTTACATATTAATATATCTAAATTGATACTGCAGTTTAAATTAGTAGCAATATATATATAGCATTGCTACGAATGTATATACAATATGTACTTTATACAACTTTGACTATATACATATATACATATATACATACTATATACATATATAATTTGAATGGTTACATATAATTTATAATATCAGAAATGAGTCATATATTGTTGAGTCGAACAAAATTAAATTTGAAATAGTTTTTAACAGTGTAGCGTAGTTAGAGTTAAATTACATTAAACTGTGATATAAATCAATGCATTAAAATAAATAACTTTCAGTGCTAATGTAAAACAAGAAACCTGGTAGACAGTATATGAAACATATAAAAAATTCAAGCCAGAATATAAATATTGCACAATACTTTAAATGATTTCTCTTCCTCTTTTTAATAGAATTCCTATTATTCACATTTTTTTTAGTAAATTTAGTTTATTACACTTCGTAACATAAATTTTAGTGCTTAATATATTATCAAATTCCCCCGTGTGTGATGTCGTGGTGTAAGTAGTGTAAAATTTCAAGATTCGTGGTTTAAGTCCTGGCAAAGGCATAGTCGATTTTTTTAGATGCTTTGTATGTAGTTTTTGAAATCTTTTAAACACGAATGAAATATTTTAAAAATTAAATGATAAGTGTGCCGCACGAAAGTCTATTTATTTCATACCAAAATTACTGATTTATAATACAAATCTTCACAAAAAGTTACTTTTGTAGAACCTCTTAGAGTGAAATCTGCCAGGCCAATCCCTGATAAAATCGAAAAATAATCTGTCATCATGTATTCATCCCAAAATTCGTTAGCATTTTGTGATAAAATTTTTTGTATCTTGATGAAAACATTCATCTGGCTCTTCGCTTTAAGTCATAAAAGTTACCTTGAAAGCATCTGATTATGCAGGTAGTGAACATTAACAGTCATGTTGCAACCAATCCTTTTGAAATGAAAGAGCATATCCTTTAGTAACTATGGGTAATTTTTTGCTTTTTGGTTGTCTAGAAACACTTTCACAAGGGCAAATGAAGATTAGGCATGTAATTTGATTCCATTTGTTGATGACAACTTATAAATATCTGTCATCTAACAACGTATGCGAATCACAAAAACAATGCCCGCGCACCATCGAAAATAACCCGCCTTCGGTTTTTCCACGTTACTTACAAAGAACGTATTCAACATTTTTCACAGGCTTGTAAGCCGTTTATTCAGTCGTAATTTTACATGCACTGACATCATGTCTAACTTTACATACAATATCTCGTACTACATAAAGCTCATTGATTACATTTTATTCTCTAATCAAATTTACACACACATACACACACACAAGAACAGCAAATTGGAAAACTCGTTATAATTTAAATGTTATACTCTACTGTTTTAAACAGATCAAAAGCAATGCATATTTGGAAACCTTGGAATATATATTTATATCGACTGTAAAAATCATTACTTACCATGCAAAGTGTTTATATAATTATGTAATAATAAGAAATAAGAGATATTCTGTCATTTGAGCTTTATATTTTTGTGAAACTCTGTATTACAGAAAGGAAACAAACAAACAGTTGGCTCATAAAAGACACTATACACCAAAACGTTTAGGTATTTTAAAATCAAAAATTTCTTATTTAAATAAAAATGCTTGCTTTAACATCTCGATTTTGCAGAAGAGGTCTTTTAAACAGCGCACTAAAATTTTATAAATTAAATTCGTATCATAGAGCTGATGCGACTGATTTATCCAGTGGAATTTTTTGAATCAGCACTCCTAATAACACATTAACAGGCCTAAAAACTAAGACACAAAAAAACGTTCTTTTTGGCCAAGCTGTGTGCCAAGTCATTTAATAGACCTTTTAAGAGTGCTAATTTTAACTTGACTCTCGGTAAAGCAAACTACCTGTGTGAAATGTTGTTAAATTTTCCGATATGTAATGCTCGTCGATCTCTTTAGGAAATCTTCAGCAAAAGATATATCATCTCTAAGTACATATCCTTCAAGTATTTTGCTACAATTATCAGTATCTAGAGTAAATATATTAAACCGGAACGATTAAAAACATTCTTTGAAGTTTTTGTTACTGTGAAGCACTTAAATACGTTTGCCAAAAAAGACAAGTATTGCAGTTGTAAACGTTATTAGATAAAGTAATCAAAATATGATGAAAGACATGAATAACAGGAATGTGCTAAAGGCAAATTATACTTCTTAATTAACTTTGTATAAAATTTCCATCTTTTTTTTCAACAATAAATGCAAGTTTCTCTGAGAGTGTTCGAATGTCTCGTTACCTCATCCATGTTCCTTGAGACATGTATTTGTATCTCTGAAGGTACTGATTTCATTTATTTTTTATTCTTTTTCTGGGCAGTCGTCAATCAGCGTCTTAATGTCTTCCGAGAATGGTTTGTTCCAAAACTCCAAGTGTGAATTATTCAGCCAACTGCTGCTGTCTACAAGTGGACATTCATTCGCTATGTTATCAATTCACGTCAGGGAATTCCTAATTTCAAAGAATATCAATCACGTCAAAGAATTCCTAAATGATATACACAGCTCGACATTGAAAATGCAACACCAAGAAGGAGTGGTCAGAAAGTGGTGAAATTTGGAAAAAAGACAGAGACAGCAAGCAGCAATAATCGATCTTTACTTCAAAATGATAGTCAGAATACAGAGCGAGAACGGCGTCGGCTCAGTAGGATAGGTAGGTAGGTGATAGGCGACGGGGGGGGGCACGGGCACTGTCCTTTTAGCATTAGGTTAATCGGTTTAGCACCGTGCCCACCCCCATCTAGAGCCATATTTATTGAATATCAAAAAACAAATACACGGCCAAACAAGGGCTGGAATAATTGTATATGAGTTTACATACTGCCGTGAAAGGATTACATTTTCATAGATAAACAGAAATAAACGACTGTAACACGCATGATAAGTTGTGCATAACATAAAACAGTACTGCAAACCATTTAAATATTAAATAACTAATTGAAATAGCAAATGGTACTGGACTGTAGGACCACCGCGGACAGCGATGCACGAAGAAACACGTCTAGGCATAGACTCAATAAAAGTGCGGATGATGTCATGAGGGATGGCTCTCCATTCCCTTTCAACCATTTGCCACAGTTCGTCTTCTGAACGTGGCAGGGGCAGAGTCTGCAAACAGCGTCCAATCACATCCCACACATGTTCGATTGGTGACAAGTCAGAAGAAACCGGTTCCCAGGGAAGCATCTGTATACCTTGCAGAGCATGTTGGCAGATGCGAGCACTGTGTGGTCGGGCGTTATCCTGATAAGCAGCCCCAGAAGGTAGGGGATTGCCACCGGCCGCAGTACATTATACAAGTATCGTTGGGCCGTCATAGTGCCCTGAATACGAATTAGAGGTGACCTGGAATAGTAGGCAATAGCGCTCTAAACCATTATGCCACTTTGCCGCGCGGTGGGCTTTCTACAGTTATTACTGGATTAGATCTGTCTCCACGTCGACGCCACACACATGTGCTGCGACTGTCACTGGATAAACAGAAGCCTGACTCATCTGAGAACACGACGTTTCGCCATTCTGTCATCTACACCGCTCTAGTTGACGTAAACGTTGACGTCTATGCTGTGAGGTCAATGGCAGTCTTCTTAACGGACACCGTGAGTGCAGGCTACGTTCAACTAGGCATGCTGACGTCACTCTGGCTGCACCTGCACCCCTCCTTCTTCCCACATTCCCGTCTTCCAACCATGTTCGCCATAGCCGATGCACCGTGCTCGCATCCACATGAGTATCAGCTGACGTAAGGACCAACCCGCCCTTCTCAGTCTGATCACCATACCCCTCGTAAAGTCGTCTATCTGCTGGAAGTGCCTTCGTTGACGGCGGCCTGGCATTCTTTCCTATTACACGTATCCTCCGGGACAAAAACCAACTTTCTTCGATAATTCGTCTGGCAGAAATAACAACACGAATATTGCCCATTCTGCACGTTTCTTCTCTTATATCTTATTTCACGTGTGTCGGAGAGCTGAGCATTTCCCATCATTCGCATAACTCAGTGACGTGCGTGTACTCTAAAATTTGCATAAATTTCTGACCACTCCTTCTTGGTATTGCATTTTCAATGTCGAGCAGTGTATTTCCGATAGGTGAATAGGCATATCTGTGAGCACTGGTTGAAAGGTTCTAAGGGACAGTATTAAACAGCATTATCACATTAAAGATACCAAACAAATGAAGAATTAAAAGACAGGCTGTCACGACTTTTATTATAGTCACAAAACCCATGAAATTTTTTAAAACTTTCGTAAAACCAATGATGTATCATTTTTAGATCGCGGGAATGGTGCTCATCGTCTAAACGTTAATTATGAACAGTATGCATTATGCAGCATGAAAAATATGAAAAACGTTACAGTTAAGTGTAAGAAACATGTAAATTCCATGCATGAACATGCAACTTAAATTTTTTCATGCATCATGCAGTATTATTTATCTGATAGTCCTTCCGAAGGAAAACTAAAATACTTTTAAAAAGAACAAGGAATACATTATCATTGAATAAATGAATTCCTATGAATTGAGTAATTCTAGACTTTTAAAAAAAGAAGTATTAACAGAAAAAAACTTCCATATTTTCCGGAATACGAACCATTTACATTTTAAGTTTTCTAATTTCAGTTTTTTTAATGCTAAAATATGCTTATTTTTAAAACTGAATTCTGGCCTCCAGAAATTGAGGAACAAATGTAAAAAATAATTGCAAAACAGAGAAAGGATAGCTGATAGACATTTTTGTTATCAAATATGAACTACAAGATTTTCATAAACTTATACTGAATAATTAACTATTAAAATCAACAGAAGAATATTTTATCATGGTGTGTAAAACCACAATTGATGTAAAGAGTATTTACACATTTGTAGAACAATTTCAGGGCTGTTTAATTATTTTTTAATATTTAAAAGAAGTTTTTTTAAATACTAGTCATATTCGATCTGATGAAATTTTTTCTGGACCATAAGTTCGCATAGGTAAAATTGCTCATAAGTGAAATGTCCAGGGGCTTCCCTGAAATATGTTAAAAAGGTATATATGAAATACCTGCATCTGTCTTCATTTTTTCAAGGAATGTAGTGGTGCTTTTCGAAGTATGGAAATTCTTCTGTAAAAATCGAAAGTAAAACTTTTTTGACAGCACATTATACTGTTGATAACATTTTTTCCCATTCTTCTTACATTCAATTTTCCAGTGTAATAGAATCCTGTGACAATCATAAACCCCCTACTCAAACTTTCTTTGCACCGACGGAACCAGATTTGCATATTTTTTCCTCTTCGTTTTTGATAATAAACAGACCTTTTTTGTTGCAATTATTTAGATAAACCCATGTTTCATCAAAGTTCTCTGTAATTTCCATTTATCTCCTGATAAATAGTTTTCGTATAGCGTTCTACCAATTGTTCTGCGTTATTTTGTTCTTAGCTTACATTATGTTTAGTGAAGACTATGTTTTTAGCTATTTTATGTTGCAAATCTTGGTTTCTTATTTTATTTATTGTTGTTATAGATGTATTTAAAGAGTTTTCAATTCATGTTTTCATCGAAGGATTTTTTTTTCTTTTTATCAACGATTTAACTTTAGAAACATTATAAAACAGTATGTCCTTTTTCTGCTGTCCGTTTGGAGTTTTCTAAATATGTAGAAATAATGACTAACAGTTTTTTCTTTCTGATTAATAATATTGCATATTTTCCACTTAAAAATTTTAATAAAATACTTTTGGGGGTGTCCGTTTGGGAGTTTTCTTCCCATGTAGAAATAATGATTGACAGTGTTTTTCTTTCCGATTAATAATGTTGCTTATTTTGACTTGGAATTTTAATACCATACTCTTTTTGAATTAGGGAATATGAGTATTCCCCTTCGAAAAAAGCAGGAACATATCCTTCAATTCACAGCTTGTTCACATGCGAAATTTTAAAAGAAGTATAAATTTAAAAGTAGCAGATGACATTTCTCACTTCAAATAATGAGCTGTAGCCAGAAAATTTTACCCTAAAATATTTGCGTCTTTTAATTCTTTATCTAAATCATTCTGAAAATGTGTAAACGCCCCTTTGCACCAGCAGAACATCAACAATACTTCATGTATCTGATAATAATAATATAAGGTCTGCAAACTCGAAAGATTTCCGTACAATACACAATTTCTTTTGTTTCAAATGGTTCAGTTGAGTTAATAAGCAATCATTCACAAAGAACCTATTGAACTTATCACTGGAATACGAATTTCCTCTTATCAAATAATATGTGATACATTTTTATGCTGCATGAAATAACTGCTTTGCAAGAAAGCATAAGCTTGCTCTTTTTTTTAAGTACCCTGCACAAAACTCTGCTAATGAGGAAAATTATTGATATATTTTATTGTTTCGAACTAGCCTAATTAATGGTGATCTATCTAAATCGGTAAATTTCTTAAATGTTTCATTCACCGTTATTAAATTAAATCTAATGAATAGTAATTTGGAAATCAAACGACAAAAATCAGCGTTATATTTGCAAATTTTCCAAGATTAGTTTCGGTGTATTTACCGAACCATCTTCCTCAGCTATTCACCTTTTCCAGCTGAGGAAGATGGTTCGGTAAAACCATCGAAACTAGTCCTAGAAAATTTGCAAATATAACTCTGATTTTCGTTTTTTGACTTTTACATTAATCGTTGTTCGGCGTGTTATTTTAATCTAATGAATATATTTATAATAAATTGAATCCAAACAAAAATGTTTAGAAGATATAAATAAAAATCATGGCTTGCTCAATGTTTGTTATTATTTGCATTTAATTAGTTGTATAGGAATACTTTCTGAGATCAATTATTTGTATAGGAATACTTTCGGAGACTTGACAACATCATGTTCCAATCGTCATAACATTTTGATATGTGAGCAAAAATAGCGGGAAAAAATTCCAACCTTAAACTTACATATTAGAGCCTAAAATTTCAAAGATTTTACCATTAAAGAATCAAAATGTTTAAAAGAATACAAGGATATAAAAGTCAGGATATTAAAAGGAAATTATAATCTGATTTCTGTATGCATGCAAATTTCAGATCAACATCTGAAACACTTTTAAGCTGAACATTTACTATAGGCTTACAATTTCAAGAATTATTCCCACAAAATTTAAAGATAAATAAAAAGAAATAAAATCTTATATTTAAAATAAGTTGTTCGAAATGGTAAAATATTCTTGTAATCAGGCTGTTTCAGCGTACATTAATGATACGTAGATTTGTGCTCCTATTTTATAAAAAAGTATTTTATTATTCAAGATGTAGCTGTGCATTTATTTCAATGAACTTCTTCTTCACAAGGCTCGCAACAAATTATTTCCCTCAAGCCTAAGCATTTCTATTTCACAAGGACGGGAATTCGACCAACTAAAAGCAATACACATTTACAAAATGTTTCCTTCAATGTATTTCATAAAACAATGTGCGGAAATTTAAATAGATTCTGAAGAATATTCATTAATTAAAACTAGTATGCTAGAGTTAATTTTTGAAGAAAACCATATCAACTGTTAAAATGAAGGACAATTATTTATTTAAAAATTTAATCATGCATTAAAAAAGAGAAGGCAATAAGCTGTTTACTGTTTTCAGCGAAGTACTGTAAACTATTTGTGACTCTTCTTACATGAATGAGCTGGCAACGAAATTGTTTCTAAACTACTAATCTCTAATCATAATAGCATGTATTCATTTCCAAATAACGCTCATTATAGTTTGATACAAATGGTATAAAATTAAAAAATATCGGTTTAAGGTGAAAATAGATGTTGGCAAGTTAAAACGAAAAACAGTTTTATATTCGCTTAACTCCAATTTTTGGAATAATATATTATATTTAGGGTTTGTACCAGTAAATTACTGAGGTGAAATATATTCAGATAAAATATATGTGAATTAATTTCAAGTAAATATCCAAATTATTCCAGTTAATGCAAGTTAAGGAGCTACAATAAAGGTCAAAGGTTATATTTGATGATTTTAATTTGCCTTATGAAATTTATTACATAAAATTGTATTTGTATAATTTTGTCAATTTTTTTAATTAAATTGTGTAATTTTTTAAAATTTTTAAAAAAATATTTATAATTAGTTCTGTACAAAGTTGCATCTGGGAAAATGGTCTTCCTACTTGAGTTCTCTTTCTCTCCCCTCCCAGTTTGAACAGAATCTTAGAGCAAAATGCCTTTCAATGCAATTTATTGTCATTGTATTTCTTTTGAATTTATAATCAGAAGATTGTGATTAAAAATTAATGATTCTTACCAATAGGATGTAAACTACATAGCAGAGTTAGAGAAAAACACGAGGACAGAAATATAACTCAATTATAGCAAAAATGCATTTTTCGCACTCAGAGATGGACTTTTCATCAACTATTTATGAAATTTCTCAAGCTCTTTGAGCCCATCATAGTTTGTTCTGTAAACATCCAAACTTCAGGCATCTAATTATTCGGCCCAGCATCCCCTTCACTGACATTCTACTCAGAAAATAGTATTACTACCCTTTCAGTCGATAAATTCTCGGCATTTGCTTGGCATCTTTGTGGTCCTTTCAGCTTGTCTTTTGTATAAAATTAAGATATATGCACAGTTTTTATTATTTATATATTTAGGTATTCTCAATATGTGGTACAAATATTGCTAAGGAAATAAAAGAGAAACATGTAATTTCTGCAATTCTCTAATAACAATAAGTGACGTCTTCATAGTGTAAAGTGTGTCGAATCCGAAGGAAGCAATGTAAATGCTATAGAAATGCAATGGATAGTAACAAATAAAGGGTTTAACCAAGATAATTTGGCATGAGGCTGATGAAGTGTTTAATGCATTTGTGAAATCCCCCCCAATATTTTAAAATGAGAATTGGAAGAATTACAAATATTCATATGTAGTATATAGAATGTTTTTTATTCAAAAAAGAGGGGGTAGGGGAGAAGGAAAAAAAAGGTTGAAAGAGAGAGAAAGAGCGCGTTATTTTGTATGAAGCACTCCAGTTTTATTTCGAAAGATTTCACGCACTGATAGCAATGATGTCTTCAAACCAAATATTAAACACAATTAATTATGAGTAAATTTACTAACTGTTTATTACTGTTTCACTCATCAAAGAGGCTTGAAAACTTACAATATGCAGTTCATTTTTGTTTTCAATACCTTCAACAACGACAAAAATATGTTTTATGACATTTGATAATTTTATTTCTATGATCCAGCATATGGATAATCTGGCAATCTGGCTTCACTAAAATCTCGAACGTGTCAGATTATTAGATTTTTGATGTAATATAAAATTAATTATGAATAAGCAAAAAACGAGAGAGAGAATACTATGTAGAACTTGAATAACAAGGAACGTGAAAGTGATTAGAACTTCAATTATAATGATTTTATTTGCATTCGATCCCTCAGGCTTTTTAGTTTAAGGTTCCTTTTTACCGCTGTTATGGCCTCTGGTATGCCTCCCCATTGTTTTCTAAACTCATTTTATTTGCCGTAAATTTCGCTTCCACCCGTAAATTCTCAGCATTTCTAAATTATGAGTTTTCTTCTCCCAAACGTTTTCTGCAAGCAAATTTTCCGTGAAAAAAGAAGACTTATATGCACTTTCATGCTTCCAAAACGTGTCATTTCTGTTAGTTTTCGAAACCAAAACATGGATTTCGTAAAGTTTTGTATGGTTTCTCGTGTTCTTATTTATTTATCCGAGCATTTTTTTTTATTCATCATATGCTTGAGACGCAAATACTCTAGTTTTACGTATGGCAGCACTTAGTTTTGAAATCGGCATTATTTTTTCTCTTTGTTCAACCACTCGTAAGTTATTGTTGGAGAATGATCGAACTTCCAGCATAGGTGACGATTAAGATTTAAAATAAAATGGGGTAATTTTCTCATACTGTAATCAAGTGAAGCATTTTACAATGTGTAATACAATCACTTGTAAGAAAATTACTTTGCCTCACAATTACAATCTACATTTCATACATATAGTTTTAAAAAATTCAGATACTCGTTTAACGAATGTATTACTTAGAACTTAAATTGCCTCAAACTGCTTGATGCAAAACAATTTCTTACTAAATTATAAGTAATAAAACAATTACTTTTAAGCTTAAAGAAATTCAAAAATAGCTTAATGAAAAATGATGCAAAATGTTCAGCATCTTACATTGTCATTATGAGCATCTACTTCTAGATTTTCTCTGTCTAGATGATATCCAACCTGAGGCTAGGGTGGGTGCCTAGCGGATTAATGTCAAAACGAAAAAAAATAAATAAATAAGAAAATAAATAAATATATAAACAACAACAAAAAAACTGATAGCTTTCAGATTTTATATAAGCCCAAAGAGGCGTTTTTTAAAGGTTTTGTGTGTTAACTTTATTTATTAAATATTATATTCTTCGCACTTAAACCATAAAATTCAATTCAACAGCAATATGATAAATTATTTAAACACAGCGTACCTTTAGAATTTCCGAGACACAGTCTCGCGCGCTGGAGATAAAAATGCTGATTTTTGTACAATGCTGCCATTGCTCGCTTTGAAATCGTTGAGTTTGTTAATCAAAAATTCGCAAACGTTTTACAAAATATGAAATGGATAATGAAACAAATTCCAAATTTGGACTTCCAGTGCCCATATTCGAGTGGAGGACTACGTTACTCAAATTTGAAGTCTCTAGATACCCGTGTTTTTATACAATGCGAGAAACGTACGTTCATGCAGATTCTTCATTATTTAATTGTTTTAAATATAATTTAGGGCTCTAATATTTAACGGCAACTTTTTGAAAAGTGAAACGTCGTTTTATGACAAACGACGCAAAATACCAAAACGAAATTAGTTGCCCTTCTGGGAAAATTCCCCTTTGGACTAAAAAAAAGCATACAGCATACATGCATTCACTGAAACAACTTCAAGCATTACAGGTTAAGCACCCTTATATTACGTAAAATATTACACTGTACACAAGTTTGTGCTTCTTTAGACAGCACCTGCATAGAGAAGAATATGCAATAATCATGCTCCTTTGATGTGAATTCTTCGACTGCTACTGATGATTTAGTAAGAAAACTATCTCATCGCTAACGAAGATGATTAGCCCTGTTGAAACAATATAGACTTAGATAGCAGAAGTCAGGACTGCATGTCTCTGAAAAACAGAACTTCATAAAGTACTGAATGATATTTTATAGCGTCCAGGATACCACATCAACAATAATCGTAACACAATTTAAATAAAATTTCTGGCAGTGAAGTCACTGATCACCAATTAAAATTGACGATCTTCCTTAATTAACAGCTTTCTAAACTTTGACAATAGCTATTTTTCCCTTGAAACGTAAGGAGTTTCAGGTTAGATTACTTCCACATGGGGATCACTGAAAGCCTTCTTTTGCATAGTTCTGTCTTGTGCAGCTATTTGACAGAAACTACAGTTCAGGTTATGAAGCTTTAATATTTTCGCCACGTAGGATTACTTTCTAGTAATGCATGCAGCCTACACCAACAGGTATTACAGTTTCTAATTTTGGTACGCCTGGTGTTGTCATTAGAAAGTCTTTCAAATTACACTAGTATATGGAATGAAAGTATAAATTAAAAAAGGTGCTTAAGACAGATCATAGAAGATTTATAAAACTCTGTTTGAGATGAAGTCTCTCGAAAGAAAATTAGGTAGTGTTCAACCTGTTTTTTTAATCTAGAAAAAAAATAATGTTTAGCGCATTAATGTAGCGAATTGGAATTTTGTGTAGTGAATTAGAATGATATCATCCGTGCCTCAAGCACACTTGAAATTTCTTCCAATAAAATTTTTGGAGTAGCTTGGAGATTTTCCAAAGTTTGTTTTTAGTTTTATTATGTAATTATGCAGGATGCCTCATGAAGACCACCCAAATTCTGCATAGCCGTATTCCTCGCTTGGAATACATAACAAAAGTCGAAAGAGCTTTACCTGTATGATCCATAGCTTGAATGTCCCGGGATCCATACCACAAACGTCCCGTAAGCCTTTCAAGCAACCCATATGATCCAGTCATGCGATTACATAGTATGCCAGCACACACACTTACAAATCAGCGGACCTGATGTCTCTGCGGGCAGATTGAATGTGAATTGGACTGCATATTGGGACATATATGACTGTTTAAGACCTCATCACGTGCGAAAATTGTTTCATCTGTCCACAGTGAAAGCATCATCGGATCATTTAGTTGCAGTAGTCATTTATAAAAGTAAATACGTCGTTGAAAGTCATGTGGATGTAGATCTTGCATGGTTTGTAGTGAAATGAACCTTGCAACAGAAATTTTCCTTAAATGACAATATATTTTATTTTAATAGGACATGAAATTCACGAAATGAATATAACAACTGTAATTTCCTAGGAGTAATCATGAACTGAAAAATTCATAGATCAAAATAATGGGTAACTCGCAATTAAAAAATGTTTGCAAATAATATTCTAAAAAAGTATGCCATATGTTTGACGCAAAGACAACTAAAATTTTCAATATGAAAGCATAAGTATTGTATATAAAAAGGTATTTATTTGTCATATACATGCACCACAAAAGAGCTTTAGAATTCACATCCATCTGTTATGTGTTTTCTTCAGGCCTGACGTGTTCACATACGAAATAAATCCGTTATTACTATTTTCGTTACTAAAAGCTAAAGCTAAATTTAACTGTTAGTTAACACAATTCTTCTATATTTTTTAGTTTTGTTATTTTTTACAGACAAATGCTTATCATTTTTACTGTAGTAATAAAAATGTGCAGAATGTATAGTGCAAAAATGCGTGTGTTTTTAAATATTAATATTACTGTCATTTTAACAAGATATTTTATTTAATAGAGAAGGACTTAGTTTACTTTTTGAACAAAATGATTCTAAGAATATTTTGCATATATTATATTAAAAACGTGAAAACTATATAAATATTTTGTGGTAATAAAGTTGTCTGAAGGAAATAAATTACACGTATTCCATGAGAAATATTATCCGAAACTGCTTTGTGAAGAAACCTGCGTTATTCTTCATCAAAACTGCGTTTTCACCACTCTCCCCGTCAGTTTTAGAGGTTTTCGTCAGAGATGTTGTTCCATTGTGTGTTAATCCTGACATTCATGAATAGGAAATCGAAAACAAATTCTTATGCATAAGCAGAATAGTTATATGCAAAAGTGGAACAGAAGACTTTTCTTTAAGTGCTTCGGACACAAAAGTCCAAATTTATAGTACTTAGGAAAGCAAATGCAAGCAATATTCGAATCACGTGAAAAAGTCGTTTAATATAGTCTTTTAACTATTATTATTTTAAACTATGTTAACAAAAGCAGGCAGTTCATATAATATGCCTCTTAACGTGAAATATTTCTGCGGTCTTACAAAAAAATTGTAAGATTGCATAAATTAAACAGAATGGTTACCTAGAGTTTAAAAATATAATATAAACAAAGACCTATTATGAGTAAATCCAAGTTCCTTAAATTTTCTCATTAGTAAAGCACAAAATTCTTGTCCTCATTATAAACAGTTTTATGTTTCAAATATAAATGTGATGTACAAAACAGTTCCTTTTTTTAATTATAAGCTTTTTTAGCGCAATAATGATGTTTGCCATTATGATCAAAAATTTGTCATCAAGTATTAAACTCCTTCTTGATGAGCTTTAAAATAAGATGTTAAAGATGTGTACAGAAAATATTTGTGGGTCACAATACAATGTTGTGGGCCACAATACAATGTTTGTGGGTCACAATACAATGTTGTGGGCCACAATACAATGTTTGTGGGTCACAATACGAGTTTTACAAAACTCTATTTAGATTTCTTTTTAATTTTATGATGAAATGATTTTTGCACATAAATTCGTTTAACGGAAAAACTAAAACTCTCAGAACTTTATTTTTTGTACCATCGGATACATCACAAAGAATCCTTTAGCTGAAGTTTGTATCAGATTTTAACTTAATTTCTGATTTTTATTTAGCAAAATCGCTTCATTGTTTCGCCCATTTTACGTAACAGAATTGTTAGAAGTAAAAGAATGATTATTTATTGTCGAAAAATGATTTTTCATTTCAGTAATATCACAGATAACGTTTCATAGTATGATAGTAAAGAAGTATAAACAATTTTTATAAAGTAAATATTCATTTAAAACTCATAAAATCATTAATGAACTAAAAGAAGAAAAATAACTGATCTCATAGTTTAATGGGATTGAATAATTTCCGTTACAAACTTCATGTACAGTTTTATATCCGAAAAAATAGTGCCAAAATAGAGAAATCGGATAATCAATTTGCATTTTCAAGTATATAAACCATCTATGTTTCTAAGTTTATCAAGGGCGGATCACGCTTTTACTATTCGTGATATAAATGCACTTTCGAAAAAGCTAAAAATATCACACTTTCCAAAAATTTTTAAATTAAATTTATATTTAATATTTAAAAAATGTTTTAACTAAATCTGATAAAAATCAGGAATTCAATTTCTTAATCAAATTTATAAAGAATATTATTTTTCGCTTCTTAATTAAAGGAATTTTTCCATGATTTTTATAAGCTATCTCCTGATTCTAACATCTGCCAAGAGTTATACAGTTGATGAACTGGATTTTATCATATATTAATTTTTTGCAAAAACGAAAGAAATTTTTATCCTAAAAAATAATATATGTCACATTAAGACCTAAACAAAAATAAAAAATTTCGTAACTGGTGATGTCTCATATATGCTCTTGGATTAAAAAAGTGCAAATTGCTTAGTCTAAATCAGGATTATTTTCTTCCTAGTTATAATTTATTATTTTCTCTCAAACGGAAAAATCTCTTTGCTTAAATTTGCAGCTGAAAATCATTATTGATGATTTTCAGCTGCAACGTTAAGCTGCCAAATCATTCATGATCATTTTCGCACATCAGTGAACTTTGAAGAAGACTCTCTGACATTTTCATTTGCAAGGCATATTGATATTTTTGTCTTTTTTCTGCTTTTTAGCAACTTCTTTAGATAATAAAATACATAATAATTGTATCGTAATATAAATATAAATTAGTTTCTGAATCCATCGGCAATGAAAGCGAAAAATCGAATTAAACTCGAGCATCTTTGTTAATCCTTTTAATCTTAAAATTTGCATTTCAAAGAAATTAAAGTTAATGCCGGCATTCTAAATAAAATATGTGTGTTTTTTAAATAAGAATACAGTTTCGATTCAGAAAACCGGAATATTATATAAAGAAATGTGTTATTATCAAATTTAAGTTAGTAGATGACGGTGTTATTAAGAATGTAGATTTATTAATTCAATCACGCGACTACTTAGGAGTCGAGAGTAGATGTTCTTCTTTTAGCTGGATTCGCAAAGCAATTTTTCTTTGGCTTGAGAATAAAATCCCATTTTAATACAGTCTATTGCTTGTTGTTATTAATCCGCATCGCTGCGCCATGAATTATTTTTCGGTCCTGTTTCACTGGAGGATTTATGAGTTTTCTGGAAACAATAATTCCCTTTCGGTTTGGTTTCGTAATCTACGACCCTACGAACGCCGCATAAGCCATTTTTACTACTTTCGATTCGTAGATTTGTTTACAAAGTTTCGCATCTTGTGTTTCATTTAGTGTTTTAATCTCTTCCTTTTTTAATCTCTGCAACGAACATTTATTTGTCATCACTTGATGGATGTTTACTCCTCAAATATGACAGAAAATACTATCCCAGATAACGCTTCTAATAATTTTAATCAGATGCACTCTAATTTTGTGAATAGTGGAACTATAAACAAGGAACTTTTGTTACGCACTATTGCAATAAAGGTTCGTGACGCACTACTTCGTGACGTAATTTTGTACAATGTCGAGCCTCGTTGGATTCTGGCTCACAGACAAACTTCATTACTGAGAATTGCCTTTCAAAACTTCGTCTGGATAAAAAAAGGCAAGAATCCAGATATCGTGCCTAGGATCAATCGCATCTCAAACATGGTGAACTGGAGATTACCTTCTCCAGTCACTTTGGTTCAGAACCTTCCTTTACAACTTCTGTTTTTGTTATAAACAAGGTTTGTGAAAACTTACCACACGTATCATTACCATCAAATATTGTGGAGTTTTCAGTCATCTGATTTTGGCGGATCCTACATTTTATGAATCTGCTCCAATAGATATTCTTCTGTGAGTCAATGTTTTATGTCACTTGTTTTTGGGTGAACCAATTAAACAAAACCAAGAACTTCTAACAGCTGTTCGTTCAAAATTAGGTTGGATCATTTCAGAAACAGCAGTAGTTAATTCTTATGTGAAATCTTGCATATCATTAAATAATTTTGAGTTTACTATTGATGAATTAGTTAAGAAATTTTGGACTCTTGAAACGGTTCCGGAAGAAACTGGTCTGTCGAAATCCGAAGTAAAGTGTGAGGAACATTTTAAAACTTCTCATAACAGAGACAACACAGTTAGATATGTAGTAAGATTAGCATTCAATAAATCTCCATCAGAATTAGGAGATTCAAAGGAATTAGCTTTGAGAAGGATTTTCGTTTTCGAAAATATGTTAGTGAGAAAACCTGAACTGTATAACTTATATAAGGGTTTTCTTGATGAATAATTGCATTTGCAACATATGGAAGTCATACCTGGTTGTGAACCGGACCTCCAATAATCTATTATCTACCTCATAACCCAGTATTTAAACCATCAAACACTAGCACTAAATTAAGGGTTGTATTTGATGCATCACCAAAAACATTCAGTGGATATTCACTTAACGACCTGCTACACGTAGGTCCTAGAATTCAACCAGAGTTGTTTGACATTCTCATCCGATTTAGATCATATGCTGTTGCTATCTGTGCCGATATAGAAAATGTGTATAGACGAATTCATGTGCATCAAGAAGATACGAATTTTCAGCGCATTCTTTGGAGAAATCATGTGAATGAACCAATTCAAGAATATCGACTACTAAAGGTGATATACGGAACTTCCCTTGCACCCTTCTTATGAACTCGTTCCCTTCTTCAGTTGGCTTTAGGTGAACAAAGGAATTTCCCAAGCGCTACGGAAGTTATCAAATCTGACTTTTATGTGGATGATCTTTTAACAGGTGCAGCATCAAGAGCTGCTGCCAAAAATTTAATAGATAATCTTATGCCTAGAGGAAGTTTCATACTTTGGAAATGGTCATCTAACATGCCTGATGTATTAGAAGGAATACCAGAATTCAGAGAAAATGTGCTTCAGTGAGACACTTTCAAGGAAGAATCAAGAAAGGTGTTAGGAATAAACTGGCATCCCCAAAGTGATACATTTAATTTTAACATTCTAATTCTGCAATTTCAGAGTCCACTAAAAGGAATGTGCTGTCAGAAGTTGTTAGACTCTTTAACCCCTTAGGCTGCTTAGCCCTAGTTATTATTTTCGCAAAAATATTTCTTCAAGACTTGTGGACTGAGAATTTAGATTGGGATGAAACCCTTAATCGACAAAATTCGCTTACTATTCTATTATTATTTAATGATATGCAAGAGTAAATTTTAAAATTACTAGAATGATTTTAATTGATAATCATTGCAAGATAGAGTTACATGCCTTTTGTGATTCATCTGAGAAGGCGCATTGGGCAGATATTTATGCCAAACCGTTTCCTGAAGAAGAAAGTAAGGTATCATTAATATGTGCAAAAACAAGAGTTGCGCCACTTAAAGCGCAAACTTTACCACGACTAGAACTACGTTCTGCACTATTGCTATCAAATCTACTAGAATAACAATGAAATGCTTGAATGTTGCTGCTAGTAATTGTTTTGCACGGTCAGATTGTGCTATCACTTTATTTTGGATTGCATCTGAATCACGGAGATGGCTTCCTTCCGTAGCCAATCGAGTGTCGAAAATTCAAACTGCTATTCCTGAGGTGAATTGGAATCACGTTTAAGGAAAAAAATCCTGCTGTATTGGATGAAGAAATGGAATTGGACAGTCAAGAAGTAGGCAAGGAAGAAAGAAAATGCATTATTTCTAATTTAGCTAAAATTGATAATGACTCTTTTCTTTGCAAATTTTCATCCTGGTTGAATTATGCCGTATCGTTGCTTATTGTTTACGATTTATCAACAGTTGTTTGAAGCGCACTTCTAAGAAAACAGGATTTCTTGTCAGTGAAGAACTTCATAATGCGAGTGTTATGATAGTAAGAATTTTACAATATTTTGAATTTCCTGACGAAGTATCAAGCCTAAAGAGTAGAAAATATGTGAAATCAAACAGCCGAATACTTTCTTTAAGTCCATTCCTTCATGAAGGAGAAGTTATTCGTGTTGTAGGACGATTAAAGAATTCGAATATTTTGGAAAATCAAAGACATCCTATGCTCATTCCTCAAAAACATTTTATTCCTAAGCTCATTATTAGACATTCCCACGAAATGTATTTGCATGCACCTCCTGCACTTTTGCTTTCTATAATAAAACAAAGGTTTTGGATTGTCGGTGCTAGATCTGAAATAAGAAAAATTATTAAGAATTGTGTTGTTTGCCGTAGACATCGTGCCCAAGTTGCAAAACAAATAATGGCCAACCTACAGTAGTCTAGAGCTACAGCTTCAGAAGCCTTTTTTCGAGTGGGCATGGATTTTGCCGGCCCATTCATGATAAAACACAGAGCAGGCCGTAGATAAAGGGCTTTCAAGTGTTATGTTTGCATTTTTGTTTGTTTTACCACGCGAGCAGTTCATCTTGAAGCCGTCGAAAATCTTTCTTCTAAGGCTTGTGTGGAAGCATTAAAACGGTTTATATCCAGGAGAGGAAAACCGAAGGAAATATTTAGTGACTTTGAGACGAACTTCAAGGATTCTAGTAAGAAAATACATAAGGCTTTCTTTTTATGTCAGAAAAATGAACATCTCCATTCTTTTCTGACTTCAGAAAATGTTAAATGGAATTTCATTCCTCCAGCCGCACCACACATTGGAGGAATTCGGGAATCTGCTCTAAAATTTATGAAGTAACATCTTCGAAGATCAATGGGAACAGCGATCTTGACTTATCCCGAATTCACAACTTTGGTAACACAGGTTGAGGACTGTATGAATTCGAGGCCTTTGTTTCCACAATCTGATGATCCAAATGACATTAGTGTTCTCACACGTGTACATTTCGTCATTGGTACAGGTCTCACATCACTGCCCGAAGAAAATTTAGAAGAACTGAAAAATATTGTTGATCGATGGAAATTGAAACTACTAATTTTCCAAAATTTTTGGAAAAAATGGAGTTGAGAATATCTGTTTGAGTTACGCCATCGAAATAAGTGGAAGAAATCTCACGAGAATATGTCTTTCCACGACAGTCCTGATTAAGGAAGAAAACATACCTCCTCTTCAGTGGAAATTGGGCAGAATAATTCGCGTATTTTCCGGATCGGATAACAATGTTCCAGTCGTGGATATTCGAACTGCCAATGCAGAAATTAAAAGACTTATTGCTAAGCTCTGTCCTTTGCCTGTCAAACGCTACGAACTTTGAACTCTTTACAACGTTAGCCTTTTTTACATTGTTAAGTTTGATTATATACAACTTTTCTTTTATACTTTGTCACTAATATTTCCTTACAATTATTATGCTTACCTTGTATTTTCCTTTGAAGCTCTTGGGGTGCTTCAAGGGGCGCGGTATGTTATTATGAAATTTAAGTTAGTATATGAAGCTGCTGTTACGAATGCAGATTTATTAAGTCAATCGCGTAACTACTTGTACTTTGGAGTCGAGAGTAGATGTTTTTTTTTAGCTGGATTCGCAACGTAATTTTTCTTTGGCTTCAGAATTAAATTGCATTTTAATACAGTCCATTGCTTGTTGTTATTAATTCTCATTGCTACTCCATTAATTCAAATGGAAAGAAGAAGGAAAAAAATACGCTGAAACAAATTAATAGTTTTGACATTTTGATCACTATTAAAATGAAATATTTTATTAGAGCGCAAGGAGGATAATATAACGGAAATGATTCGAACAATAACTTTTAAGAATTTACATTTAGTTTGAGCTCTGTACCCTACATGCATGCATATAAACATTTTATAATACCGATTACATTCAATTATTCTAACAGATCAAAACATACACAACGAGCCTGCCCGGTGGTGGTTTTTTTTTGGGGGGGGCAATGCTTATAAAAAGTTTGTTTTTCATCTAATATATTTTTTAATTTTTTCAACATATTTCTAGTGTTGAATGAGAAATAATGCTTCATTAACTAAATTATTACACGTCTTCCATTTCATATAACTCTTGACACAGATTTTTTTTACATTCAAAGACGATTGTGTAATTTAGTAAGATATATTATCACTTTATTTTGAAAAAAGGTAATTTGAATCAGCAATCAAATTATCTTTTTCATGAATATTTTTAAAAGCTGACAATGATCTGTTTATAGGGGAGGGAGAGAATGGAATTCACGAATAGAAACAAATCTCTTTCAATTTATCAGAACCGAACCTTTCTTGCCACGAACCGTCATTCATTCTGTCTTGTGATAGAGGTCAGTTTCGCATCAGTAGTACCCCGCCAAATAAACGGCCTTCGCTTCTAAATTATAGACCCGTCTTCTACTTAGAGAGGAACGCGGCCTTTAATGATAAATGAAAAGGTTATTTAACGGAGTTATCCACTCTCGCTTTGTAGCTTTAACTAGAATAGACTTGCGCAACAGAACCAAACTTCATCTGACGTCTTTTCAATCAAATCCTACTTACCATTGTGAGTGGAACTAAGGCAGGTGGGATTAAACAGTTGGAAGCTTAGAGTTTGATTGAAAAGATTTGGGCGATGTTCAGTTTTGTAGAGGTTCTTTTTTTTATTTAATTTTCGATTCTAAATGTGCCTCACTTCTATTTAATATCGATTGTGCCTGCTTTCTGACTGGTCCGGCTGTAGCTTTTTTGACATAATGAAAGTCATCAACCTGTAAGTAACACCTGAAATCAAATCTAAGCGAAAACTATTCTGGTCAAATTAAAACTATTCTCTATCAGTAAACTGACAGCAGTAAAGCTGCGAGAGTATCAGAAATTACAGATTTTCCTAAAGAAAGGCTAAGTAAAGCATAAAAATTGTTATCATACAAGTATATATAACAAAGAATACCAATTTTATTTAATTTTAAAATATCAATTAATTCTACATTTATGAGAAGTTTTTAATATATAACAACATGATTAGTGATTTAAATACCGGACCAAAATATATTACCGGTATTCAGTACTTTTTTAAACGTTGTACCGAAAAACCATTATTAATAGCAGTTTTGGAAATTTTCCAAACAGGTACGAAAATGTAAATAAATTTTTCTGCTACATTATTAGTTTTATAAAAAGAATGTATAACCTATAAAAATATAAACATTTTAAGCATAAAATAAAGGAACAAATGTTATAATCAGTTATTATTAATAAGAACAGTGGAATCGTAATTTACAGCAAGCACTACAGACAAAAAAAGTGACATAAAAAATAAACCGTTACAGTACTACAATAAAATAAAGGAACAAACCACACAATATTATTATTAAAAAGAACAACTATCACATAAAAATCTCTTTGTGCTGTCTATTATATAAAATCTATAGACAGTAGAAAAATACTGATTTATTAGCTGCGTATTTTTAACGTCATAGTACTAAACGTAATGCGTCGATTGAGCTGTCTTTATAAGCCTGGAGCCCGTTTTTGTGCCCAAAGTTACATGCAGTTGATAATGTTCTTTCTGCATTCACGCTGGTTGGTGGTAGTGCTAATGATAACCGACATACTTTCTCTAAATATTTGCCTCAAATCATCTTCTAACAACTCTATCCCTCGTCTGAGAGTTTTGGATAAATCTACTTTTTGTATATTACTTTTACATTATTGTTTGTGGCAATTTTTTATCTATAGGTAATCTATCGGTATTTTTATCTATAGGCGTTCGAGGTAATATTTTTCATAGTTGCGGATAATTTTAACCGTATTTCTATTTACTCGCTCAGCAATATTCGATTGTGGTCAATAAGAAATCATTTTAAAATGTTTTATGCGAGAATCAGTACACATAACCTCAAAAATCTGATTTATTAATCGCTTTCCTTTTTCTAAAATTCTTTTAATTGGAGCACCGTACTTTAATGTAAACGTATTTAAAAAAATGAATCTGCAATAAATTTCGCGGAAGCTCTTTTGAAAGGAACCATTTCTAAGCAGCAAAAATGATCAACGATCACGAGTAAATAACTATTTTTTCTTTTTCACCTCGTGGTTAGGGAATCTAACGGAATGTAGCTTTTATGCTATTTTGGTATCCGACCTTACTTAAGCTCTCTATGATAACCGGTCTTAATTCATTAATATTATTTGTTGTCTTAGTATAAAGCAATAAAAAGTACAATAATTTCGTAATTTGCAGACGTATTTCTGATTCCCGCGATATCATGATGTCCAAAATAATCGAGAACTTTCAGGTACGAGTAGATGTTCCAAACTTCCGTATCTGTCTGCAGGTCTGAAATAACTGTTTCTCTTGAAATAAAATTTTAGAAGATAACATGACACATTTTGTATTCCTTTATCATCTAGTTTAATTCTAACATCCGCTAAACATTTGCATCTACCGGACTGAAACTGTATTCTTGCAACTTAAGAGCCCATTTCACCGAAAAGAAGCGTAGAGGGACCAAATACAAGCGTAGATGGTCCATAATACACGGTAACCGTTTCTTTTCCAAAATAAGCTCCAACGTTTTTAGCCTTCAGTAGGGCTGGTAATGTTTTACACTCGGTAGTGGTTTAATTTCTTTGAGTTGGACTAAGTGTATGCTAAACTATACTACAAGCTCCCCATCTTGCATAAGTACAGCTCCTAATGCGAAACCAGATGCATTCCAGCTATTTTTAACCTGTTAATGCCGCTTTAAGATTTTCAAAAGCCATATTCACTTTTGCCGAGCAACAGAATCTAGCTTTTTCCCTTTTTAAATTTAATAGGGGCTCCGATACGTGAGCAAAGTCTTTAATAAAAAATCTATAATAAGAGCACAAGTTAAAAAATTACGCAAATTTCTTTGCCTTATTAGGTCGTGGATAATTTTTCATCGTAGCAATTTTAGAAACTTCCATTTCAATTCCACTTTGAGATATCTTATAACCCAGGTCTCGGAGTTCTTTGGCTGTAAATTTACATTGTGCCGCAATTGCTTTTAAACCTGCTTCTTGTCAAAGCCGCCAAAAAAAAAAAATTCCTATTAGGGGGGGGGGAATTTTCTGTTCCTATCGAGTGACTAACCACATGGGTCAATCCTCAGTTTTCATGAAAGGCGTGTGAAAGTTTTCCTACCCAGCTTTGTTATAACTTACACATTGCTTTTTCTTACAGCTTTATTTCAGGTCCAAGACTGGTGGCTATGCTTCTTTTTCTACCAGTTTCTTCATATCCACTTGCACCGTATCTTCCTAGGAACAAATTTTTAATTAGCACCCAATTCAGTTGTAAGTGAGAAGATTTTTCTGATTCAAATTTCCTCTTTTCAGATTTGTTTTGGTGGTCACTATTAGTGGATGAAAATATTTGCCGGTTATCAAGTCCCCACCTGCCATCAAATCTACTACCTTCTTTGGCTACAGGTTTGAGAAAATTTTCGCTAAATCTTTTCTCGTATCATAGCGTACTTACTCTTTCCGATACTCAAATTTCAACACTAATTCAAGAGTTTTACTAGTGTACACTGGATTCTTAACTGAAACACATCTTGAATCTGAGAAAACAATAATTTGAATAAATTAT
>KK119419.1:314271-381019 GCA_000611955.2 Stegodyphus mimosarum
TGATCGCTACGTCTGAAATAGTATAAGAAGACTTTGGAAGGTTTAATAACCGTTTTATTTAAACTAAACGTTTAACATAAAAGATACGGTCTGTGCTTCAGACACAAATCCATTACTCATGGCTGGCTGTATTAAATAAGCAGTAACAATCAAGCAAATTTAAATGTTGATATCATAGTCGATGACTACACGTTCAATAACATAATCTATAAGCTGGCTCAATTACTTTTACCGGTGCGTAAGTATCAGCAAAGTATTGGTGCGCAAAGTATCAGCTGCGAGATAATGAAAAATCCAGAATAATCACACTTATATAAGGCAAAATTCTAATACTATTTGCAGTGCAGTTAATGTAAGTCAATTGTTAAAATTGAATGAAACCAAAAACACTGTTGACTGTAATTGAAAGGTCCACCATTGACTGTAATTGACGGAACGGTTAATAGACACTGGTCACTAGTGACCATCAATGACCAAAATCATCAATCATCAATCATCAAATCATTGTTTCAGTGGCAACATCTAGCAATCAGTGCCTGAGAAATATAATTTATAACTTGACAGCGAAAAATGTAACTTAAAGTAAAACTCCAAAAGTTTTGTAAAAGAGCGTCAAAACGTTTTCTTTATAACGTTAAGAAGTTAAATGAAATGCTGTTATTATTATTTTGGACCGCGATCTACTATTCTATATATATGAAATATTTCTGCATAATATAACACCTTCATGTTGTACACATTCAGGAACGGTATCTGCGATTAAACTTTATCATTTTTTTCCACTTGGTGGGCACTAACCATTATAGGCTTTAGCCACTGCTGAGGCCGGAAGCGATGGTCACTTTATTATGTAGGCACCTAACAGGTGGACCACCTTTGCCTCCGATGAAAGGAATGACTCTCCCTTCGATACGGCAGTCACTAACCACTTTCCCGTCTGCCATGCAGCTTTATCTATCATTTATATCATTCTTATATCACTCTATCATATCGATTTTATATTGATTATTTTATCTATCTTTTATATCGATGAAAGTCTCCATCATTTACCGAGATTTAAAGTATTCGAGTTCTTTAGCAGAATTAGTGACGAGGAAACTGCAAAGATTAATTGAAACAACACTCCTAAATGCAAATCTCAGAATATAGTTATGTATGCTACCGCGAAAGACCGAAATCTGGAGAATGTCGACATTCTCCAGTGAACGTCAACATTCACATAGTCGCTCAATGTATATCCCAAATATTTCATAAATATCCTTATTTCTAACTTAACCGGCGAAGGTCGACTTCCAGTGCGCAGTGGTGTTGAATGTTGAATAAAAATATTTTTGTTACTTTTTAAAATCATTCTATATTTATAAAACACATTGTGATCTGTGTCAAAACAGAGAAATCTTAAGTTCCAGCATATGTAAATAAACTGTTGAACTTCAACTGAACGGTACATTCGAAATGAGCAAAAAAAATAACGCCACAAATAAATTTACTTAATTATGTGATTGACGTTATACAGTCTTATTTATCTCAACAACTTATACTGTTATCACACTTCTAACTGCACAAGAGTTCCGTGCTTTTACAACGCCTTTCTATCAACCTTCTCTACTTCTCGTTTTGACCTCCACCAGAACATGTCTGTGCTTGTTGATCTACACCGGTGATGGTCCAAATGTATCAGAATTTAACCAAATATTCAGTCTTTCACAATTGTGTTTGGTATGCATAACATTCACCGGAGAACGTCGACATTCTTCAGTTTCGTTTTTTTTTTTTACGAAAACAGGTAGAATTTTCACTCTTGTTTAAAAAATAGGTAGAAACACTCTTTTATTAAAAATGATCAATAGAAACGAAATTTATTCATATCAATGATAAGCGTATTTATGTTTCTGTATCAAAGGAACTGTAAATCTGTATTTCAAAAACCAAAAATATAATAATAACATATTATGTAAATATATATAATGATGATATAGAAATGCTAGAAAGCTGATTGCGTAGATGTCGATCCATATTAACAGCAGAGTTGGCAGCCGAGGAAGATTAAAAATTCGTTTTTATTTCATTTGGCATTTTCGGCCACAATTCACCTGCACTTTAATCTTGCCTATTAAAAAACGTTTGTATTTTTGATACTATAGCTTTAGGAAGAAAAGCAGAACTCCAGCTTCTTAATGGCAAGACAACTAGAAGTAGAACTGTGCGGTTATCCAAAATGGCAGCTTATTAAGAGAAAGTTTGGGTTTAAATTCCGGATTTGCTACGTAATCAGCGTTATGAAAGTCATATGATATAGATTGATCTAATATACTACATATAATGTAAATGTAATAAATATAAATGTAATAAGATATTATATAATAAAACATTTAATCTGAATTACAAATTTAACACAATTTAAAATATCAAATTTAAAAAAAGGTCTACAAAACTAATTATATGCATAAATGCACTCTTTATTACACAGCAATAAAAGAACGTTCGATTTTATATGGCTATGAATATGGGAAAAGGGGAAAACTGCGTTGAATGCCTTCAGAAATTATACTGAATTCAGTAAAACTGTATTGAATGTATAGTAAAACCACTGACAGGGCTGAAAATATCTGCTGTTTTCTTTCAGCTTCAAATTCGAGTGCAGATTCGAAAAGGTCTCTGTGCTAGCTGCAGTAGCAATTAGAAGGATGAACATTCAAAGTACTGTTAAGGAAGCCATGGTTGGTTAGTGGACAGTGCAGAAGAAATGGCTTTTATGGAACCCTTTTGTCAACTTATATATGACACCTTTGGTTCTGCGATCTACACTCACGTTTGTGAAAATTGCAACACCAAGAAGGAATCGTCATAATTGAATGCAATTTAATACACAGTTGAGTGGTAGTGGTACAAATAAATGATTAAATGTTCAAAGCAAACAAACAAGAACAAGAGATCAGAATCAGTATTTTGTGTGGCCACCACGCGCCGCAATAAGTGCTGCTGCTCGATGTGGCATGGAGTCAAACAAAGTTTGAATGTCTGACTGAGGAAGAGCATTCCATATCGTTTGTACGCGTACCCAAAGTTCGTCTGCAGACGCAACAGGACGAGGATCACGAGCAAGACGCCGACCAATGACATCCCACACATGTTCAATTGGCGACATATCCGGGGAACACGCAGGCCAAGGAAGAAGCTGTACCTGCTGCGCTGCAAAGAAGGATTTAACAATCCGAGCAGTATGAGGGCGGGCATTGTCCTGTTGAAATACAGCGCCTGGCAAGCTTTGAAGGAAGGGAACAGCTTCGGGCTGTAGAACTTCACGGATATACCGGTTGCTGTTCAGATTGCCCACAATTCGTAGCAATTGAGATCGTCTATGATATGCTATGGCGCCCCAGACCATAACTCCGGGTGTTCGTCCACTGTGGCGTTCGATAATGCACTCCGGAAGGTGGCGTTCACCGGCATAGCGTCTGACACGAATGCGGCCATCATGGTACCACAAATTAAAGCGGGATTCGTCAGAAAACACGACATGCTGCCAATCAGCACGCCAGTCTCTATGCTGATTGGCCCATTGTAGCCGCAGGCGGCGATGGTCGTGCGTTAGGGGGATCCTGTATAAAGGAGTCCGTGCGCGCAGTCCACACTGCAGCAGACGTCTACGAATTGATGAAGCACACAATGAAACACCTGTAGCTATTGACCACAGTGCTGCCAATTGTCTAGAGGAAGCTGTACGGTCCGTCCGCGCCATGCGGACCAGGTGTCTATCATCGCGAGCTGACGTCACATTTCGGGGTCCACTCCCGGATTTCCGAGTTGTCCGACACTCGTCCGTCCACTGCTTCCAAACGCGCATCACTGTGCTGCTGTTACGCTGCACACGAGAGGCTACTGCACGATACGACAATCCAGCTTCACGAAGGCCGATGATTCTCCCTCGTTCAAACTCTGTAAGTTGTTCCAATCTCGCTCTCTTTCGTCGACGAGGCATAAGTACAGATTGAGTTAACGTTTACCACTAGCAGATAACCACCGATAACCATACACGCCTCGCTACAGCCGTCTATTTATTCGGATCCATCAGCCGTTCAGAGGGCGCTGCTCAGCATACGCATGCGCTACGGATTTGCAATTCTAATCATTTGCATATCATGCGCTACTTTGCATTTCCTGAAAATTTCAGCTCACTCGCGTAAGTCCTTCATGGTGTTGCAATTTTCACAAACGTGAGTGTAGATTTGATCGAATCCTTTCAAACTGAGTACGGTTTTGATTGGAATATCTCTTAAACATATTTATGATTTCTGTTCTTGATTTATCTCTAGCATCAGAAGTTGAATAGAACTTCGATTGCCCCACAGTATTGAACTATTTCTGTCACTATTGTTATTATGTGATTGAGAGCTTCGTCTATTGTTATTTAAATTGAAAGACGAAGCAGTAATCTGAATTTCTCGTTTTAATCTCAGTTCGAAAGTGCTATTGCGGGATTAAAGAACTCTCTTTACTAGTGAAATCAACATTAATCATGTTTTAGAACTGTGGTTAACAGGTTTTAATTATGAGCATAACGTTTCTTTTTTCCGGTAATGAGATTGCTTAATTAAGAATTCTCTAACATACAACCGGCATTTTTAAGAAAAATATTGGATATTCATTTGTCCTATGAAGGGTTAAATTTGAATACGTATTTGTTTTTCATTCTAGGTTGGTAAAAACATAAAGTTTGAAGCAGTCAAATATGTAAAAAGTGCTTTTTATCTGTTATGGCAATGTTCCAGTTACATTTTATTCTAAGAATCTGAATATTGAACAAAACCTGAAACCTGAAACTCAAAGTATTAAACTTTTGGTAGATTTGTGATTATCCTGAAAATCTTTTTGGGATTTTCGTATCAAAACTACTACTAGTAAAAATTACAAGGTCAAACGTTATCACTAAATATGTACTTTATATTAATTTTTTATGCTAATGAAAAATTGTCTAACTTGAATTGTCAACAAAAGAAAATAAAAAGATTTTTTTCCTTTACTTTTCGTACAATAAAAAGTATAATTGGCCTATTTAAATAAACATTTTACAGCTTACTTAAATAAATGCAGTATCAATGATTTTTTAATGACTATTTGTCTTCAGACAAATTAAAAATAATATCACAATTTTATTTCGTCAAAAAAGATTATTTTTTACATATTTTGTTTTACCAAAACAAAAGTTCGAAATCTTTCAGAAAATAGGGGCATTTTTTTAACGTTTTGTGTGTTACCTTTACTTATTAAATATCATGTTCTTCGCACTTAGGCCAATTCAACAATAATGTCATAAAATAATTTTAAAAGAGCATATCTTTAGAATTTCCGATACACAGTCTCGCGCGTTGGAGATAATTTTTTTTTGGTACAGTGTTGCCATTGCTTGAAGTCATTGAGTTTCTTAATCAAAAACTCATTAACGCTTTACAAAATATGAAACAGCTAATAAAACAAATTCCGAATTCCAAATTTGGGAACAAAAGTAACACGGATTTTACAAAATCGGGAACCAAGTTAGACCCGATGTTTAAAGCTCTGCTACACTGAAAATGCAAATAAAATCATAATTTATAACAGAAATAAATATTTTTAAATTTTCGTGAAGAATTAATGTTTTTTCATAAAATTAGAAATCTCGTTAAGATTTCATTATAGCAAACTGTGTAAAATGAGCAAAAATTTATCAAATTCTAAAATATAACCTTTCTCTCAAAAAGAAAAAAAATTCTGAAACGTATAAATAGATGAATAATAACATTTGACACCTTTCTGCATATTTATTTTTATGCAAAATGCTATTAGCCTTTAACGTTACGTTTATTATCTCTAACTTCTGCACCGAGGTCAGCTTTTGTTATTATCGCATTAAAAACCTCTCTCACCTTCATTTTGGTTAAATGCGGATTTTCATTGAAACGCAGAATCGTTTACTTCAGTTTATGACGTTCAGTCAATTACATAAATCACACTTAAAGATTTAATTGTACAGTAAGTTTTCTAACCACGCCCAAGGTTTTGCAAAAATATCAGTGATGCATATACATTATCCAAATTATGATTGTCATATGAAACATAATTACAAATCCTAATACTATAAATTATAACTTAATTGTATAGAAGAAACTTCGCAGCTAAGGTTACAAACATTTCGGCTTAATAACTGCAAGGAATTTCAAGAAAAGAATTCTGTTCTTTTATTATTATTTTTACTTCCTTGTACGAAGTAAAAAGAAACTTTTGTAATCGCGAAAATTTTCGGGTACCATATTTCAACGAAAATATCTCTTTTGATCTCTATCGAATGCAATTTAACGATGTTTTTGATGACATCCGTATGCAAGGACAGAATAAAAGACACTTTTTCCCCAAAATAATTATAATGTTGAGTTAAAATGGATTCTGAAGAGATTCTTTCGTAGCGTCTGTGCATACGTACGTACCTATGTATGTATGTATGTATGTATGTATCTCGCATAACTCAAAAACGAGGAGCCTCAGAACGTTGCAATTTTGTATATAGGGTAGCTATAACATGTAGATGTGCACCTCGCATTTTGGTTGTAATCGGTCGCAGCAAAAGTATATAAATATATATATATATATATATCCACTTTGTTACTCGCCTCAGGGAACTCAGTTTCTTTATTCTTATAAGTTTGTAAATTGTGCATTTTTTGCTTTAAAAATGATTGAATTATGTTGTTATCTTTCGGTTAAGAATTTTATGCCCTTCGCTAACGTGCATGCAATAATTGTGGAATTAGCAACAATTTAAAAGATTTTTAAGTGCGGCTAAGCTTAATTTTCGGTTATGATAGCGGCCATATTTGTTTACATTTGAAGCTTAGCAGAGTAGTAGATTTGTTGCCAATCTAGAGAAACTAAGTTTCGCAATAACAAAGTAACGTCTTATTTTATTATTGCGAATTAAATTATGTTTGATTCATTCTGGAATTATCATTTAAGTTATTAGCTAGTTTTTTGCGTATAAATTGTAATTTTAATTGTAAAAAATTGTTTTAACTGTACTTGGTGTTTTATGTTTTTCTATATCTTTCACTTTTTAATGAAAGTATTTTGAAATTTTATGTATTTTTGCCTTACCACGAAGTGAGAAATGAATTAATTAGTAGCGCATGCACATTAGGTAAGCTGCGCTGAATCGTCTGTGAAAAACTGTTCCTTTTTTATTTGTTTAATTTATTTTATAAATCGTTTTAGATTTATTACAGTATTTGGATAGAACTTGTGGTAATTCTTCAGATGCTATAATTTTTGCTCACTCTGAGTTATAAAATGAATGAGATGTAACGCTGTTAAGTGTACCTAGCGCCGAAGTGTGGGTATGGTAAATAAATATATTGAACTTCAAAGAGTGCATTTATTCTATTTTGGTTTATGCGCTATCGACGAAATAGATTCAATTCAAAATTCGTTAACCGTTAATTCAATATGTTTAAATGAAATGCAGGAAAATTGCGCATAATTTAATATTCCGCACAAGGAAGACATGTGGTGTACACATCGGATTTTTTAATTTAATTTTTGAAGATTTTTTAATATGTTTTGACTTATTTAATTTATATTACGTTTTTCTTCTTTTGATCAAGTGCGTTCATTGATGTTTTCTTAGATTTAGCAAGGTTCTTAATGACTTGAAACTGAAATGGTATTTTACATCATGTTTTGTCAATTACATATTGTTCTTTTTAAAGAATTTCTTTTTTTTTCAGCCCAAAGGGGTAATTTGTGTAGAAGCGCTATTATTTTAATTTTGCGTTGGTTCTTTATAATAGTCTGAATAACTTTTCAAATTGTTGCCATCAAATATTAGGGAACTGCATTTTATTTAAAGAAATTAAATAATGAAGAATCTGGATAAATGTAGTATGTATGTTTCTCACATTGTGAAAAATTAGCTGTACCTAGAGACATCAAATATTGAATAACGAAGTTCTCCACTCGAATATGGGTATCTGGAAGCCCAAACTTAAAATTTGTTTTATTATCTATTTCATATTTTGTAAAACTTTAACAAATTTTTTATTAACAAATGCAACGAATTCAAAATGTTCCATTAACTTTAACACCGCGTGCATTTTCAGGCACGGATATTTTATGCGTGAGGTTTCTTTGCATTTCTTACTGGTATTATGTAGGTAGCGTGGCAACGCAAAGGCTTTACAATATCTAAGGGTATTTTGCGTCGAATGATTTGAATGTTTGTATCACTTTTCAAATCCCGTTTTGAACCCTCGTGAAAAAAAGCTCCTTTAACGTAATATAAAATCTGAAAATTTTCAGATTTTTTCTTTTTTAAAATTTAAATTTAATTTTAGTTTGATTACATAATATGCTTTGACTTATTTAATTTACATCACTTTTTTTTCTATTCATCAAATGCGTTTGTTGATGCTTGCATAAAATTAGCAGGGTTCTTAATGACATGAAACTGAAATAGTAATTTACATCATTTTTTATCAATTATACATTGTTTTTTTTAAAGAATTCTCATCAATTTTAATTTAAATTTTCGTTTGTTAAATTAAAATTTTGCTTGAATTCAATTTTTTTAAGTTCGAGTTTTGTTTCAAATTCAAAAACAATTTTGGTCTTGCATTAAAATATAGAGAGAACAATATTTTAAGCATTCAAAGAAAACGCATGCCTTATAAAAGCTTTTAATGCATAAAACATAAAATTTCACAAAATATTTTGTAATTGTGGAATTTATGCTCATTTTAGTCTACAGCCTTTAGAATAAATTCAAACGCAAATATAGCTTGGCTCAAACTTTGTGTAAAATTCTTAGTTTAAATTAAAATCTAGATTAAATAAAGGTTTCACTTTCACGTAATTATTTTACAATGGCATTCTTATTCTTAAATTTAATATTCTTGAGAAAGAAAAAAATCTGCTGAAGCCGCTTTAATGAATTTTTCACCTTTAGACTATAATTATCACTTTTAAGGCATTTCTCTTGTTCAGATACTGATACATCAATACTTAAGTATTATTAATGATGGAAAAATTGAAAAAGTGCTTCTATTTCTCTAATCTAATAAAGCAGAAATTTAAAAAGAATTCTTCTTTTAAATAATACCATATCCCATACCTTTTCCATCTTTTTACACCTTAAAATTTTTAACACAAATTAACCATCTTCAAACCATTTATTCAACTCACTCAGGCTTCTTCATGGGTTTGGGTGGGAGGCTAAAATAAAAAAAAAAAAAAGGATGGAAGCAGTTTGCTATAAAACGAGTTCGAAAACTTGACCGGTTCGAAAATTCGTCCTCACTTAAATACTGACCTTCGCTTAACTGTTACAAATGTTTGCTACATTTAAGTAAATCCGATGTTTCAAAATTTGCGAATACAATGAAAGTATATTGACCCATTTCGGGATGGGCGTTCACATTTCGGCGATGATGTAAAATGTTTGATAGAAAAGAAATCGCTTTGTTTGCAAAAGGGATGGGCCATCTGATGAAGCACTACGAAAGAAATTATTTCTTTTCTCGAGTTAGAATTTCGAAATTATTAGAACCTTAACTGTGCCCCGTCGTGTAACGATTTCATTTCTAACAAATACTTTGTCAAAAAATACATCAAATTTATAATTAGATAGCGATAATACATCTTGAAGAGATGTGTTGCAACATTTGTTCATTTCTAACAAATACTTTGTCAAAAAATACATCAAACTTATAATTAAATGGTGAAAATACTTCTTAAAGGGATGTGTTGCAACATAACTTTTACATGAAGTTACAAGATTGTAACTGCGGACAGCAAAGACAGTTTTCCTCTGTCACTGGTGTTTTTTAATTGTTTTCAAATTTTATTTTGATAAGAAGTAGTTATATGATATTAAAAAAATATGATATGAGATTTATAATACCTTTGTAATGTTGGTACAAAGTCAAAAAGCGTGCTTTTTTTAACTTCAGAAATTCAAACGAGTTATTCCAGTGGTTAACAAAAGCAGCATTTCTTTACATTTATGAGAATCTTAAATCTCATTTTTGGGTTGAGGAAGAATTACATGGTGTCAAAAATTATGTAAATTTTGCAAGACCTAGTCCTTATAGCTGTGAAGAAATGTAAGACGCACCCTCTATTAGAGGCAAGAAAAGAAACAGAACTAAGAGACTGAAATTAGGTGAAAAAAGCATATCTTTCTGATAAATTGTTAAGGCGTTATCTACACAATTAATATCTGTGAGCCTCTGTCTGTTTGTTTGTGGCATCATCTTCTCTGCAACGGCAGGGAATTAAGTTTCAAGAGAGGAATTGCTGGATACCAAAAATTCGTGGGAAGCCATTTCGACCATTCTCATCTTCGTGCGACTTTAATCAGCCCAGATATTAATTAAAAACTCTGAAAACGCTAATTTTCGCGCTCATTTTTCCGAGTGAGTAACAATCTCGCGCGTTGGAGGTAAAAACGTCTTATTTCGAAAAATGTTGCTACTGTTCGCTTTCAAATCGTAGAGTGTGTTAAAGAAAAATTTACAAGTTTTACAAAATATGAAACAAAAGTAACATTGCCAAACATTAAACATATTATTATTGTGTAAGGTCATATTCTGACGTAGAATAAAGCATGCGATTGCTTGTGACGTCACTGCATGTCGAAAATTGTTTGTTAATGTCAGCATTTTAAATAAATAGCTGCTGTTGTTGGCTTTTTGTTTCCAGTTAATATAATTGACACGATATACCACGTTATTTCTTTCATTAATATTGAGAAACTGTGGTTATATTAAATTAAATTTAAATCATGACGTCATACGTGCTAACCTGAAGTGTAAAAAAGTTTCCTTTCCTGGTTCAGTAACCAACCTGAGACTTCTATATTTTACACAGAACTTTTAAATAGAACATAGAACTTCTAAATTTTGCTTTGGCCTCAGTTCGCTCGTCTAGCGAGCTTGCCCATTAGTTTTATGTAAATGGGGTTAATTTTGCTTATGTACATAAATATCATAAGCATTTTGTGTTAATACAAACTAAGCAATTTGTATACCTCGGTATTCTTGCTAATTAATAAAGCCCAATAATGCTTATTTGGAAAGATCTTCAAGTCTAAGCTTTCACCTGAAACTTCAATTTCTTCAAAATGTCACATAATAATTTCATCTTTTTATCATCCTAAGCTACGTGAATAAATTTACAATCACTGCATATATAAATTTGATTATTTGTATGCAAACTATTCTCAATTCATAATTAAGTATGTTTCACCGGAAGCAAAATCTAACATAATTGCTCTAATGGTGACTGATAAAAAGACTTGTTGAAGAGATAAATTTTAGACGCATTTTTATTCAGTTAGAATGCAATTATGTTTTTATCATATTATATTTTACAAGATTTTAATCCTATATTTTTTGAAATCATTCCATTTAGAAAAATAAATCGTCGATACCATTTTCCTGCTTTGTCTTACATCAAGGTAAAGTAAAAGAGATAATAAATTCATAGATTTGTTTTTACTTCTTAAAAATGTCCCATACATTTTAGTACTCAGCTCTAAACAATTAATCGTAAACTTAATACATGAAAAATTAAGAGATTTCACTATGAATTATAATTGTTATAGGAACATTAAAAGCGAAATATTCTTGAAACATGATAATTCATTCCAATAACGTGGTGCAGGCATATTTTGAAAAGTGTCGTTTTCTTTCTTTCTTTTTCTTCCTGATTCATTTTATTTTAAATTGCATTTCTTAACTGTCTATTTCTTGCCATTGTTTTCAAACAACGGCTAGATACCAGTACAAGTAATATATATGCGAGTCTTCATTTGTAGAGCTATTTGGGTTTTTTCTGTGGCCGAAAGCATGAAAAATGAGTCATGCCTTCGCCTAGATTCGAACCACGAATCTTCTGATTGCTAGCCTGACGAGCAATTAGTTACACTACAAGAGCACGCATCAGAGGGAAAAGTGAAATTTCTTATAGTTTAGACAGAACCTAACTATTTTAGTGCTAAATCGTGGCTCCGTTATTACAGCCACGCGACTTATCACCCAATCTTAAGCTTCTACTAAAGTAACACCAAATTCGGAAGAAGCTGGTTTTTTATAAATAAACCCTTTTTAAAATAAATGCATTTTTATAACTTAAAAATTTTTAATTTAAATAAATCCTTTTATATAACTTAATACCTTCACTCTCCAGTGGAGAGTAAGTTTTTCAGATCAAGTCACCGCTTCTTCCGAAATTAACGGAATATAAAAATCAAAATAAAAAATTAAGCAATTTAAGTATGCAATCACACGGCTAAGTCTTATTCTCTTGCCTCAATCGCATTTTTTTTCTTTTTGGATTTACACGGTTAGGGCTATTGCTTCACAGATAGGTCTTCAAGTTTTGGCTCAGACCCCTCGAATCACGCGAACAACACAGATAAAAACATCCGAAGCCAGTTCGGTTTCCACCCAAGCTGGCCAATAAGTTCTGGCCAGAAGAGCACTCCCTTGGCTTCAAGAATTATATTCTTATATATGTTAACTAATTTCCATTCTATTGGGAAACGAAGACAGCAGAACTGACAAAAAAGATAAATTATTGAATAATGAGTTAATAAATATAAAACCTACAAGCATATTAAAACTAAATGCAAATATTCCTAGTATAGTGAAAATTTGGGAGAGTAATGTCTGCATTTAATTGAGTTAATGGTAGCTCATTTACATATTCAATAGAATATAATTTAATATAAGTATTTTCTCTAACTACTGTAGAAACTCAGTGGAGTGTGATTCCGTTTAGCATAGGTTTTAATGAAAAGGCACATTTTTCAAAATGAATAAAAATGTTTCAACTGATGTCTCCTGTAATGGACAACTATGAATTATCTTCCTGTACATGTGAAAGACTACTTGTAGAGTTGCTATAACTTATGCCCTCTTGTAAACATTTTAAACAGAAGTATTTTTTAAATTAATAAATATTCAACTTTACTGGTATCTAAGGTATTAGGAATGAATCTTACATCTAGAACTCTTCTTCAGCTTTCTCCATCTTTTATCAAAAAATACAGGCTCGTATGGTATGGCCCATTAATAGATCAAGTAGATATGTCTCATTTTCAGTGCTATGCTAGAAGGCCCATAAAAAATTGCAGACACACTTTAAAAGAGTATATAGTTCTAGAATGTATTTCATGGGAAATGCATGCTTTTAAATGTCAGAGAGCACCAGAATATCGTGGAAAGTAAGTTTCGTTCGACAGAAAATTCATTTAAATTCAGGAAGACATTTCAAAAGAGGACGTAATTCCTACGTTAACTGTCTCCAGTTGGTAATAACTGGTGACAGAATTTCCACAAAAATCATGTGATTCAAAGTATTAGCATATAATGAAACATTACAGTTCGCCTACTATTCGAATTTTGCTCCAAAATTACAGGAATATGAGTGGATCTCCAGAGATCAAATACTACATACACGCACTAGTATTGCATGAAAATTCATGAATCGAACGAACGTTTTCCGTCCAATTTTTTTAATGGCCACTTAACGAACTATAGATAGTAAGTACAGTTTCAATTCGATATAGCTGTTTGACACAGCCTAATCTTTAGGTGACTTCGATGTCATTTCTGTCATAATGCACTGCTTCCACCACAGTATTATACACTATTGCTATCTCCTATCTTGTACGCTTGAATAACCTTTACTCACCTCTGGCATCTAAATCGCTCTTCACGTCTTTTTTTCGGTTCGTGATTTTACCTCCTATTATGAAGACGCTAACTCCGGCTGAACTCTTAAAAACTCTTGCATTCTCGAAGATGCTTTGGTCAAGTCTAGTGATTGTCACTATTTGGTTTCCAGGCTTTCTTAAGCACGCTGCTTTTTCTATCTTAGTACCAAAAGTAAGATTTAACTGGTTTCTACGGATCTCAATGATCCAAGCATCACGTTTTATCTAATGAATTTTTATTTATGTAGGAGAATTTTATACGTGTCCCAGTACCTTCATTGTTTTCTGTCAAAATTCTGGGCACAGTTTATCTTAAAGTATGAGTTAGTTCTACGAATAACTAATCGGGCATTTAAATAATGTTCACAAAAGAATAATTTTGTTTCTAGTTTCATCAACACGATCATATTAAAATATGCCTAATATTTAATTAAAAGATAAAATGGTAACAGAGGAAAAGAGAGGGTTTTATTACTCTGTACCGTGAACTTGACCTCATCTTTTATTCTTCACATTAACGTGCCAATGAGGTGAAAGTAATGTTTCGTCTCTTTACAATGTTACTGGTGGGCTATTATTAAATAAAGGCAAAAGTTTGCTATGAAATGATTTTTAAGGTAACGATTTACATATAATAATTGATAATGATCAAATGATTAAAAATTATTATTAAAAAATTCTGAAAAGGTTAATATTTTAAAGAACGCCCAAAAGGATTTGTTAAGATTTTTTAGCTGTCGCTGAGCTTACAGTCTACCAGTCTGCTGCTCCCACTCACTCAGTTTTTGTCTTCTTAACTTATTATTAAGCATCATTTTCATCGCTATATACAGTTCAAAAGTAAAATTACAAAATTTTAAAAGCAGCATAAGTTAGGAATATTCAATGTATCTTAGATGCTGGCATACATTTTTCTATTTTTTTAGCTCAAAAAGGCGTTAACTCGAATGAACTATTAATCTCGAAACGGGATCATCCACTATACATCTTTACACTATATATACTTTGCATCGTCCACTATACGGCTGTATCAGTATTTAGAAAACAGTATCAGTTTAAAAATATTGATGAAAATGTTCATATAGAAAGGAAGATCCTATATAAAAAAAGACTAGCTGCATAAAAAAATGGTGAAGATAAAAGAAGAGAGTAAAATAGGATTCTTTGGTGTTGAGATTGCAAAATATTATGGAGGATTTCTTTGTGTGGCTGGTTGTAAAACAAGTGTCTCGGAAATGATTATGAGAGAAAACGTAATACTGATGTGAATAATTTTGAGCTTATAAGGGGTTATTTTGAAAGGAACTTTGGCTCTGTTAAAGATTGTGTTTTAGATGTGGATTTGTAGCATGATCATGGATGCGTTTCAGATGACCTATCGTTTATATTTGCGGAAATTAGCAACGCGTATACAAAAAGGCGTAATCGCAGTGCCTCGGGACCGGATATGATCATGGTCACTATAATAAAATTTTTATTTTGGAAACGAAATTATTAATTAATTTATTATCCTAATATTTATTTAGAATAATAAGACACCTCACACGTCAAGAGTTGCTAAAGAGAGTCTCCAGAAACACTGTTCTGACTTTAGACACGTCCATCGGCCATCTAGATCCCCAGATATAAACATAATTGAGCATATATGAGATGCTTTGCAACGTGCTGTCCAGAACAAATCTCCACCAGCTCGCGTTTCTGTTAATTTTTAATTGCCGCGCAGGATTCCTGGTGTTAATTACATCCAGCATACCTTCAAACATTAGTCTAGTCCATGCCACGTCGTGCTGGCTCACTTCTGGTTGCTCGAGGGGCCTTACACGATATTAAGCTGGTATACCAGTTCTTTTGGTTCTTCAGTGTATATATACAGAGAAAGAGAGAGGTATTCTTTGATTGCAGAAACATTTTGCTATGAAGCAGTGATACTGGAGCCATATTTTACTTTTTATTCGTATTGTATTTTTGAGTAATTCCGAAAATAATTCAAAACAGCCCCCCTTAACCATTAAAATATTCTTACATAATACCAATAAAAAATCCAGTAAAAAAACTAATTCGGTATTGTAAAACTGTTTCGTTTATAAAGTAATTGACTGGTATAAGTGAACGTTATTGAACGTCATTGCTTGAAGTTTCAGTACAAGGTACGTTTTCATTACTATTATTCCGGTATTAAAGTTAATAAGCACAAATGTAATAGTATATATAGTTAAATATACAGTTGAAGATAAACCATATTAAACTTAAGGAAAGTCCAGAAGAAATAATCGTGAATAATATACTTAAAGTAATATATTGCCTTTATCGCAAATGGCTAAGTGCAGCAAAAAAGGGGCTACTTTCTTTTCTGTGAATGAGAAACAATAAATCTAAAAGAAAAGATTCAGCCTTTAATGAAATATTAATGCGTCTAAAATTCATCTGACTTTAGCAGGCTATTTTAAAATAGTCAAGCTCAAGGACAGCATTACCTCATTTGACCCGGATGAAACCTTACCTTGAAATAATTGATTAATTCTGTGTTCACTGCACTAACTTTCATTCTGATTTATCAGATAAAATCACCTTTCATGATTCAGAAGCTGAAAACATGTGAAACAGGATTAAGAAATAAAAGTGAAGCCAGGGAGAAAAATATGAGTGACTAAGTAAGTGGTGATAAATGAAGAATGGTAAGATATGGAGGCTAGAATTAAGTACGAACTACAAAAACTGAGAAAATAAAGTATAGAGTGATTTATAATATCATACATTGATAAAGTATGAATAAATAAAATTCAACTGATTAGTCAATTTAGAGCATTAAACGTGAGTTAAAAAAGATCAGAAAATACAAATTGTAAAATAAGTAAGCAGTAATATGAACAAGAAATTAGAAATTTTAATACTAAGATTATAAATTATTAAAGTCTCATAGTATGCCGCGAAATTAACTAAACAATCAAAAGGTAATAATTAAATTACGTAGTTAACAGACAGAAATCAAAGGTACAAACCAAAATTGAAACAAACAAATAAAATTAAATAACATAAAAAATAATATAAAAGTATAGTTGAAAATTGTTTGGTCTTTTCAAGAAGCGGCTGAAAAATTGCCGACAGAGCGGCATTTCTAAATTATATCTGGATGATTATAAGTTCCGGAAATAATTCAAAACAGGCCCCCTTAACCATTAAAATGTTTTTATATAATACCGATAAAAAATACAGTAAAAAAAGTAATTCGGTATTGTAAAACTGTTTCATTTATAAAGTAATTGACTGCTGTAAGTAAATGTTTATTGTTAAATAAATACCTTAATATAATAATATTTAATAATTTAATTGTAAATAAAATAATAATAGTAATTAAACTAAGTAATTTGCTGTTTTTAAATAATTAAATTACTTCTAAAATATTTTGTTGCCGTTAAACTTGTTTTATTCCTTTACATCTTAACTACTTGCAATTTCGTAAATTCTATTCCCAAGATTTTTTAGGGAAACATTTTCATACAGGTTCTTACTTTTCTTTCTACTATTTAACTTTAGAGGTATTTACCAAATTTATTCTTTCTGACTTATATGGTTTTTCCTATATTACTTCAGTTTCCAAACCTATCTCTCTCTCTTTTTTTTAAGTCCGAAAATTACTTTATGTGAATTTGTTTTGCTTTACTTTTAGGTAAATTATCTTCTTAAATAATTTTGTTTCGCTACCTTAAATTTTGAATTTAAACTTTAATCATTTTTGTTTTGCAACAGGCATTTAGCAGTTTTGCCAATTCTTTAATCTTATTAATTGAATATTAATTTACCAAATTGTATTAATTTGGTCAACTGTTTCTCTGGTTTCCATTTTAGAATTTCCTAATTTTATACTATTAATTTTTTACAGTATAATTTGTTTAGGACCACGTCGGAACAGATTATATCTTCATGATTTATGAAAAAATGCTTTATTTTGTTGTTCTTCACTGTTTTGTACTTTTTTAAAACGTTCTTAAAGGTTATCTTTTAGTACAGTCTTATTCATCTGCAATACGAAGCCTTTTTCACTCAAAAGAAGACATCATACCATATCATAAATAAAAACTAAATACATGCACCAGGCAAGTAGGGGCAGCTGTGAACAATATTCACATTTAAAACAGCCAACTGCACTCTTTCGTCAAAAGATAAATCATAAACTTTTATTTCTACTCCTCCTGCCCTTCTTTCTATACTTGCAGGTAGATGCTCATCAGAAAAAAGAAGTATGATTTCATGATGACAATAAAGTGCGGTAAGACTGATATAAAGTTTGTCAGAAATGGTCAAGTGTTCGTTCAGTGCTTTTGATGATACAGCAAGATCTTTTTCTTTTCAAAAACGGACAAAGCATTTAGCGTTTGCAATCCATTATCCGCTTTTCTTCTAGAGCAGGTGTTCCCAACCTTTCTTAACATTGATCCGTTTTAAAACAACGGGTTTTTTAATCGATCACCTTACACTTTTCTCTATAATATACAGCGTACAACATAGCCATAATACAAATTACGCATAAATAACTTAACTGTAACAATTAGACTAACTAAAATTTTGAAAAAATTGTTTATTATATTTATGTTTTATCATTTTTTGCATTATGAGTGTTTTTAATTTTACAAATACAAACAAGTTTTCAGAAACAAAATCACACATTCTTGATTGTAATTAATTACAATGGTTGTAATGGTTGCGCTTAATGGAATAAACTTGCTTAACTTAATTCTTAAATTACCTTATTCAAAAGTATTCAACCTGTTTCTTGTTTGACGTAGTTAATTATTGACTTTACGTAAGTCTCAACAGACTTAAGTAAGTTTCTACCAAATAAGAAGCAGTAAATGCTTACGTGCAATGTTGGTTCGGTAATAACTTTTATTTTTGGGATATTTCCTTCAGATGGCTTTTAAATTCTAAAATATGGCATGGTCATATACTTTCAATAAGACTTGTGCTTGAACATCTTCTTTTTATGCAATAACCTTTTCAAGCATCAGGATATCAAGATCAAATATATTGCAGTTTAACGGTTCTGTGAACCATGCCAGCACATTCATATTTTCAATCTCTTAGAAGAGAGAATTAAAATCTTTTAAATTTTTTCAAATGGCTTGTCTGTAACAATATATTTCCTAAGTAACTTTTGCATTACAATATATTTTCTAAGTAACCTTTGCTTTACAATATATTTTCTGAGTAACTTTTGGGCTCTTTTTTTACGATTTCTTGTTTTATTTCTTACATTGCACTTAATGGATACAAATATATGTATACATTAAGAATAATATTAATATATGTATCCATTTTTTTAAGTATTAAAAGAAGTCTTACGTAATTAAAAAGCACATTAAATAATTTTTATGTACTTTCCGTTGTTTTATTTCATATGATTTTTTTCCTTACTACATGATGCAGCATTACATCAATTAACTTTAAATTTTGTTGATATTCAGATCTTTATTATACCAATCAGTTGCTGGGGCATATTCGGCTGTCGACCTCTCGACCCTTGATCATCATTAACCGTTTCTAAAATTTCATCGACTCTCAGAGTGTTTTTATCGACTCCTTTGGGAATCTGCCCTATAAAACGTCGGCATAATGCTAAAAACATAAGAACAAAACAAAACGTACCAATGACAAAAAAGGGAATTAAAACATAGAATTTATATACGAGGTAGACGTTGAATCGCCGAATGCAAATAAGCAACCAAAGTGAGTATAAATCCCGCAGTAACACCATAACACCTTAAAAAGAAGCATGAGGGACTCAGCGTCAGTTCACAAGCAGCGAGACAATTCCATGTAATCCGAGAAGGCCAAGGCGGAAAGTATGAACCAAAGACACCATTTGCACGATGAAATGCTTTAGAGGGCTGTTGGGATATCGTAAGCTGTTGCCAGACAGCTGGATACAACATAGTGTTATCCGTAAGCTATTAAATCGTTACAAAAGTGATCAACGCCCCTGCAGAAGACGTACGTTTGGATGCCGGATGATAACCAAAATGGCAAACGATCGCTTCCTGTTACTATGCGTAAAACTCCGTAGGTCACCAACAGCACGACAGCTGGCGTCGCATATCTCTACTGCTGAAGAACGGCCAACCTGTGTCGCGTCGACTACATAAAAGTGAACTCTACGCCCGATGACCTGTGCTTTGTGTTCCTTCGCCCCCATCGAAAATCAGAGCCCAGTTGAACTGGGCCCGCGAACGTCGCAGTTTGACACCAAAGTACTGGGGCCGTGTACTCTTTCCGCGTGTGGCCAGACACATGCTACCGAGCGTCAAATATCGTCGAAAGATATCATTACAGAGGAGGAGGCTAACTTATATGGGCTGGGATAGCATGGAACGGCCGCAGTGGCCTCTGAGTGATTCCTGGTGGTTCTATCACAGATGTCCGATATCGGAAAGAAATTCTACATCCTCTTGTGCATCTCTGCAATGGGTACTAATGGAATGTTTATGAACGATAGCATCTACCCGCATAGAATCATACAGAGATGTTCAAACACAAGTATTATTGAAAGTACATGACCATGCCATATTTTAGGATGCGGGTAGATGCTATCGTCTATGCGATATGATTGATGCGGGTAAATGGTGAGAGTTATCCCGAGAGTGCAACCATTCCACATCTGCAGTGTCCTGCTAGATCATCGGACCTGAATTCTATAGAACCTGGTGCAATCTTTTTCATACTTTTGAAAACTTTTTGTTCTTCTCTGCCAACATGTTAACCTATTATCTGGCCTCTCTAAGAGATGTGGTTCTAGAACTGCAATTATTAGACGTCCTATCAAATAATGGCTGGGCGTTAAAGCCTCAAAATCATTTGCGTCTGAAGACGAAAGTGTAAGGGTTCCTAAACTGACAATACCCTCAATTTAAACAGAAGTAGTTAATAATTCTTCTAAAATTACCCTGATTTTTCCAATGTTTTGGATGATGTTTAAAAGACTTAACACCAGCTTCCCAGAGCCCTCCAACGTTTGGAGCTCTGAGAGCAAGAAATTTCCACAGTACTTCCTCAGAAGTTAAAAAGTCCTAGCAATTTTCATCGGGAGTTCTTACAAGACTTTGCAAACGTTTCAATCCGAATGAGGACCTTTGAAGTTGGTTGCGTTATCTGTGAAAACAACGGAACCTTTGCTTCGATAATCATACCACCATTTCAAATTTGCCCTTAAAGCTTAAGATTAATTTGCGATTAAAGCTAAAGATTCTTAGATCAGACACTACTTCAAACTACATGCCTTTTCTAGACATACATATGAAAATATAAGTTTTTTTAAAGCAGCTTTTCTTTGACCTCTCTAGCTAACATAAAAGAACCCCTAAAAATCAATTTTGGTCTTGGAATTACACGTTTGTAAGGAAGATCACTCATTTTTCGGCAGCACTTTATACATTCGCGACAACAAATGGTTCGGTTCGAAGGATAAAACACAAGAAAAAAACTGCAGCTCAGTTCTTTGGGTTTCACATGAGGTAAATAAAGAAGTCAATGTTAATATTAATGAAAACATAAAACTACTTTTTAATAATATTTTTAATGATTTTTTAAAACAATTTCGTTTTCTGATCCAACATATTTTTGTAATTGGTAAAAAAGTGCAATTAAAAATGTTTCAGCCTAATCCCTCGTCAGCTTCAGATTCCACAGGTGACAGGTGAGAGCGGATCCGGACACCCGGGCGGCTTACTAGGATTATTCGGGTATCGTCCAGAATCCGCAACTGTACAACGCGAGAACTCTTTGGCGCTCCAGAAGTGTGGTGTCAGGAGCTTAATAGAAACTTTATTCTTCAAGTTCCACTAGAGAAACGAAGAAATTCATCTTGGCTCCGGAACGTTCCGGATCGTTCCGGGACTTGATTCGACTGCATATGAATCCACCCCTGGCTTCTGCACCACATGTTGCCAATGACGCTTCTGTCAACAACCTCACATGCCTCTCTACTACTTGAGAATGTCAAGGGAGCTTTCCTATTTCAAACTGTGAGCCGCCTGTAATCAGTCTTCGTAGCTGAGATTCAAGGTAGCCGGTGGTTCCAAAGGATTGTCTCAGGGAATTATCTCAAACTACAGTTAGTTTTTCTTGCTTTTAGTATTCTTCTGCCAAGTTCACGAGTATGGTATTCGTTCAGCTTAAAGCACCGCCAAAAGGATGTTTTCAGAGCGAGGAAAATAACAGTTCCTCTGAATAACTTTGTAAACAATTGCCTTAAACATTTCTGGAAAAAATGAACTTTTCTTGATCATTCCGTGAATATGACATGCTCCATGTGTAGCTCTCGGGGTTTTCTTTATTACAAACCAGGTTGACACATAAACATTTATAACATTGTAGGGATTTATATTTATTTTAAATAACCAGTTAAATTTAATTTTAAGTTACTTTCCTATAAGCCTTCATTCCCCTAACTGTCAGTGTCAGTATATTTAAATTTGGTAGCGCGCGTAAGGAATGCAAATTCTACCAGTGGGAGAAAAAGTTTAAATATCGATGTAGAGGTTCCAGCAGGGAAAGTTAGAGAGAGTCTGGAAAATATCTGTGCGTGGTTGCACGCAGGCTTCGGCTTAGTATTTATTGCTGATTAGATGTGGCTTTACAGCTATGACCTTGCTGCAACTAGACTCATCTACGCGCTGTAAGGTACGGGATTGTATGAGTTCTGTAGTTTAATTCCACTACTTGTTAATATCTTGAATTCTTGAGTTTTGATTCTACTGTTTGAGTTAAAGCCCAAGCAGAGGCGTAGTATGTCAGCGTCAAGTTGACGCATTGTATATAATTTTAAGAGTTTAATAAAGAGTAGTTTTAACCCTTCTTCGGTGCAATCACTATTTCTCCAGATTCTACACAACAGATAGACAGTAGAACGTTACAACATACAAGTTGTCTGTTGGATGGGCGGTTGATACATAAAGGATTCATAAAGGATACCCTAATGAAAAACTTTTCAAATGAAAGTATAAAATATAAATATAGTTTATAAGTATTGTTTAAATACAACTATTCACGAACTGATCTAAACAGTGTGCTGCTTAGAAGGAGAATTTAATAAATTACATTAATAAATTTTACATGAGTTAGAATACTGTAAAGAAAAATTTATATTTTAAATTTACTTTTATTTTTGTCAAATGACAAGTCTCTTGAACCATGAAAGCAAAAGAATCCATTAAGGGGCAGAATGTTTGAGACTTTAATATTTCATACTGGCTAAGAGAATATCCTATATTTAGTTTGGCAAAAACAAAGTAATTTCCAATGGCTATTATCAGGAAAAGAACTGTTGAAAAAGAATTACACATACATGCGAAATTATTGTATTTATTACAGTAGCTTATGCGGATGGAAAGAAGATTTTAAAATATTTTAGTGCACCTCTAAATGAGGCGTATTTTTAGCTAGGCATATGTCTATGTGATATTCTATATCATTCCACACATTTCGAAAATCGTTTATGGGATTCGGGGACACAAATCTAAAGGGGTTAAGTTTCTTTTAAACTTTCCTGTCAAGAAAATGTTTTGAGTTATTCTTTCCAGCTATGTAAACAACAATGCAATAAAGAAACTGATATAGGATACACGTGTCTCTCTTTTTCGTCAATTCTTTTCCGGGCAGCCTTTATATTTAGTTTAGCGATATAATAGATATACCATCACAATAAATTTATGATGGTGTGATTGTAAATTTTTCGGATCCAAGAAACATAATTGTCCTCTTGTCAATATTGGAACCACAGATCTTCCAGTTACCATTTCGAAAGACTGTAAAACTAATCATGCTATTCAGAGGTAGTAAAAGGAAAAACTTAGCTCTGTGCTCGTCGGAACTCCAACCACAAATCTTTTAACAGCCAGCTAATTTTAACTACACTGCTCGACGTTGAAAATGCAACATTAAGAAGGAGTGGTCAGAAAGTGATGAAATTTGGAAAAAAGATAGAGAGACGGTTATATTCATCACTACCTGCAGAGATAGAACTACAAAGCCAAGTATAAAGTGGAAGATTCAAGCCAAGTGGAAGTTCAAACCCAAGTGGAAAGGCTTTGAACACTGGCAGTTTGACTTGGGTTCTTTTTCTGATAAATTACTTGCATGAACCTTTTTTTCTGTTTGTTTGTTTTTGTTTTCGTTTTTACCATCTATACAGTGAATATCAGCCAATTTATTTTAGAAAGTCCTCCTTGAAAAAAATTCAGAATTCCTTTATGGAGCCATTCTTTGTTTATCGATTGAACAACAGGAACAGTGTTTATGTAAACAGTATCATTAGGTGATTATCAGATAAGACTTTTCCCTATTTATTTTTTTTTATTGTTCAAAATTTAATGGTAAAGTACAGTTTGACCATGTGAGTAAGGAGAAAGAGGGGCCTTCAAGGAGAACTTCTTAAATGAAAGAGTTCGTATTCAGGTTATGAATGAGAAAAATTACAAAAATATTCATGGAGTTTCAAATTTCTCCCTCCGATTCTAGCATGGGTCGAATTGCTATGTTCAGTAAACTTATTCAATCGGCTACTAGCAGATATCAGTCGTCTACATATCGCATGCAAAATAGCGTCGGTGTAGTCTCTAAAAATGTATATAATAAAATAAAATACATATAAAATAAATCGATTTGTCTTGCCAGATACATTTCTAATATTAAAAGTTTTACCTTTCATTCCAAAATAATCGCAGTTTTAAACATGCTAATTGAACCAAAATCTTTATTGTGCATATGAAGCAAATGTGTGGAATTATCAGATAATGTGAACTCTTTTCAGTTAACCTTTCCAAACAGGAAGATAATATGCTTTTAACGTAACATTTGCAGCTGATGTTTATCACTTTAATTAAAAGACATTATTATGCAACATTAATTCTAACAGATCAGTCTAATGTTTTCCAGTCGTTAAGATTGTGACCTGTAAATAAAATTGTATATATAAGTCAGTGTTCGTGGTATGGAAATGTCTTCCAATAAATATCACATTGCTGAAACATTCTCAAGCTTCAATGTCAAAAGGACGTTTTTTTTTTGGGTGTGTAGCATTTTGCTCCGCTTTTAGAATACAGAATTTATCTCAGGTAATTCAACTTTGACCTGATATAAACCTTGCGTTACTCCACGAAATAATCAGAGGCCCCTTAAGAATTTCTAAATGCCTTCGGTACCAATCTTCATCCTCATTTAATGACCAAAGATAGTGGATGAGTATAATCTCAAGGTCAGATGTCAACAAAAATTGTTTACTCGCTACAAACAAACAACAAGAAATCCCGCCTAAAATGTAATCGACAACAACCCACAGGGATTCTATTGATGATCTGGAGTGAATAACCGATTGTGAATGGCATGAAGTAATTATGACTTCAAATTTTTGCAAGCATTTTGATGACAGTACAGAAAACAGAAAGCAAAAGCAAATACTTTCACACCATTGATGATACTTAAATATCATTTTTAAGAAAATTTTAAATATTTCAAATTTTATGAGTTAAAATTCTCCAAAGTAATCTTACTTTGCATTTGTACAATTTTTATATAAAACAGTGAATTAATCTTAAACTGGTAATATATATATATATATATACATTATCGTGCTTAAATCTTTTACCCAACTATCTCTAAAACAACTGTTCTTATTTAACTGTTTTTAGTCTTTCTTAATTAAAAGATTAGTCTCAAATATAATTTGCTCTCTGAGTACGTTCTTTAAGAATAGTCAAATTTATCTCAATACTTTATGTCAGGGGTTTTCAAACTTTTCAAATTTTGTACCACATGAATATGAAGCAAAAATATATGTACCACTATAAAAACATTTCGCCATTAAAATTCAATGCATCCTAAAGATGCATCCAAGATTAAAACAAAATATTAAAAGGAGCGTAATTTTACATTTGAACATTCATTTAATTTTTCTCTGTAAAAATTGTACCACTATAAATATTGTAATGTACCACCAGTGGTACATGTACCACAGTTTCAGAACCGGTGGGTTAAGTTATTGTAGCAAAATTCCGTAATGGTATAGAGATCGTCTTCATTTTTCCACTAGGAAAAGCAGTTCCCTTTTTACACTATTTATTATGGTTATCTACTTACCCTATTTATATGCAAATAAATAAGTAGATATTATGCACAAGCATGCGAATTCTCTCTAAATAGTTAAGGAAACAGAATGAAATTACGTCCACTACGTTCTCAGCAGCTGAAGAAATACAATAAACAGCGAAGTCATCAGAAATGACAGACAGCATCATTAACATATCTTTCAAACTATGGTAATAACTAACTCAAGTAGAGCTTTATATATGGGGAAAAACGCTTTCGACCGGCATTCGCAACATAAAATTTCGCCACACTGGCAACATTTGGTGATTTCCCAAAATTTGGCTATTTTATGAAAATTTCAGGTAAAAGTATTTTTGAAGCTCTAGAAACGACTTTCCCAACTGGCAATATCGTAAAAATGCAAATCCGCGAGTTTTTTTGTTCTGAGTTGGTCGTTAGTCAGCTCTGATACTGGGTAAATTCTTGCTATTCGATGTTTGTCAATCTTAACTTCATAAACAGCATTAAATAGGCTTTGTGTTTCAAAATAGCATATTGATAGACTGAATCAAAGCAATAATTTTTATGCGATTAATGGTACACTTTTCAAAGCATGGATTCTGCATTAGTGTCAACAGAAATGCCAGATTATAGCAACATTTCAAGACATATGGAATGGGGGGAGTATAAGCGAAATAACGTATTATTCTCTCGCTCTCAATAAAGTGGAAATTACATTATATTATCAAACAAAATCAAAGACTATTCGTAGAATACAACACAGCTAATATATTCCAGATAATGCTCCCTAAAATTACTCCTTTAATCGTCTTGAGTAAATTTTCCCAAACATTTTCAGCTCATATTTCAAGTATTTGCAAAGCTATAATCTTCTCTAACCAGATTACATTACATCTGTATCACATTAAATATGTTCTAAATTTGGATTTCGTGTAAACATTTTGAATAGCTTTAGGTATCAATATCTGGCGTCACAGTTAATCCTAATTGAAATCAGTCACAACTTTATTAAGCACATAAGCTTTATTAGCTTTTTCCTCCAACCATTTTCTTCCGATTTTTCGCATCTCTTTTAATGCTCCAAATGTTAAAAACAGCATCATAATTTATCTTTTAACGTAGACTTGCTTTCCTTCATAGAGGTCTGCAAAAAGAAAACTTTATGACGCTTTTGCGGGTTACAGAAACGCATAGATCTCCCCAACAAAAAAAGGTAGATAGTTGATGTATATTACCATTGATAGATAGTTTAAGGTGTACACTACAAAATACAAAAAGAATTTCGGAATTTGTATTTACAGTTCAGCAACAGCTAGGTGACAAAGTTAGCGCAAATCATGGGAATTTTTATGACGTCATAGGTTGTGCGCATGCTCAGCAAATAACCGTGTATCCCCACTCCCATATATTTTCGGCTGTCATATTTCGGTTAGTTTTAAAAAATTTTAGGACATTGTTTTCAGTCTGGCCTTGAGGCCTTGATCACCAAGGCCTTGAGGTATCCCCACAGCCAAAAGTCGCAAGGATTCAAGTTGGGGGATCTGGGAGGCCAAGCTATAGGAAATTGCCAGCTGATGATTCTGTCGTCACCGAAATGGCGACGGAGCACTTGTTTCACACAACGGGCGATGTGTGGAGGAGCACCATCCTGCATAAATACTGTCGTTGTATCACACCGCCTTGCCTGAAGAGCCGGAATAACGGATTGCTCTAATAATGAAGCGTATCGTTGACCGGTGACGGTGCATGTCACAGGCGCTGTGCTCTTCGGAAAAAAAAACAGACCCACAGTGAAGGTTGCAGTATAGCCGCACCGAAGAGTGTAATGGAATTTGCAGAATAAAATCCCCATCATTTCATTTTGCCATTAGCCAATTTTCATGCAATTCTGCTGCAAAGTTTTTGCTACAGACTGCTCGCGAATTTCAAGTTTAATTATGGACACCCTGTATTTTAGATCTCGAAACTCTTATTTTGATTAGAGAAAAATGTAAGCCACGAATAAAAGAATAGCAACTGAATTTTTCGTTATGTAGCATTATCTTAATGTAGTTTCTTTATTTAGAAGCAATTAATATTATTTTTTACAGTATGTTACTTCTTTAGGTTATTTAATAAATTCTTGATCTAATCAGTTTCTCGCATTCGAAGTTTTCCTCCCTTTTATTACTATGAAAAATAATGGTACAAGATATCACCTCTACACTTCTAAAATTAAATTTAAATTTGCTATCTATAAATAAGAAAGCATTTCTATTGGCTTTCCTACGCGTCTAATCTATGTTTTAAGAGTTTCATTACTTCCTTGTACGAAGTAAAAAAGAAGTAGTGTAATCGCCAAAAATTTCCGGTGTCATATTTCAACGAAAATATCTATTTTGACGGCTATCGAATGCAGTTTAACGACGTTTTTAGACGTCGTTTTATTCGTACATAAGAACAGAATAAAGGATTCTTTCCCCAACAAAAAAAATCATAAAATTTATTTAAAATGGATTCGGAAGGAATTTTTTTCGTGGCATCTGTGCGTACGTACGTATGTATGTATGTATAACTCAAAACCGAGTAGACTCAGCGCGTTGAAATTTTGTATATAGGGCTGCTATAACATGTACACTGGTGTGCAAAACTTAAGCAACAGCAGGTTTTTTTGCCATAACTCCACGAGAAATCAACTGAGAGACATGAAATGCAGAAATAAAGGAAAGTATTATGTACGTAAAGGATGACGAAAGCATCGGAGCTGAAAAAGGAATGCAATGCATACGGTATTGGAGTCAAACAAAAACAAGCTTTATTGAACGCATAGTATCGTGACTCATGATTGTCTATCCAAGAGGAAGAACAACAAGCAGATGTTCCTTAATATGGGATATGCCCTCCCCTCACTGAAATGGATGCTTCGCACCGTCTCCGCATACTCAGAACCAGCTAATGCAACATTTCTTGCGGTAGGAGTGCCCTTTCCTCAATCAGCATCTGTTTGAGTTGTTGGGTGTTCTCCGGAGGATGTAAGCGTGCCACAATGCGTCTCCCCAAAGCATCCCACACATGTTCGATAGGATTTAAATCTGGGGAGTACGTTGGCCAATCCATTCGAGTGATAGCTTCACTTTCCAGTAGCTCCTCAACAGCAAGAGTCCGATGTGGCCGTGCATTGTCATCCATAAAAATTAAGTCTGGGCCAATGGCACCTCGGAACAAACGCACATGGGGAAGGAGTACCTCCTCACAATAGCGATCCCCGGTTACAGACCCTCTGTCGGAAACGTGGATCTCAATTCGCCCGTTCAGCATAATGAATCCCCAGACAAGAACTCCAGGACCACCGTTACGGTGTCTTTCCTTGATGTTACTGGGATAAAACCGGGTCCTGACCTCTCTCCAAATCAAAACGCGTTGAGAATCGCTTCTGGTACTGAACAGACTCTCATCCGTAAAGAGGACACGACTCCATTGATCAGTTGTCCAGGTTTTGTGCTCTCTGCACCCCTGTAAACGGTGGCGTCGGTGGCCAGCTTTCAACGGGAGGGAGCGTTCAGGAGGGCGGGCGAATAGGCCCCCTTTTTGAAGGCGTCTGGCCACAGTAAACCGCGACACTTGTCGCCCCGTTGCTGTACAGAGTTGCTGAGCAATGGCGCTTGCTGACTGCTGTCGGCCTCTTTTCGCCTTCAGGATGATATATCGGTCGTCCACTCCAGATGTCGTCCTCGGGCGGCCACCACCAACCTTTCTAACAGCTGTACCTGTGGTTTGAAACGCTTTCCAAGCGCGCGAAACGACACTTTTGTTGATTCCGAACTCTGCAGTTACACTGGTGACAGTACGCCCCTCCTCCAGCTTTCCGATCATTCTTCCACGTGTGAAGTCGTCTAGGTAATTTCTTCTAGCCATATTTCACGAATTGACTCATTGGCACTTACAGCGAATATGTTGAATTGCGTCTCCGTCCTTCCTGTTATTCTACTATTGAGCTGCCCGCGCCGACATCACGCGTTTTGTGTACGTTCACGTCGCCTCTGACGTTTCATTCCTGATATTTGCATACGCATGACGTTTCTACTGACTGACGTGTTCATTGTACTGATCTCCAGACCTCCTTTTCTGCAATTTCATGGTTATCTGCTAAATTTTTACATTGTTGCTTAAGTTTTGCACACCAGTGTTGATGTGCGTCTCCTATTTTGGTTGCCGGCCTCACCAAAAGTATGTAAGCATATATATATATATATATACATATATGTATATATATCCACTCTGATACTCGCTCAGTGAGCTCAGTTTTTAATTCTTACATGTTGGTAAATTGTGCATTTTTTGCTTTGAAAATGATTGAATTATGTTGTTCTTATCTTCGGTTGAGGTTTTTATGCCTTTAGTAAATCTGCATGCAAGCTTTGTAGAATTATCAACAATTTAAAAGTTGTTCAAGTGCGGCTAAGCCTAATAATTTTTCTTATGGTGGACATATTTGTTTACATTTGAAACTTAGGAGAATAGTAGATTTGTTGCCAATCTAGAGAAACTAAGCTTCGCAACAACAAAGATAACGCCTTCTTTTATTATTGCGAATTAAATCATGCTTAATCCATTCTGGAATTTATTCGAGAAAATAAGAGTTTAAGATCTACTTCATAATTTTAGTATAGATATTTTGAGTTTTTAAGTATTTTTGTCTTGTCTCGAAGTGAGAACTGAATTAATTGAATGAGAAATACTGAATTGTCTGTGAAAAACTGTTTCTTTCTTTTTTTCTTTTGTTTTTTGTTTGTTTGTTTAATTTCTTTTACACATCGTTTTAGATTTATTGTAGTCTTTGAATAAAACATGTGGCAACGATTAGGTAATTTTCCAGATGATATGCATAATTTTTGTGCATTCTGATGAGTTACAAAATGAATGAGATGTAACGCTGTTAAGTGAAGTTAACGCGAGAGTGTGGCTGTGGTAAACAAATATAGTGAATTTTAAAGAGTGCATTTATTCTATTGTGGTTTATGCGTTATCGACGAAGTAGAGTTAATTCAATCCAATAAGTTTAAATGAAATGCAAAAGGCGTATAATTTAACAATTCCGTATAAGGGAGTCATGTGGTGTACACATCAGATTTTTCTTTTGTATCAGATGAATTCAGCTGAGCCACAGCAGATCTATGCTGTTTTGCCACAGTCTGAGTCTACCAAGTTGAGATCGAAGAAATTCATTTTTTTTCAAACCATGAAATCTCGCCTTCTCATAACAACCCCTGATTAAATTAAATTGTTAAAATTACTTAAACGTACTTAAAGTTTTTAAATTAGGTCAAACAATTGCCAAAAAAAAAGTCACTCGTAACAACAACTTCTTTTTAAAGTCTTCATAAACGTACTGCAAAAGCTAATTAAACTCAATCATTAGTAAAGTAATAATAAGTAAATTAAAATCTCTTAATCTATTAAAGAATTTAATCTGCTTATTGTAAAAGTGCTTTTATTACGCTTTTGAACGGCATATTATTTAGTACAGTGCCTTAAATTTAATCATATCCGCAAAGTTGAAGGACTTTGAAAAGAAATCGTAAAATAATATCATTCATCACCAGCAAAGCTAAAACACCTCTATGAAAAATGTCTTTATGTACTGAAGCTAAAGGACTACAGATTCGCTGATCACAATGCACAAATGGTATAATATAAATGCAATGCAAATATCTGAAATTCCATCTGCAAGTTCCACAGTGGCGCGCTACTGTTTCGCGGCATTGACCTACCTTCTTTAAGATACTTCCTTGTTCCATTGTGTCATGAAATACGAAAAACACGGCTTTTCACTTGGGTGCACATGCAATTTAAATAATATGTGAGAAGGAAAGAACTCGCGGAGCTGAAAATGATGCATCGACAGTGAAATGTTTCGCACTCAAACCAAGTTTCAGTCTTAATAAAATTATGAAAATAACCTGTAATATAATCGAAGCAATAGGTTTTTATGGAGATGATTCAATAAGTTTTTTTTTTAATTTGTTTTTAGCTTTATGCTGCTTCAAGATGAGAATTCTTTTAGAATATAGTAATTGAAACTGCGTTAAATTAACTGGCTTGGTTACAAAGTCTACTTACTTACCACCAGCTGAGTTGCTGTGCCGCCTGTTTTATGACTATCAGCATCTGTATTGAATTATTGGAGCATTCTGTTATCGCTAGGCCCAGCCAAAAATATCTGTGGAATATTAAAATTTGTAGCGGAATTTATTAAGTTACTTCGGAGGAAGATGGGTATTTGTGAGCTGGTTACTAAAGAGACCCAGTCAGGACTTTGACTGTGCTGAATGGGGATTTTAACAATGTTTTATACATTGTGACTCTGAGTTTACAGAGAACATTTACTCTGGAAGTCAGTGGTAACTTGGATATAAGAAGTTATTCAGGTGCATTTTATACTGAACAGTATCAACTGAATATATTAATATACATCATATGGACTGTTCATATATTTGCAGAGTTTCTGTGTATTATTTGTTTGTCACATTCATAGAAGTCACTTGGATTATTCACTTATTTACCGTTCGCTTACAATTCATCTATTTACAGTTCGCTTACAAACTTCACTTGGAAAAAACATGCCATGTTATGAAGATTTTATTGTAACTCTGTGTAATGTTTGTTTGCTTGCAATGGTTGTCTATGCCAAATCATTGCCATTTTTAATCAATCGCGTGGTAAAAAGAAGTTATAAAAAGGACGAATTTGTTAAGATAATTTGCTTTATTTTCTCATGGCTCCTAAAACTAATCTTTTGTTCTTATTTTAGTGCACAGAAATGCATGTTTGCAAGAGATAGAATACTTTGAGAAATCGAAAGAAAATGTTTTAATCGAACCGATGAATTTAGCTAACGTTTCATTATATTCTTTACACACAATTGGTCTAGTTGGTATAATCACCGTATCACGAAATAGTAATAATAACAATGTGCTACAATTTTACCTATTTTATGATTACGTAAGTAATTATGATTAAGTAAAGTAAATACGAATCATTGTGGAAGATTAGAATTCAGGCAAGCGGCAAAACATTTTAATTGCAGCTCGCATGTCAGGTAGTATCAATTCCATTATGCACATTTTCCAGTGTTCTATGAAGTCTACAGAAAGATGTCAGTATTCCAGAATTGGAAAGCACTGGTATCCTGACAAAAGATAGACACTGGGTGCTACAGGTCTATCTTTTGTCAGGATTGTCCCTTGATACCTGATCCGTTGCAACGTGAAACCAGCAGTGGTGACTTTCCAAAACTATCTAATTTGACGAACAAAAGAGTATCATGTTCAATAAAAGTATCACTACTTTAAGCATTGTTGACGGTCTTGGGTTGAGAGTTTGAAAACGACTCGTTCATAGTTTTCGCCATACAGCACATCATTAGCATAGAAGATTAGTCTGTCCTAATCCATCTAGAATCCAAATTATTTTTTATGGTAACCAAAAATGTATCAATAATAAAAAATGAACTTCGAAAATTGTTAAAAAAAGTATCAGAAGTTTTTAAAGAATGATTTGAAGTGTAAGTTTAAATGATGAAGTGCATATTTATTTGAACAATTACTAGCCGGTAATTGCTTTGATATTACATTTTATCTGTGTGGATAGAAGTTCTCCTTAAGCAGTTTAGTATTCTTATTGAACTGTACATAGCTTTGATAATACTGATTAACTCATTAAATTCAAATTTTAAGTCACATTTTGTTCTGAAAATAGATTTCTTATATGCCTTTTTATAATAAGAGATATAATTTGAATATTTCTATAAAAAATCAATTAAAATATATATATATATATATATATATATATACATATAATTAGTCGAAATTGTCGAATTATAGTCGAAATTCCTTCTAATTACACCACGAATGTACATGGTAAAAGGAGGAACACTGCTTTACATTCTTCACCACATACGGTAACTAGGATGAAGGAAACCTAATCACGAAATCCTGGTGGTATGGAGTTATCGTCCATATTTTTTAGTTCACGTGCCACTTGTAGGATCCTTTTATTTTTTTAAATGTTGGAAAAGAAATAATCATTGGTACTCTTGCTAGGATTCAAACTATGGACTTTCCGACTGCTCACCGGACGTGCTTCCAATTATAACATAAAGGTGCGGTAAGGAAGGATAAAAAACTGTGAGGGATTATTCATTACCGTTAAACATCATATCTACATTTTTATGATTAGTTTTGTTGTTTTATTAAATTTGTAGGTAACAAGGAAATAATTCACAAAATATATGGCATATTAAGCTAAGTATTCATTTATTACGTGGTCCACACTAGGCACTACACAAAAAGGAAGGCTGCCTTGTGGAGGAAATTTAAAGGGAAACTGGCACTTATCCATGTTACACATGGAGAAACCACGAAAACGCTCATGCAGCCAGCGCGTTCTTTGAGAATCTCGAATGTCACGCCAAATTACCAGTATTCAGTAGATTTTACCGTTCGGCCGTTGGTGGGCCTTTTGTAAGTAATAGATCCCCTTTTTATCAGTATTTAGAATATTTCATTATAAGTATGAACACCTCTTCTGTTAAATCAGCTAATTTGTTGCGAATATTGGCATGCATTTCCTTATTTTTCATAAAATATAATTCAGTTGTTGCTGTTTCTTTTAAGGAAGAATACTTTTACTCAGCTTATATAAATTTCAAGATTCAGCATCTATATGTACTGTGAAGGCCTGAAGACAATTCAAGGAAATCGATGCAGAAATCCTATTATGAGACATATTCAAAAATTTCTGCTCTCTTTGCTCCAGGACCTGACAGCCGAAACTGCAAAGGATGCCGATTCATACCGGAATCTTTGGCAATGATATGTCTGACCAGGTAATAGAATTTTCTAGACGGCACCTTCTTTATAATAAATGGCGACTAGACAGGAACAAAGAATTTACGGATAGAAAAGGGTTGAATTTCATTCCAAAAGTTGGTACATTTCTTAAAATTAGAGTCTTAAAGCTTACACAATTCTTCACTGGGCATGGACCATTTATAAGCTACCTTAATCGGTTTAGTGTTATGGAAAGGGATCTTTGCATATATATCGAAATTAGCGATCCCGGCCACTATGAAGTTAATTGCCTATTTTCTTCTATTCTATTTCTACTTCTGGAAGCCAACAGCTCAACATTGTCATGCATGGGTAGCTAACGCCTACAAAACCAGACGTACAGTATTATGGCACCAAAGCATATGCTACCCATGCTGTCACTATTGCAAGAAACAAAACTGGTCAATTTTAGTACAGGCAGCCGCTGTCTAATGTTTTGTAACTGTTAAAGCGCCCTCTTCAGCTGTATCTAGCCATTATATATATTCAAGTATATTCTTGTTAATTTAATTCTGTATTTCTTTTCTGTTTGATCTCTAATGTTTAAAAGTTTGACTAGTTTCATCTATACGTCGATACTTGTATCTACAGCCTGAGCTCATTATATTTATATGCCAAACTTGCGTTATAATTTTTTAATAGCAATGTCTGCACCTTGTATTTTTCCTCCTTGTTCCTGTCCATCTTTTAATATTCTCCATTCCATGATTGCTGTATTAAGCGCTACTTTTTATTCCTTCGACAGAATCCAATAGGCTTATGAGCACCGAGCTCAGTGGAAAAGCTGTTCTGTCAATGATGAAAAGAAAGAAAGCTCGGAAGAATGAAAAACACCGCCACAAATCCATCTTTTAATTTCTTTCTCTAGTAGCATGTTATGCCATGACAATTTATGGTCACTCTTTAACATCATCTAACAGTTACATTTCAAACATAGCATCTTGTTTTCGAATCAGATGCTGTCCTTAAATCTAAGCAAAATTTCTGGCTCTGTAGGCAGAAATGCAAAGTAAAGCATAGTGGGAATATTTTACTTCAGCAAAAAAACTAATTACTTTAAATAAATAAATTTACCTTTACAATAAAATTACAATTATTAACAGTACTATAAATTACCCAGCAAATTACAGTACAAAAAAAAACGATCGTCATCAAAGAAGGTGTTCGAAATTATATTCGAAACGTATCCTCAACATGGGATGGGCAGGGGTGGTCCGTTGCCTTAGCCAGCATGATCGCCAGACTTCACTTGCATTGACTACTTCATCTAGGTGTACGTCAAGACACTGCTGTACGAAATCCCCGTTAGAAATGCTGAGGAACTTGTTGCACGCAACGTAACAGCTGCTGGGGTAGTCCGGGACATGCCCGGTATTTTCCAGAACATCAGATCTTCCATCTGCCGGAGATGTGAGGCCTGAATCAGGGTCCAGGCCGTAATTTCGAACACTTTCCTTGATGACGATCGTTGTTTGTATTTTTTCTCTTATTTCTTGATTTCTGTGCTGAGCACAGTAAACATGTTTCCTCAGCCTGTCCATGTTCTTTCTTTCTTGTATAAATGTCTTTTCGACCATATTATTATGTGATTTTCCATTGCCTAGGTGTACTCTATCTCTTCCGAAAGTTTATGATCGATTTGCTTAAACACCCTGTATATAACATGAATGTTATAACGTTTGTTTTGCATATGGCGCACTTCCAATGCTTCCTCTCATGAGCCATTAAAAGCACAAACGAAAGAAATTAATTGTTATTTGCATTTATCCAGGGAAAAAATACATTAAATCACCAGACTGAAATTAAATTTAAGTAAACATTTGTACTGCAAAAGATCAGCTGGAAATAAATCTGATCTCATCAGTTGGGCACGCAAGGAAAATCTCCAAATAGGGATCATGGCAACAATGAGTTGATCAGTATCAAAGGCTAGTTTCTTTACATGTGAGCTTCAGTCCTGTCATCAAAGTTTCAAGTATCTATAATGCCAAAACTTCAAAATCTTTCACAATTATAGAGCAAACAATATATTTTAAGAGACATTGTGTCAAACAATAGGCATTAATTTGCCGATTTCTTAATGAGAATTAACAAGAGAATATTTTGCGCTGACTGACCTCTGTTCGCTCTGTAATATATGGTTCCTATGGATAAAAAGCAGTTTTACGATTCTTCAGTATTGAAGAATACAAATTAAATGTTTACTAAAACTGTTGGAAGAAGATGTGGCTACACAATTGCATAAAGGATTTTATTCTTGCCTTTTGATTGCATTCTTAGTAATTTATGTACTTTTTTCTAAAACATTTCGTAGAATTTACGAAGAACTGACGATTTGCAAGGTTAGCATAGGAGCACTCCATTTTTAAACCCTAGCTTTGCAAATTTAACAATATGTATGTAATGTTTTAGATGAGTAGATGAAGGAATCTCGTACTTTTTAGCATCTTTCGATATCCGTCATGGTTGAGAAGACCGTAGTGGCTGAAGACAGGGCCTAGTGGACAGGCATGATGACGCATTTAACACAAAAGAGCTTAAAGTATCACAAGATTTAATTTTTACGCATATCAAATCATCCTTTTGCAGACAAGATATTTTTTATCATAGTTGAATGCAATAAGTTCCATGTACATGGATTTTAAAGTACAACATCATCTTAGGCAAATAAGCAGCAGCGTGGAGCAGTAGCGTCTTTCCAGTTGGAAAACGTAATCGAAAGAGAACTCAGCAGTTCAAAGAAAGAAGGGATGGAGTCAAAAAGTTTCAGTTCGAGTTAGAAAAGCTTTGGTTTACAATTATTTATTGGGCAAGAAATATCTGCATTAAACGTTACGTAACATAGAAAGATCTCCAATCCGGAAAACAGGTGAATTTAGGGGGAGAGCCTAAAATCTAGAATGTTAATTTTGAGATCGCCAATTATTCTTACAGCAGCTATAGTATTTTGTTATATCTCACAGTATTTTGTTATACCTATAATGGTATTATTACATCAGATGAACTTTGCAAATGGGTCAGTTGGGCCTTTGAAGACGAGTCAGATTTATCGGTTTGGTAATGATCGAATTCCCAATTGAAATTTCCACGTAGAAATCTCAAATGACAGTAACAACTACTTGCCAGCATTCTAAGCCCATTTTAATTAAGAAATTTCATCGAAAATAAGGAACAAAAAATAAATTTAAGAGCAGATTTTTCCAATAAAATTTTTAATTAAAATTTCAGTAATTGAAAAATTATGAACTCTCAATATTTTTTCCTGCGAAATGGTTGGTCTTCATGACTTGATACAGATCTTTCCTATGTATTGTTATCCATCTGAAACTTTCTAGACTCAAATGAAGATTCAGTTCCGAAATTAGATTCTTGAGATACGTATTTTTAAGTGCATTATTGTTTAAAAGTACTGTTCTCTTCCATAAGTTGTTGAGAACAGTTATAAAAGCAAGACGGGCAATCTCAAGAAACATTTTCAAAGAAAAAACAGCTTTTTCAGTTTGCTTTTAAATAAAAAGAAATAAACAGAAATATTTTCATGATTCCTGTTCACATATGCTTGAATATTGTTTATGACGTTCTAATACACTACATACTGAAATCTGAGTATAGCTTGTTAAGATTAAATCAGTTTAGCTCATTGCAAACGGATCAAGCCAAAAATGAAACAAATTTGAGACACATAGTTATGATCTAGGCTATCAGCAATTTTGAGTTTCTTATTAAGCTATTCAACAAGTATCATTGTCACAGAAAAGCAATACAATGCATTTGAATTAAAAGCAAGCTTCTAAAAGCAAAAAATATGTTGAAGAAACATAGGTTCTAAAATTAGAATTAGCAGCTCTGAAGGGCTATTAGTCTCGAAACGCGATTTTGCGTTGTTTCACTTTTCCTTCAAGTCAGTTGACATTCGGCAAAATGTGAGGTTCGAATTCAATCAATTAAATGTAAGATTCAGATTCAGTTTTTCTCTTTCAAATTTAATCTGTCTATTATTAATTAACAAACTAACCTATTTAAAAGCAACAGATGCAGATCTTGAGAAATTTTTTAACCTTTTGATCTGATTGATTTAAGCAAAAACGCATTTATTTATACGTTTTTATTTACACGATATATTTGATGGAAAAAGCTAGATATTTTTATAGAATAATGCTATAGATTTCTTCACTTTTCAAACATATGAAAGATTTATAACGTTCCTTGACCGCCTAAATTTGTAGACATCTTAGTATCCTACAAAATGTTTCACTATTCCCTCTAAGCAATCTGTACTGATAATCTGTAATGAAAAACCGTATTAAACGTTATAAGAGGCCTTTTGGATGACTATTAAAATCTAAATCTTTTTTATTTCCCTCCCAACTTTTTAAATTCAGTTCTAAAATCAGCATTGATGTTTTCGTCTCTCATAGTATAAACGAAATTATCGAGGAAAATATAACAAAGAAACTTATCAATGTTTTTATTGTCTAAATATTTTGCTTTGAGTTTCTAAGCTGAAGCCAGTATACCATGGAAGTGTTCCGCGATATTTATAATGAAACCCCAAATATGAAATGGATAAACAACGAGATTAAATACAGTGAAACTAAAGTTTTACGTATGATCAAATTAAAAATAAGCAGGTCATACTTTTATTTACAAGAATAGAAATGGCAAAGATTTCATTATGAAATTGCTAATTTTTTCAGATGATTTCAATTCTAAGCTTTCTGGAAAAGTTCATAAATAAATCATTAATACATTTTGCTTTAAAGCTTCATTTTTAATAAAGCATTATAAGTCTTTAATTCAAGTACAACGAATAACTAATATATAATAATCACAAATGTAATATTTTCCAAAATATTAATTGCGGGAGACTTCCGCAGCCTTTTATACAATTTTCGCTTTAAAATTGATTTTATTTCATTAGTTTGATTATTGATTATAAAATTCATATGAAAGAAATGTTTAGGTATCCTTTAGAAAGAAATATCAAGATTCATTGAGGATTTTAATGAAATTAATTACTTAAACTGGAAAGTAAATGTGTTAAAAATTTTAAAATATAATTTAGAAGAACTATATATAGCAGATTTAATATAAGTTTAAGATGATAATCTGGAGCTGATTGCACCTAATGCAATATAGTTTTACATATAAAATTTCCTAAAATAATTAGTAAAAGAAAATATTTGGCACTCCATGAAAAAATAGTAGTTAATGTCCAGAAACGATCGGAAGTAAAATTACAAGTCTTATCTTCCGAGCAGCTGCAATTATAGAACAGCAGAGATGGTAGCTGAATTCCAAGAAACCCTTTAGCGAAAAAATGCCTGGTAAACTCATTAATGATAAAATATATAAATATGAATGACATTTTAAAAGATATATGAGTGATATAAGAACATTTTTGTACTTTCTTTTTAATCTTTGATGAGTCTCACGCACTTAAGCAGCTACACAACAGAGCAACCTTCTTTTTTTTTCCTGTAATCTTCATACTTTTCAACTAAGTACTGTTATACTGGGCAATTTTCTTCTCTCACGACAGCGCAAAACATGAATTCATTCAGTGACCTTGAACAGGCAATATTAGCTTAGTTTCTTTTAGATTTAGTTGCTGAAAAGAAGGTAAAGGATAATGGTTTAAGTCATATTGGAACTCTTCAGATTAGAGAAAATTTGAGCCATAATTTTGGTCTAAACTTAATTGATCCGTTTTTTTATTTGAAAATATCGAATTGTAAAGTTGTTAATGATACATTTATTTGCTTATTCGATATTTTTTACTTCGATTTGTCAGATGATTGCACTCTTTCAATAATCCCTTATTTCTTTTTTCAAGAGATTTTCAGTCTAAAAGTATTCTAAAAATAAAAGGCTTTTAAGTTTGAACACTTTTGTTTTCAAGGACAGATTTAAGAAATTGCTTCAGAGTTGATTGGTTGACTTAACAAAGGAAAAATAACAAAGATAACAGCTAGAAGAGGGATGCCTTCGTAAAAGACTTTTTAAGAGAAACTGATTTGTATTCATATTGCACAGACGGGAGTTGGAGTATTACGAAAATATCTATACAGCTAATCGTTTACTGGGATTTGAACCTGGCCCGAATCCCAAATATTCAGCAATCTTATTCATTCCCCTATTGGTGTGTTTGTGTTCGTGTGCCGATAATTACACCACAAAGGCACGCTACGAGTAAGGAAAACATTCCTTTACTAAGGCTACTAAGCTAATGTTAATTTTATCAAGAAATTGTTATTTATTTACACAAGTTGTAAAATAAAAAACCTTTTATTTTTATGGTACTGTGTAGAGACATTAATATTTTTTGGAAGTGGGAGATGTAAAAAATGAGCACTGCCCTCGCCGGGACTCGAATCACGGAACTCTCGAACATGCGCCGAGCGTACTGACCACTGCACCACGAAGGCATGCCAATAAGACGGGAAAAATACCTTATAACTAAAATGAAACAAGGATTTTTTTTTTATTTTCATCGAAAAAAAATGCACAATATATTCTCATTCTTCTAAAATAAAGATACTGTTTTTATTGAAGTAAAGTACTAAAATTTACAACACAGTGCACGCTTTTAAATTTTCGCACTAATAATTCGTGATAAATTTACGATTTTCAGTTGGTAAAAAATTAAAACTGTGCCTTTATTTTGTTGCAAAAGTAGCTTTTTAGCAGCCAATCATTTAATTGTTTTGTATTATATTATATTTTCATGTTATTCAATTCAAGAAAAAAAAAAAGAAAAACAATAAAGGTAAATAAATTAGCATCGAACTTAACTTTACTTCGCCTGAAAAAAGAACAACACAAACTGGTAATTCCAATTTCGAGTACCTGTTCTCCGGCAAACTGAATTCTAACATATTTTGGCTTTTTATTTAAAGATTTACATTTTAATATCAGGTACTACGAAATTATTAATTTAACTATTTTGTAGACTAATAACTTTACTAAACACGCAAATATTCGAAGAAATATTGAAATTGATTAAAAACTATAATATTACTTCTACGTTTAGATGCTCAGAAATCCGTTATTCAACGCACCCACATGAATAACGAGGCCAGCCAATCACCACCCCGTGGGCAATTAAAAAACATTTAAGTGGAATTTCCTCATTTTTGATATGTAGAGTCATTAGGTTATTTTGATGCTGGAAACGAAAAAATGAGCAATGCTGTCGCCGGACTGGAACCTAGACCTCTCGAATACGCACCGAGTGTGCTGCCGTTACACTCCGAAGGCATGCAGAAAGGAGGGAGAAAATACCTTACATATTTCCCCTTTTAAAGGGCGACTGGAGATTAAGGGACCCAGTCGCCGAATCCTGGTGGCGAAGAATCATCATCGACCACCTTTGCAGTTCGGGCGCCACTATAGAATCATTAGGTTATTTTGATGCTAGAGACGTGAAAAATGAACAATGCTTTCGCCGAAACTCGTATCTGGACCTCTCGAATATGCGCCGAATGTGCTACCGTTACACCACGAAAGCATGGAGAAAGAGGAGAGAAAATAAGATTATATAAAACTTATAAAGTCTTATAAGAATTCTCTCTGAAAAAAAAGACTGTGGAAATATCTGTATCGATTAACCTTCAGATTTGAGTTTTCTATTGTCTTGGGCGTTAATTTTACTATTAATCAATAACTCATATCGATCATCAGTTATTACAATAACTCAGACTATCTGAAAGAATGGTATTCCTCTTTTTAACGGATGTAAAAATATATATCCGCTTTTTTATAATAAAGTACTGCAGCATGCTCAATCCATAAACGATATAGCCTTGACAAAGAAAAGGGGGTTAGTTCAAGATCAAGATTATTTTATATCGACATCTCACGTCTCAGTTGATTGTATCAGAGCATGCATATTCAGCACTGTCTAGCTTTTGCCAACGTTTCAGGGCCAGTGAGTTGCCCATCGCCTTATATGATTTCCCATGTGACATGCGCCATTTTTCTTCGGTGCCTTTCCCAGTAATCCTCACCTCTTTTTGTTGCACACTTATTATGTATGTCAGACTGCTCTCCAGCGTGCCCGTTCTTTCCATCATTCTTTACGATGACCGTTGTCGGTAATTAAGAGTATCCTTGAATTGGAAGATTCTCCGATTAATTCTTTTTCAAGCCCCTCGTAAATTACAAAAGGGAGACGTATAAATATTACGGTAGTGTTTCTAACACTCAAAGTTCGAAAATTCAGAAATAAATCTACTCCTACTTATTGGAATATTAAGCGTTTTTTTTTAACTTTAAAATCAATTAGTGTTACTTATGTAAAATCCCATTTTCCCATATCCGAAGTAAAATGTTTAAAACAATTGTAAATTTTTCCAAATGGTCCTCTAACATTCGTTATACTGAAGATAAATCCAGATATTAACATAAGCTCAAATATTTGCAAGGGAAACGTTCGGTTCCGATCAAATTGCAGTCGCAAATTTTGAACTCTAAGAAAATTATTAAATAAAACCTTTCAATTTTCTAAGACATTTCACATAATTAGAATAGAATTTTCAGTAGAAAACCGTATAGAAACTCAAAGTTAATTTTATAAAATTATTGGTTAATTGATTACTAAAACAACATGAAAGTTCTAAAATGAACTTCTTCATGAAAGACTCCGTAATAAAAATCAGTCGTATCACATTATGCGTGGTAAAAACTGCAAAACCCTCATTCAGACAGCTCATTCGCAGAAAATCGAAATGCACAGTACGGTCGAAGTGCTTTTTACATGATGTAATTATGTAAATAGTATAATGCAATTTACATGACATATGAATGCTTCTTACATTGGGTTTTATATGATTTTACTAGCAAATATAGAATTATATGGCAATTAACGAGATCACATGGCAATTAACGAGATTTTTTCAATACTTTGCGAAATGCAATACTTTAATTCTATCTTGCAAACAAATGCAAAGCAAGTTATATGAAATGTATGACGGGTACAGTGATGACAGAGCTTCAGACATATCAGTTATGAAATTTACTCCATAATTTTGAGGAACATTTTAATGTGGGGAATAAAAACATTCTGGAAGGCCTTATGCCACTGATAATGACAAGTATCTTGCACAGGTAAGACACAAGCGCTGTCAAACAGTTATAAATTTATTTATCAGAGGCTTATAAATCAGCAGTCCATAATCAACTTCATAACATCGGCCACATAAGTCAGTATGATGCACAGGCTATAGATGATTTCTTCAGGTGAAGCTTAATTATTCGAGTTTCCAACTGTTGTATCGATCTTTGGTGATGAAACTTAGATCATTTTTATCAATGAAGTCATAGTTGCAGCATAATAATGCGCCCTTAGAATAAAATGATATAAAAACAAGATTTTTTTTCAATACTTTGTTTGGCAATAGTGTTTAAATAATTTTTACTAAATAAATAGACGATAAATATATATATTCTGTTCACATCTCGACGTTCTTCAATTAGCAAACAAACAATAAAAAGTAACCTTCTATTATCAAATAAAAACTGGCATAGATTTCAGATGTTTTTGCCGAAAGTGGACATTATAGGAATTTAAGCGGGATGTTTTGCAATTAAACCTGATCTCCGGACATTGCTTTGTCAAATTATATTTTGTTCAGATTCCCTTACAACTCCAGCTAGATGCATGAGATTCGGTTCTTTGCACCGGGTCAAAACCACTTAGATCATTCATCTAATCACCCTTTTAAAATTAGTTATATCTTGCAGAAACGGAAACTTCAGCTTGTAAGGCTGCAGATATTATTTAGCGACACGAACTTTCCGAGTATCTCAATAGGTAGAAAATTAAATTTTCTTGTAAACTATTTTTTTTATTCAAGAAAATCGTAATTTTATTAAAATGGAACGTAAAGCGACAGTTTATTTTGTAAGCCAGCCGCCCAGATGGTATAGTGGTCAGGGGAGCCGGCTACGATACGAAGGGCCTGGGTTCGAATCCCGGAGGAGGCATGCCTGTAATTGTCCTTTATGGAGACAAAGGTGGCCCACCTATTAGGTGCCTCCATAACAAAGTGAGCACTATTTCTGGCCTCAGTAGTGGCCAAGCCGATTTCGGCTACGGCCTGCCATTGGATAAAACATTGTGAGACATTCCTGGTTTGAGTTTTGGTAATTGAAATACCAAATAAAAATCGTCATTTCGTCAAAACATAACGTAAAGTCGCAGCTTATTTTGTGAACCACTTGTTTCAAAGTCTTGGTCGAAAACAAAAATCTTTAAATCGAAAACAAAAAGTTTCACTTAGTAGGTAAGGTAACTTCAGATTTATTAGTCCTTAGATGTTGTGACTTCTTAAGCATTGTAAAGAAATTTATTCACTGCAACGCCTCGCTAAATTTCTACTTCGCATGCAGAAATGAGGTAAAGAAATTACCCCTAAACCCTTTAAGGGAGCTGAACACAGGGCGTGGTCTTTCTGATCGGCATTTTCACTTTCCCTCAAGCTTAAACAATAAATAAATAAGAAAATATTTATCCTTGGCATTGTACATGACCTCGTAGCCTTGAAGGGCGATTCTGAATTTCTCAGTGAAAGCAGAACTTAGGCATGCGAAAAGTGGCATAAGTCCTATTGCCCAATTTGGGTTGACCACTTTTCTTCTATTATATGTTTTATAGGTATAAATAAATCTTTAGCGGAGTAAGACATACGTAAGTGTAATAAAGTTAAGTAATAAAAACCTTGGCCCCGTATCAGAGGACTTCTGTAAGTTGCATAATGAGAGAAACTTGTGAAAAATTTACGCTGATTAAAGAAATTCGGCATCTTCCCGCTGATCATTTTTCTGCAGAAAGATATAAAGATATAAATGTAAAGTTTCTTATTGGTAACTGTTGAATTAAATGTATTATTCTTATCTCTTATGATAATGTTCTTGTTTCTTGAAAGTAAATATTATCATCTAAAAATTTTTAATGTGTGTCATTCTATTCATTTTTTATTGAAAGACCTAACCTAAGTGATATATGTCTTATGTTTAGTAACAATTTACCACAATAGAAATGATAACTAAAATAGCATGTTTTCTTTCTGAAAATATCAGATTAGCAGACATGCATTTCTAACGAAAACTGCTTGGCGCGTGCTGTCCTGTAACAGAAAATATCCGAAATTCGAATAAAACTGACTTTAAATTAAATTTCTCCCTTAAAAAAGTTTTGTGAAGATTAATCAAACCTTTCCTTTGTGTAAAACTTTCAAATAATTTACGGAAACAAATTTTATGAAATTTATTCTTTCCTTAAATTATATTTTACATGTAATATCACACATGCAATAAATATGGTTTCGTATTTTAATATCATAATATTAAAGTACGCAATTATATTTATTTTATTACAGTCTTTCTTTTTAACTTTTTAACTATTACTCTTGCACAGTTTATAAAATGGGATCCGAACCCCGGGCTTCGCAGTTTCTAATTGGACCTGCTGACTAATTACAGCACGAGAATACGCACCTGCAAATGAGATCATTGCTTATAAAATAAATTTTCTCTTAAACCAAATTATGTTCTAACATTTATTTCTGTAATTACTTGAATGTTGTAAGGAAACATCGTAATTTTCCCTTGCTTGTTCTAGTGGTGAAACTGGTAACACGCACAACTAGCAAGTGGAAAACCCGTACTTCGAGTTCCGGGAGGACATTTTAAATATATATTTCTTGCTCCGAAGAGAACTTTGTATCTCAGCTTATTTAGTATCCAAATCAATCCGATGAAAACGAAGAATAATTCAATTAGAAATTGAAATAACCACCAGTATACATCCAGCACTTCCATATAACTGAATTAGACTATATGAAACTTAAACCAACAAAGCGCAAATGTTGGTAAACTGATAATATTTTTATATTTCTGCGATTTATGTTTTCACGTTATGAAGAATTATTTATAATGCTATTATGCTAACTGTTAATAGCCTATCATTCTCAAGTCATTTTGAACTAATTCACACCACTTACAGTTTTCAAGGGACTTGTTGAACTAGAACACCAAAATTAGACTCTTTATTTTAATTCCAGAATGCAAAACAGATAAGATAAAGAAAGGTTTATAAGGTATTTCTCTCGCCTTCTTCGCATGCCTCCGTGGTGTAGTGGTCAGCACGCTCAACGCGTATTCGAGAGGTCCATGGTTCGAGTCCCGGGAAGAACATTGCTCATTTTCCATATCTCCTGCTTCCAAATAACCTAATTACTCTGCACTGGCTCCCGAACTAAAAAGGTGTTGTATGATGATTCTCCACCACCAGGATTTGGCGATTGGTTTCCCTAATCCCCAGTCGCCCTTTAAAAGGGGAAATATATGAGGTATTTCTGGCGCTTTTTTTGAATGCCTTCGTGGTGTAGTAGTCAGTACGCTCGACGGGTATTCAAGAGGCACGTGGTTCGAGTCCCGGCGAGGGCATTGCTCATTTTTCATGACTCCTGATTCAAAAATAAATGTCTGTACAGGTTTATTGAAAGTTCTAGCTAAAGCACTTTTAATTTATACACGTTTTAGTTTCAGCGTCTGAAACTGAAATAAATGAAGTAAAGAGGGAAGGAGTAGAGGAAAGGAAAATTAAATACTAAGTAAATAAAAATAATTCTGAATGTTTTCAGATTTTATATTACTCCAAACGGACGTTTTTTCCCCCTTACAGGCACATACACATTTCGAGAGTATTTGGGCTAACGCCACTTTGAGCCAAAAATGTTTAAAAACAGCATATCTTTAGAGTTTTCGATAGACAGTCTCGCGCTCTTAAGATGAAATGTTTTATTCTCTTCAGTATTACCACTGCGCGCTTTGAAACTGTTGAGTTTTTAATCAAAAATTCATTAAGTTTCACAAAATATGAAATAGACAATAAAACAAATTCTAGTTTGGGGCTGTCAGGTGCCCATATTCGGGTGGAGGACTATGTTACTCAAAATTTGATGTCTATAGGTACTGTTGCTTTTTCGCTGTGCGAGAAACATACATACATTCAAGCAGATTCATTATTTTATGTAACTTCTTTAAATATAATACAGGGCGGTAACATCTGGTGGCAAAAATTTGAAAAGTGATATACCACATTTCAGTGACTCAACGCAAAATGCAATTTCGAGACTAATAGTTTTTTTAGGCTAACGCCCTTTTGGGCTAATAAATAAATGAAGATGAAAATAAAACGGAATCATTTTCAGTTGAAAAGCTTTTGTCATTTGTTTATTTGTAAATATATTTTAATGTGAATAGCATTTCCTTTGATTTAAATTTGATCCTTAAAGTGAATAGCTTAAGCAATTCCAAAATATTAATAGAAATTAGGTTATTTTAATAGTGTGCTGTAATAGAATAATACTTCGCAAATCTGCTTTTCCTAAAATCTATCAAATATTCCGAACTGGATTTATGAAAGGTGTTTTTTGAATGATACCTTATTATAATTTGTACTGCAAAAACTGCGTTTTGAAAAAAAAATTACAATAATCCAAATGCATACTTATTACAAGGAAGGAGTGCTACGATGAATTTGCAAGAAAATCAGGTTTGGAAGAATTGTGTGACAAGAAAAATTGGTTACAAAGGAAAAGATGGCAATTTTTGGCCTCAAAGCGTTTTTGTTACTCATATCATCAATACATAAAGTGCTTCGTATCTTGCAAATATTTTACAACTTTCAGTAAAACCATCATGAAAACTATAGAAAGAAGCATCATGACATTTTATGTTGGAACTGCAAAGTGAAATGGATGAGGAGTAAAATAAAATCTTTATTTTTATAATCAGTTATATAACTTAATAATTCTGTCATTTTAATTAAGCTTCATACATTGTTCTTGTATTTAATGCAACAGTATTCCTTCATATTCATTAAGCACAGATTTCTTAGTCAACTTACTTAACTTACAGAGTCTATTAAATTTTGAAAAGCGAGTAACAAGAAAAATCACTTCCGCCCTGGCCGCGATTTGAACCACATATATTCCAGTTGCTAACTGGATGTGCTTAACTTTTATATCAAACCAAAAAACACGTGAGAGTGAAGTAATTCCTTATATTCTCCCTCCACTTAAAGAGCGACAAAGGAGAAACATGACATTCAGTCGACCAAATTCAAGTGATGAAGATTAATCGTACTCCACGTCTTAATTCAGATACCATTGTAGTGACTGTTATTTTTTCGAAGTACAAAAACCTGAAAAATGTGACAACTGTGACATCGCACGACTCAAACTCATTTGGTAGATGGACCACTTACATAAGAGAGTGGCTTACATAAGGGGCTGTGCGATAGGACTTTGCACTATATATTAGCCTTTTTTTTAATGGATAAGAAAATAGTCTCACGAATTAAATTAATGCATATTTCTGAGACTCAGTTCATTTGAACTGAATTTAAGATCATATCACTACTCTTTTTTCTTTCTGCACAATCCATCTGCACAATATTTTCAAGATGATCAGTAACTGTTCTCAAATAGCGGAATCTGAAACCTTTCAGATTTTTTTTTGTTTGTTTATTTTTAGAAATAAGAGATAGCTGTTTTAAAAGACACTCTTTGAACAGCGTTAAATCAAAATAAATCCCATAAAAAAGAATTTTTTTTTTCGAATTAAGTTGAACTATAAAAATGCTGTGTAAAAACGTCCAGTGTGTAAATAGGCTTGAGTGAATAATGAAATGAAAGCTTCGATATCTCTGTAGCAAAACGAAAAACTATTACTTGAATCATGTTTCATAACTTGTTTATGATAACTCGTCTGTTCACTTCTAATTCTCACTAAAATACAATCGGAAAAATTTATGGTGATAATTTACATCGCTATTTAATGCGCAGAATTGTCGAAAAGTAATTTAATGCTTAGAATATTTTATAATTTAAGGTTTAGAATTATGGAAATTAGGATTTTGTGCTTTCCCCCCCCCAGGTTTCCGTTTATTAGGTTTTTCGAACAATAATAAATATGTTATATATTCGGGCACTAAATAAACGCTATAAATAAGTTAAGCAGAAAGAACGGTTTATTTATTATGCTGTTATTTTTTTTTCATTTTTATTTATTTACTTATTTTGTGTGTGTGCGCGCATAATTTTGAGTTGTTATTACCGTGATTAATTACCCTGATTAGTTTTGGTTTAACACTGTTCAGATGAGCTCTTTTAAATTAGAAACGTTCGAATAAAATTAATTCTGAAATGTACGCCTGTTCAAGAAAAATTTATGTACTGTAATGATTAATAACTTTAATAATGATGTAGTACATAGTCAAATCTTTCAAATCAGTTTTAACTCAAAAATATATTTTGCAATCCCCATATTAAGATCTATATTAAAAGAAATGCCTAACTACGCATAATTTTTTTAATTTTATTTTAAAAAATGAACGAAAGGATGTCCTTTATTTGTAAAACGTTTGTCAAAATGTTGCTTGTATTTGTTAAGAATTTTTTTTGTATAACTGATATTTTATTTAAATTTTCGCTTTTGATTAAATTAATTAAATTTAAATTGATTAAATTATCAAACTAAACTGATTTTTTGGACTTCATTTAACTTCAAGGAATCTTCATGTCTTTCAAATTTTTCAAATTTGCCTTTCAAAAAGAGAGATTTTTGTTCTTTGAAAAAGTTGTTTTCTAATATGTATTAACAAATTCGAAGAATTCTCAATCTTATAGACACAAACGTACTTTATGTTTTTAATTTGTATTAAAAGTATAAAAATAAAAAATGCCTTTCATGATCTATATTATCTTACACATGCTCAAGCCGATAAAATATAATCTAAAGCTGGCCCACTTTGTAGACGAGCTCAATGTGGATGAGCGTTAGTATATAACATATCTCCCGTTGAGCTTACAAGAATTCCTAATTATTTTTTCTAACTTCTGAGCATTGATGTTCTCATCTACCTACCTAGAGAAGATCTACATCAACCTACAGGAATACCACTCCGAGGACAGAACCTCTACGGAAAACAATCGCTTCGATGAATATTGGGATAGATAGCGATTACCTGCTTTTTTTCATAGTTCGTACGTTTACCAATCCATTCCACCTGTTGATGCGAAGTGACAGATACAAAAATTCCTGGCACTTTAGCATTGCCATGAATCATTCATTCCTGCAGGAAATTAAAGCCATAGTACAACATGGTCTCGATGGTTGTTTTAAAAGGCAGAATCAGAACTGAATCAGAAGAGATGTCTTGTTCCTTCGTGCTTTAAACTCACATCTCTGTCTTGTTTGGAAGCCTTAACCACACAAAAGGGTAGAATTGAAGCTATAAATGCTTCATTGACTACACTTTTCTTTAGTTAGGATGGATGGCAAACTGAGTGATTAGAAACTGTTTCATTCTGTGATGTATCTGTACTTTCAATTAATTCAAATTCAGCTGTTGTCCTTCATCTGACTGAGAGAATCAAAAACTACTTCAAGAAAGAATGCTTCACCATCCTTGGTAAAAGTCCTGAAAATTGATTTCGGATTTCTTCTTTCACTTCATACTTTAAAATGATAAGGAATTATTTTACTGGTTGCCTTAAAAGGGATGAATCGAACTGCTAAGATCGCTGTACACGGTAGTTCGCCCCAGTTTCAGATTCTGGCAAATAAACTGGTTTTATGATTTTTTCTCTCAGTTTCCCTTATGTGCAACTTGAATAAGAACCAAATTACATTAGATAATTCTTCGAACAAGTACTTTTATCTTAAACAGGCAGCACTCGTGAACTTTGCCCTGTTCGACTAAGCAAATAATGCTACTAAAGTTACAAGTATTCCCGAAATATGATTTGGCAGTCAACCAATGTCGGAAAATGCTCTCAAAAACCGGCTTTTTCTCAGCATGAGAAGCAAAAATTCATTAAGGTTAATCCTACCCTAGTAGCTAGGTGAAAACACAATTTTATGGAGTAAGAAGACTGGAACATTAATAAACAGTACGCTTTGTATAGATACTGATTTTGCTGGAGATTATTGATCTAAATGACACGAAAGCCATCTGCTAGGACAGGGACGCTTTCGTGGAGAACTTTCTATAGAAAACTATCTCTTATTCACTTTGCACTTGGGGAAAACTACAAAAAAGTCCGTGCCATCTGCCCGTTCGTTGGAATTCCAGCTTAGGATGAATAATCAGTCTTCAATGGTCTTGTGCGCGCGGCAGCTGCTGGTCTGAAAGCATTGCAATCACCTCAAGACTTCGGTTTTTAATCAAAGGATGCGGTAATTTAGCTTATAGTGCTGCAATTTGTATGCTATTTGTATGTATAATTCTTATACATCACTGTTAAACAAATTCGATTATTCTTCATACTAAAATTAGTTCGATAATCACAAAAAATGGTTGCAAATTTACCCTTCATCCCATCTAATTGTTTTATTCTAAAACACTGACTCCAGTTTTGTATACTTCTTCAGAATACAATTAAAGTACATAATTAAAAATGAACATGCATGAGTTTATAGTATGTTAAAGACTAACTCTTTCAAACGTGATTAATTTAAGCAAATGAAGTTTTTTTACGTGTAATTAGACTGATTTCATTCAATACGTATAACGCAATACATGAAATAATACCAAAGGTAACTGTGTTATTTGAAAAAAGGAAGCAAAACATGAATAACTTTCATAAATTTTGCTGATTCAAATTTGTTGATTTTCGTATTGAAATACATATTTAGAATTCCTCTTTTTATTTTAGTTATTGCCTAATATCATTACAAGGCGTACATATATAACGAATATTTAAGAACGTTTTTTTATTTCTCAAATTTCAGAATATAAATCTAGTTCCAAAGGTTCGTTTTCTGTTTTACTAAGTTAGTAATTAGGCGATTTCAAAAATGATCTATAGATGGTTCCTTCAAAACAAGAATTCTTCTCACCTGACTCGTCATGCTATACGCCACTTTGCCTCTCACTGCAATCACTGGTTGCGAAACCAGTAATTTTTTATCTAATATTTTATCCAGTGCTTCTCCAATCAGGTTCTATCGGGGGCTTTGAAAGATTTTTTTTCATTTCTTTATGCATTGCTAAAAAAAATTCCTGTCATCCCTATATAAGATGTCTGCATCCTCGGAGAAAGTATTTCTGCCTCGACAGACGCAACTGCTTTGAAAAACAAAATGAAGACTTTGGTAAGTAAAATTTCGAAAAATAGTTTGTAATCTTAAGATCTCAAAGCAAACAGATTTTATAGTGTTTAAAATTATACTAAAAAATTGCAAGAGAAACGTATTGAACAAGATAGACTTAAATAAATTAACAAAATAATCAGTTAACATGGTTTTTGCTCAGTATCAAATATAATTCAAAAAGCAAATTTTACGACTTTTTATATACAAAACCTGCAGCTATGAACTTCGTTTTTACTGAACAGTATATAATGCCTCTCATTTTAGTGTTCATAGATATATGAAGATAAAGGAACTCTAAATACACTTTTTTGCTTTATTTGGCTTTAAATTTCATCGTCTGCTGTCTAATAAGCAAATTTTTTTCACTTTAGTTTTCCGAAATATATTGATATACCATAAAATTTGTTGATAAGTAGACTAGTTCACCTCATTCGATTTATTTGTAATTCCCAACATTGCTAATGATAGAAGTATTTTACGAAGCCGAAAGATAAATTTATTTGTTTTGATTACAAATTTATTGATAAAACTTTATACTGCAACACAAAATCAGAACATAGAACTTTTATTAATTTCAAAGATTTTTATTCATAATGCATCCATAATTATTCAATATATGAATTAAAAAGTTAATTATGGTTTAAGAATTATTAGTTATCAGAAATACATTTTTATTTTCCTCAAAAATTAATGCATAATATTCGGAAATTCTTACTGAAAGTTATGGAAAGCTGTTTCATAGTGTTCTAAATCTTCGGATCATGTGCATGAAGCATCTATTCCCATGTACTATAAAATTATACATTTTTATGATATAAGACTACATGCTTAATTGCAAATAGGTGTCTGCACATAACAATCCATCTGTACCTACGTTTTTACATCTAAGCTTATGTCCGTAATATATTTTCGTTCATTTGTACCTGCATACATGTAAGGAAACTATTAAAAGTTAAAAAAATTAATAAATTATCAATATTATCACAGACATAAATAATGAGAGGAAGCTATATCTTACTCTTTATCTCCTCATGTAGATTTCCGAAAAGTAAAGTTAAAAATACCTTCTTACATCTAAGCTTATGTACATATATACCTGCTAATGTACATGTACATTTCAAATCTATTTTCTTTTATTTGCACGTGCATTCATGTATGGAAATTATCAGAAATGCAGAATATTATTATTAGTGATAAATATTAGTAGTAATCAGAGGAAGCTTCCTATTTTTTTCATTAACTACAATTTCCGTTTGTTTAAGGTATTTTTTGATTTTATTTTTTATTTATTTATTTATTTATTGTCATTCCATCTTTTTCTCTCTGTATTGTTCAACCATTAAGGATAAAAAATTTCTTACATTTTCTTGCTTTCGTATGCAGAGACAACAAGAACAAAATAATAATAATAATGACTGAAATTAACAAATGTGCATATAAATAAATAGATCTATTTATTTCAGTTTAGAAGTGTAAATTTTTTTTAAATATGTTACTTAACTTTATCTTAACTTAAAAAACTACTTTCAAAGAATGAAATAAATACATTATATATTCAGTATTTCCTGACTGCTAAATCGCACGCCCAGTAAAATGTTAAAAAATAGAGTGTGAGGAATCATTGCATATTCCCACGCTAGTTGTCAAAATGTCAAAATGTGAAAAGTTAATACATCTAAATAACAGCTGGAATACCAGTGGCTCGAGCCCCGGCGACGGTACAGTTGATTTATCATGTTTTGTGCTCTGAAAATCCCAATAGTCTCTATGAGGTAATGAAAAAAAATTGAAGATTTTAATTAATATGTTTATTAATGCAAAAATGTTTTTATGTATAGGTGTTAATTTAATAATCAATTAATATATAAAACATTGTCGTAGGTTGTGAAAATGTCTTTTTTTAATGAAAGAAGAATCGAAAAGATTTGAATAATCAAAAATACACTTTTTTAAGGAAAACTGACATTTATTTCGGTTCTATACTTCAACATTCTCATTGAGTTACCAAAATTTCGATTTATAGAGTAATCGAAGTTCTGTTGTAAGAATCTTCTGTTATTACTGGATGAGAGAATTTTGGAGTCAAAGACCAAAGACATTTGTGTCGAACAATCAAATGTGTTACCAAAAAAGGAAATAAGCCTAATAAATGCTACACAATGCTCTTTCCAGAGAATGTAACTTCTGTTGCAGCGCTTCAGCATTTAGCGTAACAATCACGCACTAAAGGAACTGCTTTCACGCAATGAAGCATGTATTCTATAAAAATAATTTTTCTAAAGTTAAAATACTTTTAAATCTTAACATTTTTCACTTCTTAAAGTATTATATAATTTATGTTTTAAATCTGTTGCTTAGAAATTGATATATATCGCTTTATTTTACAATCAACATCACTCTGCAAAATCGCCTTTTTATTGTTAAAATATTTCTTCATCAAATGTTACAGGCCCTATTCACCATTTTCGCACTGGCCATGAGTTACTCATTGGCCGAAGAAGGTGAAAAGAAGGAAGTGAAAGTTCCAGTCATCCCTTATACCGGTTACTATTACCCTTATGCTCACTACTACTACCCACCAAGTTACTACAAGCCAGTTAGCTCCTACTCCTACTCCTACGGCAGTTACTACTACCCTCAGTCCCCTTACAAGTACGTTGCTGCGCCTGGAGCAGCTCCAGTACACTACATATCCTGAATTAAAATCTAACAAACGGGACGACAGCCAGTCAACGACAGGATAATGGTAAGTTTTTCGGCAATGAAATGAAATGCAGGTTAACCTTTAATAGAATTTGACTGGAATATATGTTAATAGACTTATGGCATTAATTGTCAGCAGACTAAGTAAATAGTAGCATTAGTAATTAACAATAAGCATAGCACAGTAGCATTAGCAATTAACAAGAGCAGTTATGCGAAGGCCGCTAGCCCCTAAGTCGCAGAATAAGATTTTTAATGTTATTATTATTAGCCCAAAGGGTGTTAGCCCAAAAAGGCTATTCATTTCGTTTTGGCATTTTGCGTCGAAAATTTTAAAAGTCAGAAGCACTTTTCAGATTGTTGCCACGAAATATTATCGCTCTGTATTATATTTAAAGCAATTAAACAATGTAAATCTGCATAAAAGTATGTATGTTTCTCGCATTGTGATAAAACAACGGTACCTAGAACCATCCAATTTTGAATAACGTAATCCTTCTGCGAATATGAGCATCTGGAAGTCCAAATCTGGAATTTCTTTTATTACATATTTCATATTTTGTAAAGCATATTTCATATTTTGAAAAGCAAGTGAGTTTTTGATTAAGAAACTCAACGATTTCAAAGCCAACAATGGCAACACTGTAAGGGAAAAAAGAAAAACACTTTTTATCTCCAGCGCGCGAGACTGTGTATTCTAAAGACCCGCTTTTTTAAAATTATTTTGTGATATTCCTGTTGAATTGAATGTTATGGTTTAAGGGCGAAGAACATGATACTTAATAAATAAAGGTAACACATAAAACGTTAAAAAATTGGGCCTTTGGGCGTAATATAAAATTCGAAATATTTCTGATTTTATTATTATTATTATTACTATTATCAATTTACTAATGATTCTGGGGCTCTTTGTATGGTACAGCCATTCACAATTGGAGTGCGGAACCCTACCAATCCGAATCTGATAATCAATGCCTTAATTACTTAAAATCAAATATGCCATTATTCATTTAACTCAGTATTCTATTTCATTAAAATATTTTGCAATTTACTGTTAAGGGAAAGGGACTTATTGAAGGCTAATAAATATTAAAAAAAACGTTTTGTGTGTGTTATTAATACTTTATTTATTAAGTATCATGTTCTTCGCCCTTAAACCATAAAATTCAGTTCAACAACAATATTACAAAATATTTAAAAACAGTATATCTTTAGAATTTCCGCTAGACAATCTCGCGCGCTGCAAATATTTTTTTATGCAGTGTTACAATGTCTCGCTTTAAAATCATTGACTTTCTTAATCAAAAGTTCGTTAAAAATTTACAAAATGTTAAATAGATAATAAAATAAATTCGAAATTGAAAATTCGGGCTTCCGGGTGCTTATGCTTGGATTGAGGATTACGTTATTCAAAATCTGATGGCTCTAGGTACCGTTGTTTTATCACATTTGGAGAAATATCCGTACATTTATGTAGATTCTTCGTTATTTAATTTCTTTAAATAGAATACAGGGCTGCCATATGTGGTGGCAACAGTTTGAAAAGTGATTCAGACTGTTAATGTTTCTGACACAAAATCGCAAAACGAAAACAATAGTCCTTCAGGGAAAAGCCCCTTTGGACTAATAAATGTCACAATATTTAGTTTAGTTTTCAGTACTTTTCTATCCGAAAAGTAACAAATTTGATATTCATAAGGAATATCTTCACGCGAGAAAATTAGAACTTGATGCATACTTAATGAAGACTAAATAGTCATTAAATACATAAAAAAATAAGTAATAAAGCATATTATGTTGAAATAGAGTATGGCGGTTATCGGACAGTAAGTTACTTCGTAAAAAACTGTAAAATTGCAAATAAAAGAGTACAAGGAACTTTAAATAATTGAATCATTAGGCGAAAGGTTAATTGTAGTATTACATTGTATTTAATATATATTTACGGTACACTTTGAATGAAATGTGTACTGCGTAAAAAGCAAGTTTTTAACAGAGAAAATACAATAAACATCAGACTTATAATACTTAAGTTAAAAAAAAAATATGCAATGAGTTGTCATGTGGATCATTTGTTGTGCAAGAATATGAAATCTTTGTTTCAGTTATAATATTTACCAGTGGCGTAGCTAGGGTGGGGCAAGGGGGGACATCTGTAACCGGGCGTAGCATCCAGGGGGCTCGAAACTGATGCTACAAAAATTTTTAATGAAATGTTTTCCATTCTTGGCGCACAGAAAGAGGCGAAAATTCTTCAGTTCTCCCCGGGCGCTGGAAACCCTAGCTACGTCACTGATATTTACTATATATTTTATTACTACATTTTTAATTAAACAGGTGTATCCTAAAAAATTGGCGTTTTTTAGAGCTGTATGATGCTAGCTTCGAATTCTTTTAATGTAATTTTCTGAAATTCCTTCTTAGAAATTTTGCTAAAGTGACAAGACACATTTAAAATAACAGACTAAAAGCACTTTCAATAAGCAACATACTTTCATGGAAATAAATTTTACTTGCGCGGTATATACCAAAAATAAGTAACATTTATTTCCACCATTTTTTTAAATATATACTTACAAATGTTAAATGACTTGTCATCATCTTGCGTTCACTATACAGGACCTTCTACGAGGGACACTCCATTTTAAGGTTCCGCAAGGAATTCTGTGATTGCTCTCGGAAGTACTGCTTAAGCTGTAGAATATATATATATATATATTCACAATTTGTCAAGGCTTATTATTAGTACACAAATTATACTAAATTATTTTTTGTATATTTTAAATATTTCCTGAAGCAAAATATACGTGCTTGAAGAAAACTAAATTAGTTCAAATACATTTATATTTTTAGCAAAATTTTCTAAGATTTTCTTTGCTAAAACAGACGGAGGAAAAAAAATAGGGTAAGCAAAAGTGTTTCTTTTTTAAGAAACATGTGAAAAAATGAAAATTTATAATTCTACGATTGCAACTAAGGGCGACGTTTAGTTTCTGTTCCTTCATTTAAACCTTTATGCAATATTGTTTTTTTCTTAAGTTTTTTTTATGTCTCCCTCCGCCTCCACATACATAGAAGAAAACATTTTTACATACTAGGTACCAAGTGTTTAGATGCAAGGCAAGTGTTTAGACCAGGTGTTTAGATTTTGACTTGGTGACATGCTAAACTATGAAAAGGATTTGGATGATTATGCTGTTGTTGACAGGCTAAAGCGCACCAAGTATTTCGATGATTAAGCTAATGGTGAAATTTAGCATATTATCGCTGCGACATGTTAAATTCATCAAAATGTTTCGATTTCAAGTGCTCAGAGCGCGTTGTGCAGTTCTGGGTAATAAATTTTCTCTATGTACGGTTAGCGCTATGGACAAAAGTTTTTTTAAAAAATTAAGCAAGCTTTAATCTTGTATTGACTTTCTCAGATTTTAAATTCAAATTTTTATTTTCTCCCATTTATTAAAATCAATAATATAATGTATTATTTAATACTATTATTATGCAGTTCATTTTTTTAACATTTTTTTCTTCTTCACTGTCTTGTCTGATATGTGCCGCCACAATTTTTAAGAGCTAACGTATATATTGCCAGGAGAATTGACTGAAAAGAAGAAATATTTGAACTACCAAATTTAATTTGTCGGTTGTGAATGGCAATTGGTTCATTGCTATGTTATCAATAAAACTAAGAACCTTTTAGTAGTATATATTTGTTTCTAAGTGTGATTGCTTCAAATTTGAACTAATACATAAATAAAAAACGCAAGAAATTTTTAATTCGTAAAGTACTTTTAATTCGTAAAATACTGATATTTTTATCCTAATTAAATTCATTGCAGAATATAACTACTTATTAATGACAGAGCAACCAAAGTGCTAATGGATTTGTATCATGGTAAAATGCCGTTGGTAATTACAGATTGTAAAAGTTCGGTTTTTCGCTTTTAGATGGCGCTACTATACGGATCACTGCTTGAAATTGGGCTAAAGGAAAACTATATTGCACGAGATAGATATATTTCAAATTACAACTTTTTAATTAGTAAATAAATATATAACTTAATTTGCATTTATATAAGTAATATGATATACTTCTTAGGAAGCTTATAAAAGATGCAAATTTAAAGTTGTAGTGTCATTTAATATTTTTTGTTAAATGATATAAGAGTTTTAATACCTTTCAGGAAATCGTATAGTAAATGCATTGAAAATTGAAGTTTTTCACAAATTACACATTTACTCACATGAGGAGCTTGAGAAAAATTCATTTGATGAAACGGGGCCATGTGTCAGATAGTCTGAGAAAGCTATTAAAATCACGGGTCGTTTCATATGACTTTTCTTGATGAATTTAGCTAATAAAAGAAAATGATTATTTTTAGCACATTTTCCGCATACATATTTATTCACTATACGCACATTACAAAGGAAGACTAAGTACACTTAGGTACGTTAGCCAAATTTAACTTATGTGAGTAATGTTACTGTGATTATTATTATGAGACTGGATAAAATTCTGTATATTTATAAAAAATATTATAAATAAACTGTAATCTGAGATAATATTTCAATGTGAGCTCTTATTTGTAAGGAAAATTATACCGTGGCTAGCCAAATGTGATATTTCTAATACAGCTGATAAGTCTCGGAGCTCTGTATGAAGCAATCACTAAGGGGGAAATAAAATAATGAATAACTAATAATTAAATGTAATTAATCAATTAATTAAGGAAGTTGTAAAAAAAACTGAAAACTCTCAGATTTTTTTATTACGCCTAAACGGGCGTTTTTTTAATTAACATTTTTGTTTTAATTTTTCTTAATTTGGACATTTCGAGAGCATTTGGGCTAACGGCACATTCGGCTAAAAATATTTAAAAACAACATATCTTTAGAATTTCTCATAGACAGTCTCGCGCAATGGATATAAAAATGTTTTATTTTTCCTTCTTCTCTGCTTTTTTTCTTTATCATGCCTAATAATAAAATTGTTTCACAATGTTTTGTTCGATCTAAGTAAATAGCAGATGTATACTTTATTTGGGCTGATAAAGCGTTTATGCAAAACACATTTGTGGCAAGAATTTGTAGCGCTGTCTTCTCTCGAGTTCTTGCTTCCGGAGCTGTTTTAGCTTCTTTATCAAAGTCATGAGAGAGAGAGAGTTATTAGAAATTAGAATATCCTTTCTAGAAACATTCGAAAAAAATAGATAATGTAGAAAGAAAAATTACGAAATGACGAATTACGGCATTGATCATATATACTTTCACGTATACTCTTAAAGAAATTTATAATTATTAAGAAAAAACTTCGTATCTACTCAAAGATTAATAAGTAGTTCCAAATACCTGCTTCTACACTTCAGCAGTGGAAGCATTAATTTCAAACCTTGCAATAATGTGAGGAGGAAAGGACTGTGAGACTGTGATGCTATATATCCACTTTTAACTTTTATGAAAAGCAATATTTATTACTGAGAAAAACATGATGCAACAAAGCAAAACTGTGAAATCGAGTTAACTTTGACAGAATTTCTTATTATTTCTACATTTAAGATATCTTGTTTACTACGTAAGCAAGAAAGATAATTTGTTTCTAAATTTATTTTATTCTTTCAGATAAACGGACAACGTTTTTGCAATACTACGTGGGACAATGCCGTGTCAGAACACCCAGCCAGTAATACTTGAACAGAGATAAAATCTGGCAGTGAAAGAAAGCGGGTACAACGACCTCTTCGCATTAAATCTCATAACCTGCCCATTAAAATCATTTTCGCTAACATTTTGACATTTTTCCCCCTTTAAATATTCGTGTCTAACATTACTAATAAAGATTGTTGTTTGTTACGACTGCTTCGAGATTCATTGATGCAAAAAGATAAGCTCTTATAAAATAGATTGTATTTAATGTACATTTTGAACAGAATAGTTTGTTCAGTTGTACAGTAAGAACGGTATTTTTTTTTTTTTTTTTTTTTTTTTTTTTTTTTAATTTTTTTTTTTTGTGTATTTCGAATGGTACATTTTATTCAATTAAATCCCATCGGCTACATTTCAGAAGATTTAAATTGACGCTAAGCTATTTTTTGTTCGCAAAGAAATTTTATAACTATATGAATATACTTAAACATATTTCGTTAAAGCAGCTTATACATACATACAAAGTACACATTAACCGAAAAATCTCTTGTTTAGATGGTAATAATAAAACATATGATAGTCAAAGATTTTTCAGTGTTTCATTGCACTAAAGAGCTGGTTGAAAATACACCTACGAATTAGGTATTAAATCAAATACGTTGCATTAATGCAGTAATAAAAAATAGGATATTTAAATAACAATATAACATACATTTATATTCAACAAAATTTCTATTCGTAAAAAGCAAATTAAAGTAAAAATTAAAGAAATAGGTTTAAAAGTAATTACAAATAATTTATATTGCTGCGAACTAATCTAGAATATCATATAAATTCTGAGAACAAAAGTAAATCAAGTACAAGTATCAAAATCTATTTACAAATATAAAATTCTAATAATTTTTTTTAAATCCTAAAAATTATAAAAATGCATAAGTGAATAATTGTTGAGCTGGCAGAAGACAGACTTATCAAGGGGAAGTTGCCCTCAAACTTAACTCTTCAATTATTCAATTCGTGTTTCGCCATTCATGTAGGCAAGGGTAAAATTCAAAACCAAAAGTAAAACCAAATGATATGATTTACCAAAAGCAATTCAAACGAGTGGAATTTTTAGAAAAGAACAATTTAAAGTTAATTTAAAACAATATTTTTTTAGAAAACCAATATTTTTTTAGAAAACTAATGTTATTTAGAAACTCTTGCCTACAAAAAACTTCCCCGACACGAATATGCATATAAACAAAAAAGAAACAGATACTATTAACATACAAAAATAAACTAGAACTATATTAAATAATACTAAAATAATATAATAAAGGCAAGTAAAAAGTAAGTTTTAAATTAATTCAATTAATTTACCATATTTATACATACATATGTATATCCTTTTAATTAGAGTAATATGATATGGTAAGTACATAATGTAGTAAACCAAGATGTAGAGATCATATTTATAATACAAGAAACGAAGATATCTTTGGAGCATGATAAAAGATAATATAAATTATATAAATTTAAGATAATTTAAGAATAATTTGCAAATCTTTATAATGCAATATACTGTATGCAGTGCAGTACAGAGTATAAATTACAACAGAGTTATCATATTACACACACATTATGTTAAATAGTAACATATTTTTACTAAAAGTAATGTATTAAGATTGCAACTATAAGGCAATTAAGAGAATGATAGCCATGTTGGCAATCCTATTTACGTAATATAAATTCCTTCAAAATCTAAATTACATGCTATTAAAATACAGCAGAATTTTGATGCTGTCTGCACATTATGCGGCTACTGTAAGTGAGCACCAAAACAACCACAGTAATGCTGGCTATATAGGATATAATTTGCAGAATTATTAGGATTTTTTGAAGCAGGCGACGTGAGAAATGTGCAGTGTCCTCGCGGGAACTTTCAAATTCGTGTTAAGTATGCTTCCAATTATACCACGAAGGCTTGCAGAAAGGAGGGAGAAAATATCTTTTATAATACAATAATGAATAACATATAGTTAAATATTATTTTCAATTATAATAAAAATCAGTCTGTATAAAACAGTATTAATACGCTATAGATTTCAAAACAAATTACAAATTACAGCAGATTAATATAAACCTTGTAGTTTGGTTATAAACTCTATGGCTGCATAAATCATATAGTCTATAATACGGTTTATGCACCAAAAAAATGTATAGATAAATCTGTAACTTTTAATAAACACAGTCAATATTTCAATACTACATATACCTGCATAATTTTTAGGTGCAATATATTCATACAGTAGTTACACTACTACACAGTAGTGCACGGCAAAGCATTATTTATTACATTTTATTTTCATTACAGAAAAAGTATTCTGACCTCGGTATAGAATCACATTTGAACATTAGTAATTAACTTAATAAGAAGACAGAAAATCAGATCTTAAGCTTTTATATACAAGATGTCCCATAAATCTGAGCGCATTTAAAAAAAGTATATAATATTGAAAAACTGGCGCAACAGACTGCCGTCTGCACCTAATGAATTATTACAGCAACAGATCTTCGGGAAGGAAGTGCATTAAATTCTTATTAATAAAATTATTGGTGTGCAGTCAATATCGGGTAAATATACAGATTAAAATTCTTTAAATCGTGTGCAAGACCGTGTGCAGTTTTGAACTCGAAACAGAGAGCTACACTATTAGTGGCACTGTAATATGTGCAAATTGCAACAAATAAATGCTATAGAAACTTAATTTTTTCATACTATTTATACTATTGTGCCACTGTAATCATACTATTTATAGTATGGTTATGGTGGCACAATCCGCCGGTGCAAATCTTCAACAAGTTATGCAGAACATCAGGCGATAGCGTCAATTAAGACAAGAGAAGATTTTCCAACAAACATCGAAAAAAAAAGTGTACTCGCATTTAAGAAGCAGAATGAATTGTTATTTTGCTACAGACGAGAAAATGTCTACAATATATCTGGATAACATTACGCGGGACTCATCATTGATTAGCTGGAGAAAGAGAGCAGTGCTAGTAGCATACTGAATAGTTTGATATTGCCCATAGAATTGTTTTGTGTATTTGAAAGTCTTTCAAAATTACGGAAACAGCTATCAGACATATTTGTGATAATATTCTGAGGAATATCACCAGCAATCAAACTATGATGAACATATTATCGTACAGATTAAGCAAGATCTCTGCCAGAACTGCATTCCATATTGCAAAGCAATTGCTGATGGCTATAGAATCTAAGCTGATGGCTACATGATTAATCGCAGATCACTGCAGCGAGAAGTTTATATAAACCGGTATTTTTCTTGATGACTTAAACCCTTTGAAGTCTAAACATCGAAAGCGAGGCTGAACCATACAACTGTGGCTCACGATAGTTTTCACTAAAGAGATTTGCTTCAGGCTTGCAAGCAAATCTCTTTAGTGAAAATTCTAGATGTCATCTGATCTGCAAATAGGTGGGATTTCGTCAGATAAATATTACAGAAAGACATTGGTATAGAGGAGTAAGTGTTATGGTCTGGAGTAGCATAAAGCTCAACGTATTGAGCTCCATGTTTTCGATTAAGGTTGCATAACGGCAAACACTATTATAATGATATGATTTTTCTCCATGTATGTCTTATTTAAACTCCTTTTTTACAGATGATAATGACGCAGCGCACTATGTATGCATTTTAGATGAAAATGAGGATATCTCTCGTATCTATTAACACGTTGGGTCCCAAATCTCATTCTTCTAGAATATATATGGGAAATTCTGGAGAGATATCTTGTGGTACGCTCATATACACTATACTAATGCCCCTCAACTGAAAAAAAAACACTTACAGAAGAGTGAATAATGCAATCTTACTGCACTACACAGTCTATGGTAAAAAAGCAATGTGAAATTTTTGTGGTGCCCTTTCTTTTTTGCTCCTGAATACCATTTTGTGGTGCCACTTTTTCTTGAGCCTTAAGCGTGTGCTTGTTTTGTTTAATGGTTAATCCAGCTCTGATGACTTCCCCTGCTTCAGAAACGACATAGTTGTTCTGTTTCCTAATTCTATTTGGTCACTGGCTAATGTTCCGTACCTGATAAGTAACAATTATGTTAAAAATAAATTGCTTTCCAAAGTTGGTTCAATATGATTAGTAATACCTTAATGAGTGGATCGTATAGTGGTATTCAGAGTAAACGCGTTTGTTTTACAGCCGGGAACGGCCGTTGGAAAATGGCTTTCAATGGTTATCAGGCTCCCTGTCAATTAAAAGAATTCATTCCAAGTTTATGGCATCATAATCAATGATATACCAAATATAGTCTCCATTATATCTAACATATCTTAACTAAAATAAAGGAAACACCAAATAAAAGAAAGAAATCACTTAATCTCTAAAGGATTATCATTTATTCCGTTACCTTAAATTCTAACATATCAATTACAAGGAAAATAAGCAAATCAATCTGATCACATTTATTTTTATCTTTATCTCTATTTTTATCTCCCGGGAGGAAAGGAAAGGAAAAAAATATAACCTTTTGTTCTTAATTACATAATTAAACCCTTATCATTTTCCTTTATCAATACCAGAATTTTACATACATTACACTCAAAGTATTGGCCAAGAGTTACAAAATGTTATCGCACTTGGCGAGAAGATTGATGAGGTCAACGAAAGAAATGGATTGTCAGAGTCCTTGACAGTCTAACCATAACGGGCGCGATTTCTCAAAGGGGATATAAAATGGGAGAGCAATAAAGAAAGAAAAAAAACTTATCTTAAATTACAGCATCACCCTGAGGCTTGGTCTCAGCAGGACACGGGTCCCTGGCACATCTCTTCCTTCGGCCCTCCGCTGGAATTCTCAGTAGAACACAACCAGGGTTGAAGGCTCATCGGATTACCTTCCGAACACTCCTCGAACTGGCAGCAGGTGGTCAGGTTTGATAGTTCAAGAGGACGATTCCTTTATTCTGAAGTGCAGACATTCCGTGGACCCACGGACGAGACAAGCGCCGCAATCAAGTCAGGGGCTACCGCGAAGAAAGAAACCCAGCAACTTCCAGCCAACTCCAAGCTTTTGAGCTCCCTTCAACTCGCTCAAAAATATACACGACTTCAAGAAACAGTAGACAGGTGACGAGCGTCTCAAAAGTTCTCCCTTCCGCCTTGGGGTTTCAATCAAAAGTCACGAACAATCAAAAATACTGGCTCCCCTTAACTAGTAGTCTCATCTCCAATTCGTTACTCCTCCTTCGGAGTTCCAGTAAAAAGTAACGAACCTTCAAAATTCTTCCCTCAGCTCTCCCAAAAATACGGGCTGCCAGAAAACCAGGATTTCGCTCACTTTCAAGACCAAAAATTCCCATTTTTCACCAAAACTGACGAAACAGTCAACTGCGCATGCGCGACCAGCCAAGATTCCAGTCAGAACGGTCTCTTTTCTTCGAAAATGTCCAAGAACGGGAAAACAACAACCAAATAACTCTCCTCACGTTCATCGTTTTCA
>KK119419.1:381258-394836 GCA_000611955.2 Stegodyphus mimosarum
AATATTACCAAACTAAAATATTAATACCTTATTTAGTAATTTAGATAATTAAATAAGATTCTGATTTTTCTAAATAAAGGAAATAATTAACTTGAACTCTTTTTTTTTTTTGAATTAGCAGACAATCATCAACACAACATTTCCTACATAACATAGTCATTCAGTGTGCTATGCAGATGACATAGCCGTTTATGGTCAAATCAGAACGGCCCAGTTTTTCTGTCACCTGATTCACAAATGAAATATTGCCCATTAGAGAATGACGTAAATATTGAAAGGTGTCCATTAATATTAAAAAGCGTTATCTCTTGATAATTAAAAAAAGGAGAACAGAAAGATGTAATCAGAAATAAAATTATCCTTTTCGGGGGGCGTGTTCCTATAAGTTGATAAGATTTCTTATCTGGGAGTGATCATAAATAAAGCTTTAATTGGAGGACCGTTTCAACACTGTTAGAGGCAAGGCCAATGGAGTTACTATCATCATCAAGATCCAATCATTACTGGATGCTAGCTGATTTGATCCAGCATCCAAGCGACACGTATTTACGGCCGTAATCAGACCAGTACACATTTCCCGCTTGAGCTACAGTTTCTGGGAAGGAACTGCAGCCCCTGCAAGTAGTGCAAAATGGGGTTTACAAATAATTTAGGGTAGCTTCATATTTTACTAGGAACATAGTATTTCGTTGAGATCTTAAAATGGAGTGATTTAGTGAGCAGTTCTACACAAAGGTGAGAATTTGTGATATAGCCAGTTAAGACAAATTCTGGACTTTGTTGTGATCCTCGATGACTGTCGACATAGACCGCACGCTTTCACATGTTTAAAAGCCTGATTAAGTGAATTCCAATTCTAGATTAGTCTCCACTCCAAACCTTCAAGGAACTAACTCTTCGTATTGTCATGCAGTTTTTCACCTCTTTTCTTTTTCCTCTCTGTTCCCAGCTCCCGTATGTTAGAAGCCTAATGTCCTCACTGACATGGCTTTAACGGACTTAATTTAACTGCACTAGAAAACGCTTCCTAGTGGAATCAAGTATAACGTAACAGTATCAAGATGTAAAGATTTCAAAACCATTGAAAATAATTTCATTTTTTCTTATAAGTAAACATGAATTCATGTCTAAGTTTCTTGCTATTTTATTCACATTTTCATAGTTTATGATAATGCCTTCATTATGAATACTCTCCTTTGTTAATTAATTAAACTAAGCATTCTAGAGTTTATAGACAAACAAATTACTTCTAAAACTGGATTTGCCAAACATTTCAATATTTTCAACATATCTTTATTCATGATTATTTAAAGTAGAGTCATACTTAAAATATTTTTTCTTAAAAGCCACCTTTTGGATTTAAATGTATTTTTATCATTCGCATTAGTGGTAAGAGTAACATTGCTATCATTAATAAATATTCAGTACTTTGTTTGCCCTTTGGCATGTCTTTGCTGAACTATGATGCCTTGAACTTCGAAAAGATAGTATGTTCATGACTTGAAATCTTCTACCAAGTTAATCCTTTTCATAAACAGATAACCCAAGTATTATTTAATACAATCAAGTAATCCAATCCATCATAATTTAATTTTTGAAAGAAATACTTCAGTTAATAATTAAAAGTGGTTAATTTTCTCATAGTTAAAATTTATGTTTCTCATGTTTTACATTACGAATATGGGAACTTTTGAGATTCACCTGTCATTTGTTGAATTGTGTAAGGTTAATATTATTTTCGAGTTATTTCACAAAATATATTGTCATTCAATAATATTTTGAAGAACTGAGAAAATATGTGTAGCTGTATTAAAGAAAATAGACGGCACTGGCAAAAGAAGAATCATTGTGACAAAATTAATGATTTGGATGCTAGCAGTTATTGTAATTGAAAGCACCTCATTTTAAGCAATTTTTTTGGAAAAAAAAAATGCTTGTAATATTTCCTGCATATGAACACAGTATCTAAATTTTGAATACTCTATAAAGATGTCTATCCTAAAATTCCATTCAAAACAACTAAGTAAACTTTACATTAAAATATCAAGTAATGATCTGAATAATTCGTATAAACAGAATATAATTTAAGTTTCTAACACAGGTAAAGAATTGAGCATTTCATATGTTGTTACTTAAAACAGAAAAAAACTTTTGAAGCTTATTTTCTGATTTTAAAAATTCAATGCGTGAAATAAAGCACTAACCCTTTTCCCATAATTGTTTATTCATTAACTTAACATTTTAAATTGAGAAAATGACAACGATTGAAGAAAGTAAATGCACATTTTTAAAAAAAATGCTACATTAATAATGACTTGTACCTCAAAGCTAAAGGCCATTACCATAACACATCACTGAAGTGCACATAGTTAAATGATGTATGGTCTCATGCAATTTAACTAAACAATGTACTATGTCTCATGAAATTGAAGTAAATAAGAACATCCTTGATTCGCTGATAAAAGGCATATAAGTTCAGTTGCATACATGCTATTAACTACGAATTTAAAAGAGCCAATAGATTCAATTATCGATGGCAAATATATTAGAATGTTTCTAACAGGTTTTGAAATATTGAATTAGTTTTTCTTTACCTATAGTTTCATTTTCTGAAAAAGTCTTAAAAATTAGAATCATTATTATGATGATAACTAGATGGCGCCACTAATCAAATAGGAAACGTCTGATCTCTAAATCACAATTCTTATTATCCTGGAAAGTCTCGCATGAGAGGGACCCGTATCAAAAATATTTCGTACTTATATGAGAAAAATGTGGCAGGACAGATTTAGTGCCCGCACGACATCCAAAATTCCAAGGAGCCCCGAACTCGAGAAGGGTCTCCATCATGCATTATTTAACACATGTTTAATTTTTCTCTGAAGCAGTGCTTCTTTGCTTTAACTTTTTTTTTAATCTTGCATGCACTGAAATTCCATTTTTTAGCTATACGCTCGAAAGAGAATCGCGCTCTGCAATATTTTGGTTCAATTGATATTCCAAAAATAGCAATGCAAAACAACATCTGCAATTCTTTTTCAGCCCAAAGGGGCAATTTGCCCAGAAGGGCTACTAATTTCGTTTTGACATTTTGCGTTGTCCACCATAAAACTACGTTTCACTATTCAAATCGTTGCCACCAAATATTATCGCCCTGCATTAAAGAAATTAAATAATGGCGAATCTGCAAGAATGTATGCATGTTTCTCGCACTGTGAAAAACCAACGGTATCTATTATTCAAATATTGAATAACGTAGTCTGCTACTCGAATAAGAGCACCTGAGCGCCCAAAATTGCAATTTGGAGTTTCGTTTATTATCTCTTTCACATTTTGTAAAAGTTTAACGAATTCTTAATAAACAAAGAGAACGATTTCAAAGCATATAATGGCAACACTGTAAGGAGGGAAAAATTATCTCCTCTGCGTATCGGAAATTCTAAAGATATGCTCTTTTGGAATATTTTGTGATGTTGCTGTTGAATTGAATTTTACGGTTTAAGTGCGAAGAACATGATATTTGATAAATAAAGATAACACACAAAACATTAAAAAAAACTTCCCTTTGGTATTAATATAAAAGCTAAAAGTTTTCAGATTTAAAAAAAATATATATATATTTATTTATTTATTTACATTTACAGAAACTTCAAGATTCTACAATCAAATCACCGCTCTGTCATTAACTTCAGACACGTGGCAGGAGAGCGGAGCGGAGCCTTTCATTGCGGCTACACCGAACTGGAAGATCCTCCAAAATCCGTCGGTTGCGGCTGTAAGGCCGAACCGTAGCGGCCAAGCCCGCCAGAAGCCCCGGACTGCAACCAAAGCAAAATTTATAAGTTTTACGTATCCCTGAAAAGCAAATGTATAAAATATTTCAGTATGAATGATATCAGTTCGTTCTTTCCAAGCAACAACCTATTCGTAATAATTTTTTGTTGCCAAAACAGAAAACAAAAACTTTTGACACTTTAGGTTCATGCGTATGACGCCATGGTTTAAATTTAATGTAATATAAAAACTTTTTCTCAATATCAATAAAAGAATCGACGTAGTATTAGCATATCATGTCAATTATACTAACCCGAAACAAAAAAGTTACCAATAGCAGCAATTCATTTAAAATGCTCACATTCGACATACAATGACGTTACATGTAGTCATGAGATTTCTTCAACGTCAGAATATGACCTTATGTAATAATGATAAGTTAACTGTTTGTCAACGCTATTTTTGTTTCATATTTTGTAAAACTTACAAGTTTTTGATTAACAAACTCTGTTATTTGAAAGTGAGCAGTGGAACGCTTTGCGAAATAAAGCAGTTTATCTCCAACGCGCCAGACTGTTGCCACTCGGAAAAATGAGTGCGAAAATTAGCGTTTTCAGAGTTTTTAATTAATATCTTGGCTGATTAAAATCGCATGAGGATGAGAACAGTCGTGATTGTTTCCTACAAATTATTTGAATCCGAAGTAATATATTAAATGTTTCGCAATGATATTTTTATTTCACATTTTGTAAAACTGCGAGCGGTGTCAACACTTCCCGAAATAAAGCAAATTTTTATGTCCAACGCTCAAGACTGTTGACTTATACGTACAACACAGCAGAAGTACAATAAATTTTCTCCAATTTTGAAATTTAAGTGCAAATGAGATTGCATTTTTTTTCCTGCCGCTCAAACTCTATGACATCTAAAATAACATCACATACATATCGGGATAACGCATTGATTTGCACTTAACATTGCGATCGCTGGCGCACAAAAACAACACCTACGTGCATACACACAGATATATGCATCTGGCTGTATGTATGCTCAAAGGTATCTTTAGTATTAGGCGTTTTCGGAAGAAAACGTTGGAGTGTGAACACTCACTAGTTTTTAAAACCTAACGAATACTTAATGTATTATATTACTAAAGATGCTAGAAATAGCTTTTTTCAATAGCATTTGATTAACAGCTTTATCCGTTTAAACATCTTTACAAAGTTCGTTTTTTGGAATCTTAGCCGTCCTAGTGAAAGCACTGCGTGCCGTTGCACGCTTTTTCTTTAGCATATCAACATCCATTTTGGTACTCGTGGTAGCTGTGAGCCATCTCTCCTGCCATTTTTTGAGCATGTACTCCTGAGTGATCCGCTTAAGATATGATGCTGAAAGGAGAACTAAAATCACTTCATCTTGAGCATTGTTTGCTGCTTGCTTCGCCAGATCGTCAGCTAGTTAATTTTGGGTAATACCCAACAGAGAATAGGACGGTTAGAGGTAGGAATTCGGAACAACAGGCAACAGGTGGCAAATATCATGTACCAATGAGCTTCTGTTTTTTTGCTCGATACGGCCTAAAGGCTAGACGCCGAGTTACTAAAAATCATGCATTTGGCGCTAGTGATATTGCGTACCAATTTGCAGCATGCAGGGCAGTCACTCCGATTGGAGAACAGAATTATTGAATCTGAGCCTGCGTGTCCATTTGTAGTAAAGTTGTCATTTTGCAGATGGCAAAAAAAATGCAGTACCATTTTCCATCTTTGATCCGCCCGTGTAGTTTGCTTCCATTACTTCAGTGTACGGTATGATTGGATACTATTCCGTACTCACATTTCGCTTCAAGATTTCGTGAGCACGGTGGTAATCCTTGCAGTCTTCATATGTATGGCCCCAAAGATGACATGTTCTTTCAAGTCTGATGACATTTGCAATGGTAGTCTCCCTTTCTACTCTCAAATCTAAAGGTGGTAATCCTACAAGAACCTGAAGCGCTGCCGTTGATGTTGTGCGATACGCTGTGCGTATGGGGAGTAGATGTGGATGCTGTAGAGAACTGAGGTTGTGCCTCATTTAATGGGACAAATTTTTACCCCACACTGAAGCTCCATATAGTACAATATGTTGCTTTACTCTCAAGTACCATAAGCAAACGAATCTGAATAGTATTTTCCATTTCATAGCGGATATATGGTGCATGGAGTTGGCAAGCTGGAACACGTTTTGCTTGATATAGCGAGTATTAGGAAGCCATGTAAGCCGGCATTCTAGAATTATTCTAAGATATTTCATTTGTGTAGCATATTTCATGTTTTTTCCTCGGATTTTCACGCTGGATTTAAATCTTAAAAACCAGTAGGCCCGATTATCAAGGTTTGAGTTTTTTCTCCTGAGATAGTCAGTATATGCTTTTGTGCTCAGCCTTTGAATGTCTCTAGGCTTTCTTGGGCTCTCTTTTTAAGGCTGCTTCTACTGGCTGCTATCAGAAGAAAGTCGTCCGCGTAGGCAATTGTCTTTGCATGTTCTGATTCGTCCCAGAGTTGAAGAGCTGTTAGATTCCACACGAACGGGCCTATAGGTCTTGGTGTGGGTGTCCTCGGATGATGTCTTTCCTACTACTGTGTGTATGAAAAACTGTAATTGATCCCTATTTGTAACTCTTCCGGGCCTTATATGCAAATTAAAGGTATCTGCCTTCCAGTAATTTCCAGAAATAGAAATATTAGAGATTTCTCAACAGCCGGGGGAAAATTATATAAGACCGAAGAAGAGCAGTACGAGCGCTTTTCTAGTCCTATATTCAAGGCTATATTCAAGAAGGGCTATTACTCTCGATACGAGATTTCGCCTTAAATCACTGAAAACGACTCAATCACTTTTCAGATTGTTGCCACAAAATATTATCACTCTGTATTATTTTAAAATAAACTAAATAAAGGGAAATGTGCATGAATGTAGGCATGTTTCTCGCATTGTGAAGAAAACCCAGTACCCAAAAAGCCCTGAAATTTTGAATAACGTAATCTTTCATCCGAACATGGGCACCTGGAGGCTCGAATTTGTTCTATTTCACATTTTGTAAAACTTTAACGAATTCTTGATTAACAACTCATGTTGTGTAGCAATTTTCACGTAACACTTAATTATTTAAGTTTGATTTAAGATTAATTTTCATTATTCTAAATTTATGCTACACAACGTTATTTTATTTAATATCTTGTATTTATATTTGCTTTGGTTTAATTTTAATTAGGGGTTTTGGTACTTTAAGATTTGTACGTCTCTTCCACTGGTTACTCGTAAACGCGTTGAAACAGACAATGGAATTAGGTGCTTTCGTAGGTAATAAACTTGATTTAAAATTACTTAACTTAGGTTGATTCTCATTTAACTTATATCATTGGATGCAGAAAAATTAGCCTTTTAATTTAAGAGTACTTTCAAGTCTCTAGCTTAAACAGTTTTTAAGTTACAGTTAATTATTCAACGAATTTTTGCACTTCGAGTATTTTTTTTGGTTGAGGGGGAAAGGATTGAAAAGCGTCACTTTTGCAGTTGATTTCCAAGCCTTTGCTTAGGAATTTTTGTCCGTTGCCTAGGTTTGCTGGTTTTCCCACGCCTACGTCGAATTCTTGGTTCTTCTTTTGGCGGGCTTGGCGAGATTCGGAATTTTGTTCCAGTTCAACTCCTCGATTTTTGGACGATATTAGCAGGGGTTTGTGTGAGGGGTAGAGTTTCAGTTTATTCACCCTTTTGGCGAGTTTTGGCGATATCTAGTGTCCGGACCTGACAAAAAGCGGGTGCAGGTGGGATTGCGAAGCTGTTGGGACGTTTTCGTTTTTGCATTCGGCTGACAAGAAGATAACTTTCTCGGGCGCCTTGGGCATCTTGTTGCTGCAACAGAAAGGATGAATTTGTTTTTTTAACGGGGGGCTTATGGCTCCTGTCACGTCTTACTCCATGGCTTCGGAAATAGTCCTTCAAAAATGTAAATGAAATAATTCTGCAATAGAAAAGGAAATGAAAGAAAATTATATTTCCATGCTTCAACTACCACAGAAATAATGTCCTTCAAAATGGAAAGTAAATATTTCTTCGTCAATTCTACCATCTGATGAAGACTCAGTCCGCTTCTTCAATTTATAAGAACAGAAAAAATCAATAGCCAAGCAACCTGTGTTCCGACCTGAGTTTCCTGATGGCTCTGAAGTTCGTAATACAGAAGGCTGGATGAAACTTCCAAGTTCCTGCGTACTGGGTATTCTTCGAATGTTCGGTGTCCGCCAAGCTGCCGTCGAACCCCCAAATCTCCAGGTTCACATCTTCCGTCAGTTAAGAAGTTTTTCTTTTTGAACTTTAATGTTAACTTAAATTCTTAAAGATTTTTTTTTCATCCAAAATTCTCTGGTTTAATTATTTCTTGAATTTTTTTAAAGATTCTATTATTATCAGAATTTAACTTTTATTTAAATGTTTGCTGTAAAGAATTTTGAAAGGTAGAAAATTTAAATCTTTAATATTTTTGAAGATTTGCTGATTTAACTGAGATCTGAAGAAATTTGTGAGCAGTCTTAAATTGCTCTAGTTAAAGGTATAATTTTTTTTTCCTCTTATGGTGCAATACTATAGGTACTTAACTCTGTACTTCATTATTTGAATTTTCTCTTGTTCTGGGATAAATAAGGTGTAAGAACCTTACAACTGAAAAATGAAATAGAAAATTTTAATTTGTATCTTAACTCATAAAAATAGTTATTACTTAAACAATAGTATTTGAATTGAAGTGGTTACTGTCTAAGATTGCAGTATTTGTGGAAAATATATAAATGTTTAGCTATTTGTTTTCTAAACTAAATAAGGTAGTTCCCGGGGACTAGTATAATTTTATGTTAGTAAATTTGTTTGATATCAGTGTTTTAAGGAAAGTAATAAACTAAGTTAGTATTATTGATTTTATGTGTTTACTTGAATTTCTGATTACACAACATGGTTTCACCAGTAGCAAGGCTCTTCGGGTTGTTGAAACGAAATTTAAAAGGGTACAAACACAACGCAATTCATATTTGTTTAAACTACTAGTATTTTACAGCTTAGTATATAACAACTGGTGCCGTGACTTTTGAACCAATTTTGAGCACTTAATATTTTGGTTGTTTTGAGCCATATTTAAGGGACATTATTAACTTCTTGGGGGTGTTGAACTTGATGCTGGTGATTTTATGTTTGTTTAAGTATTTAACAAGTAACATTTATTTTAAGTATTGCTATTTTTTCTTCCATCTGTCTAGACTTGATACTAAAACCCAATCAGTTAAACGGTTACAGTAACACGTCTATGCAGTGGTCGTATTTTGGTGATATACACATTTACCTTTTATTTTCTTGTGAGGGTGTATAACAGATGTGCACTTTTGTTTTGACACATTTTTATGGACTCTAATGCTCACAACACAAACAGCTACACAGAACTGCTGTTGTTATTATGTGTTAGTATCTAAGTGCTACACAATTTGATTACTGTTTACACAAAAATTCATTGTATAACAGATGTGTATTTTCTCAAAAATGTATGGACTCCAATGTTAACAACATTAACACTTACACTGTTTATTAGTTTAAAGTACTATTGTTATTTCTGTGTTTATATTAGTGTTAGTGTTCACCTGTGAGTCACAGATTAGGTTACCATTTTATCTTAGTGATTGCATTATTGTGAGTAACATATAGTTCAGTATGCCTAGAAAGAGAGTTCCTGCTAGTAGTAGTTTTTTTAGTATGGAGGAGGATCGAGAAGTCCAGGGTATGTCAGTTTTTGGGTCAGATCCTTTGGAATCTGTTCCTGTTTTTACAGGCGCAGACAGTGGAACTAGTTTAAGTGACTTCTTGGATAGGATAGACCTAATAGCCACTCATGTAGGCTGGTCAGATAAAGACAAATTGACTGTAATTAGAGTCAAGGTTGCAGGTGAGGCTGCTGATTTCATAAGAAACAACCCTAGGTTGAAAAGAGAAACCAGTCTAGAATATATTGTAAATGCCTTAAAGGAACGATTTACTTCTGTGCACAACTTGCACTCTAACATACGTGCTCTTATCCAGGCTTTTCAGAAGCCACACGAATCAGTAAGGCAGTTTGCTGCCCGTATAGAGGCACTTTCGTACAAAACTGTACCTGTAGAAAGAAATAGTGACCCTGCAGCTGAAGCTCAAAGGCAGGATTTATTACTGTCTGTATTTATTGAAGGTTTACAGCTTCATTTGAGACGATTACTGTTACCGCAGAATCATAAAACATTTACAGCTGCTAAACAACATGCCATTATCGAGGAAGATATGTGGGCTAAGAGCCATGCTAGTTGTGATTTTCCAACAGCTGAGGTTAGGGCAGTGCATGCGGCTAAGCCAGCACTTGAAAACGCTAGTACACCACCATCCGTACATACTTCAGAGCTCACTACAGCTATTAAGCTCCAGCAGGAAAATATAGCTCAGCTAACCAAAATGATGGGTTCACTTCAAACTCAAGTTCAGAGTTTACTATCACAGAGTACTCATACCAGACCCATTCAGCCCCGTTGTTACAGATGCAACAGAATTGGGCATATTAGTAGGGATTGCTACGTAAACATTGTGCCTAACCAGCACTCTAGACAGGGTCAACAGAGACTTAGAAGTAATCAGACAGCTAGGCGTAATCCCAACAACACCACACCAGCTGTTTCGAGTAACTCAAATACCACAAGTGTGACTAATAATGCTTTGAATCCCCAAGCTCCAAGCTTTAATTTAAACTAATTCAGGGTGGGGAGAAACCAGACTCCGTTTCGTCTCCTAAGGCCCTTTTGGAGGTACCATCCGTGTTTATTGTTTCCACAAGTGAGGCGTCTTTGCCTATAGTAGAAGGTTCTATATTGGGGAATAAAGTTAAGTTTTTATTGGATTCAGGAGCAACTGTGAACATCATAGAATCTAAATATATTAATTGTTTTGGCAATAAAATCTCACTGGACACCTGCAATATTTATTTGAAAGGAATAGCAGCAGAAAAGTTAAAAGTAACTAAAAAAGTCAGTTTAGTTGTAGAATTCCAGCAACAATATTTTGAAACTGAATTTTTGATATCTGACACACCTCTTTCGTCTCAGTATGGTGCTTTATTGGGAACTAAATTTCTGGTAGACAACAACATGCATTTGGATTTTTGTACTTCACAACTGTTAGGACCAAATGTAATTTTAAAGTGGAATCTAAGTCAGCCTAGTGCTATGAACTGTAATACACCTTCTAGTTCAGCTTCTCAGTCATTTTGTTACTCTGTAACCAAACATAAGTTACCACCTTTTTCTGAGAACATTATTAAGCTTACTACTCACTCTCTTAATTTTAATGCTAATACTGTTTTGATTGAACCTTTAATGGAACATGCACAAAGTAAATTTGCCATAGCCAGATCAGTTAATCAAACTTCTCAGTCTCAAGAATTTTATGTCAAAATTGCTAATTTTTCACCAGACATTCTGCACATAAACAAAGGAATGAAATTGGCCAGTGCCCAACCTGTGAATGTCATCTCACAAAATTTGGAACATATCAACAATACTACCATTGAAACAGGCGAGGATTTCGAGTCATGGGGTGGTGAATTTGATCTCAAACATTTACCTGAGCAGCAACAACAACAATTATCACACCTTCTCAATCAATATAGTAACATCTTTGCTGCCTCAGTTACTGAATTAACAGGGTGTGACACCATCTTGCATAACATCAACTTACGTGACAATATTCCTGTTAGGCAAAAGCCTTATAAAGTCCCTTACCATCTCAGGGATGAACTCGACAGACAGGTGGCAGAGCTGCTTGAAGCTAACATCATTCAAGAAAGTGACAGCCCTTACAGTGCACCTGTTTTATTTGTTAAAAAGGCTGATAACACCTACCGTTTGGTCACTGACTTCCGTAAGTTGAACGAAAAAACAATCGAAGATAGTTTTCCTCTGCCATCCATGATTGAATTGATAGAACAGTTAGGAGATGCAAATTATTTTTCCACTCTTGATTTAACATCAGGGTTTTTCCAGATGAAAATACATCCGGATGATACCTTCAAAAGTGGTTTTTCTACTCCTTCTGGGCACTATGAGTGGTTACGAACGCCTTTTGGCCTCAGGAATGCACCAAGTTCTTTTCAAAGGCTGATGTCTATCGTTTTGGCAAATCTTTCACCACTAAAAATAGGAATTTACATTGATGATATTGTCATTGCTTCCAAAACTTTTGAGGAACATTTAGAGAAATTAAAGTTAGTTTTTGACAGATTGAAGCAGCACAATTTGAAACTTAAACCTTCGAAATGTCATTTTTTGAAAGAACAAATAACTTACTTAGGCTACAAAGTTACTAAGGGTATTATTCAGCCTGACGATAAGAATCTAAAAGTTATCCAGGGTTTTGTTGCACCTAAAAATAGAAAGGAAGTTAGGCGCTTTTTAGGCCTTATTGGCTTTTACAGAAGGTTCATTCCGAATTTTGCCCAAAAGGCACTCCCTTTAACTCAGTTAACTAAAGATAAGGTTCCCTTTTATTGGTCGAAGGAAGCTCAGCAGGCATTTGATATTCTAAAAGCTGAACTTCTGAATGAACCTATTTTGGCATTACCAAATTTTAATAACCCTTTTTCTCTGTGTACTGATGCATCTAATTATGCACTGGGTGCAGTCTTATGTCAGGAAGATTCAAATGGTTTTCAGCATCCAATATGTTATGCGAGTAGGAAATTGAAAGGTCCTGAAACACGTTACAGTACTGTAGAGAGGGAAATTTTGGCAGTTGTTTGGGCCACAGCTCATTTTAGACAATATCTTCTTGGTAAACCTTTTACAGTGTATTCTGATCAAGCTTCATTATCACATGTTTTAAAACTTAAGGATCCTACTTCTAGAATTGCACGTTGGATTATGGGTTTATCCCAGTTTGATTATAAAATTATTCATAAGCCAGGTAGATTGAATTTAACAGCTGATTACTTATCAAGAGCAGTAAATGTTACACAATTAGTTCAGACTTCCTTTACATCTGAATTGTTGGAATTATTTAAGAAAGAGCAAGCTTCTGATCCTTTTTGCCAGCAAATTTTAATTGATCTTAAGAATAACAAGTCTCCAACGCCTAATTCTCAGATATTTTTTGTAAAGGAAGATATTTTATATTGCAAGTACAAGAAACCCAGTTCACGGTGGCAGAAACAAGATAGGCTAGTTGTTCCTAAAACACTAGTGTCCAGAATCTTGCAGGAACATCATGATTCACCTACGGCTGCACACTCAGGCTATCACAGAACACTTCATCGTGTTCAGAAGTCATTTTTCTGGAAGGGCATGCATAAGCAGATACATAATTACATTCAGTCCTGTCACTCCTGTATCCAGAGGAGGGGTCATAGACCTTCCCATAAGGCTCCCCTTATGAGAATGCCCCTATGGCTACCCGTCCCATTGAGCGAATTGCGATGGATATAGTGGGTCCCCTTCCAGTTACCCTGGCAGGCAATAAATATATTTTGGTCGTAACTGACTATTTTTCACGTTGGCCTGAGGCTTATCCTTTGCAGGATACCACATCCAGATCCATTATTGAGAAATTTGAACAGTTTATTTCAACTCATGGGGTACCTCAGCACATTGTTACAGATAATGGTACTAATTTTATTTCTCAAGCTATAATGGAAGTTTATAAGAGATTGGGGGTTACTAAACATACTACTACGAGTTATCACCCACAATCTGATGGTGTAGTTGAGAG
>KK119420.1:2181-190545 GCA_000611955.2 Stegodyphus mimosarum
TTTCTTGAACTAAGTAATCTCTATCAATATTGGTAAAGACACCATGCTCGGTGATTCATTAAATTCCTGTGTATTTTTATGCTGGCCAGCAGAGTTTTGATAACTGCATATGAAATTTTAATATTAATTTTTACGGTGTAAATTTTGATTAATTCATCTCGGTGCATATTTGAAATTAACAATATATATATTATAATTCTAAATGCATTATTTTAAGTAGTCACTTGAACACTCCACAGATCTAAAAATTTAAGTTGAAAGATTGTCTTCCTTTAATGCTGCAATAAATATCCTTGGTTATATATATATATATTTGATTCAGAGTTTTTTCTTATGATGACTTGTGTGAATGATCTTAACACCAGTACTCCTGCTTGGTCTTAGGGGTTGTTCGGGTTAGTTATACACAACGCAATGAATTTTGGTTTTTGATATTATTGTAGGCTAATTATCGCAACAGTTAGTATTTAACATTTAGCCCTAACAACTGGTGCCTTGACATATTGTAACGTAACACAAATACAATTGTGCATAAATTTTAAAATCCTCTTATACAACACTAAACTTCCCTTACTTCCTTATAAACTTAAAATTGTCCTATATTTTAGCACTGTCAAATATGTGCATCAAATATGCGGGAAAAAATGAAGTTAACAAAATAATATTCATCGATGAGTATTAAAAAAACTGCAAGTGTTTAATTACTTTTATAAAGAATATCATTTCTTACCTTCATTTATTATCTTTACGGAGTGTAACTCCATAAGATATAAAAATATCTCCTATCCGGGTTTTGCCTTTCCTATCCCGTTATTTGGATTTTTAGGTTCCAGAATAAACATACCGTGCTTCATTAACTTAAATAAAAGACGCACTGGACCAGAATTTAAATTAAAGTAAGATAATCAACACATACATCAGTGGTTAGGTATTATAAAAAGAAAATAGTAGAACTGCATTAAACATTCGAAGCAAAAAATGGAAAATGTGTCTAAAAAGCGTAAATAAATTCTGTAGTTAAGCAAATAAAAGATTCTATGATGTATTTTAGGGGGAACTACTTGTTTATCCTTGATTTATAGAAATATCCAGTCTTTCAAAGATGAATTTAGTAACGTCTGATGAGAATGGGCATGGTGGCAAAATACTTAGATATTACACATGAGAATGGGCATGAAGACATAGTACACATTTTAATGACGCAGCCATTATTGTTTCGAAATTTAATTATTTTAGTATTTTTTTAAAAAGCAAAGAAACAGATATGAAGAGATGAATCTGCAACGTAGTAGCTTCGAATTGAGATATTTGATGCATATTTTGCTGGTAATTGTACAAAAGCAGATTATGTATAGAATTGTGTAGACAAAGATGCGGCTGTATGTTCAATCAGCAAATCTATAGTGTTTCTCTTGGATTAACTTTGTTTGCGTAAAGGAAGATCAAGAATGTCAAAAGACATCCCTTGAAAATCTTTCACACAGCTTTTCTTAGTAAGGTAAATATTCTTATGCCCTCAACTATAAATAAACTAGAGCTTGCATCTTTATATGACTATAAGAAGGGCACTTTTAACGTCAAAGTCTTGTAATATCTCATTTATGCTCTGTTTGTGATTAACTTTTTCCTTGAAGTATTTGAAACCTCGAGCGACTCTGTAGCTCCTGCAACCTTTCTAAAGATGCTTATTTACAAACACAATATACACAGTCCAGTCACATTAATGTGACCATCTGTCAAAAGCCAGAATAACCACCTTTCGCAGAGCGGACTGCTGCGAGACGTGCAGGAAGAGAGTCACATACGTCCCTGAAGGTGTTCTCTGGGATGTTGAGCCATGCCGACTCTAATGCCGTGGCCAGCTGCGCTAGATTACGCGGTTGAGGATCCATGGCGCGAACAACTCGATCGAGATGGTCCCATAGATGCTTGATTGGGTTTAAGTCAGGTGAGTTTGCTGGCCAGGGGAGGACGGTAAACTCATCCTGGTGCTCTTCGAACCACGCACGTACACTGGCAGCTGTATGGCACCTCGCATTGTCCTGCTGGAAGATGCCATCATCCTGAGGAAAAACAATGCGCATGTAGGGGTGAACATGGTCCGCAAGGACAGATGCGTACTTGTATTGATCCATTGTGCCTTCCACAATGATCAGTGAACCTAGAGAATGCCAGGAAAACATTCCCCAGACCATAATGCTCCCGCCTCCAGCTTGGACCGTTCCGGCAATGGTTGCAGGGTGGTTCCTTTCAGAGGTTTCACGCCTTATACGCCAACGTCCATCTGTCCGATGGAGCATAAAACGCGATTCATCCGAAAACGCAACCTGTCGCCACTCAGTGGACGTCCAGCTGCTGTACTGGCGTGCAAATTCTAGCCTTCGCCGTCGATGAACAGCAGTCAGCATAGGTGCACGAACCAGGCGTCTGCTTCGGAGGCCCAGACGCAGCAATGTTCGCTGAATAGTACTTTGGGAGACACTTTTGGTAGCCCCTTGGTTCATTTTGGTGGTCAGTTGCTCAACGGTAGCCCGTCTATCTGCCCGAACGCATCTCCGCAACCGTCGTTCGCCTCTGTCATCTATGGCCCGTGGTGCACCACATTTGCCACGTCGCTGATTTTGGACAGTCCCATTTTGCCATGCACGGTACACTTTTACCACGGCGGCACGCGAACAGTTCACAAACTCAGCCGTTTCGGAAATGCTTCCACCCTTGGCCCGAAAGCCAATGATCATGCCCTTTTGGAAGTCGGATAAATCGCTTCGTTTCTGCATTACGCCAACGATTGAAATGTTTTCCGAAGCCCTCACACACACTTTATATACGCTCAACTGCACTGTGCTGCCACCTGCCTTCTGTGATTGGTTATTTAACTCTGACATGGAAAGTACGTGGTGGTCACATTAATGTGACTGGACTGTGTAATTCTGCTGTCATATAACTTAAGTTACTGTCTACATTTTCAATTATACAGGTTTTAAGTGAATTTACTGCGTAATTTCAAATTTTTTCGTCAACTTTATCCTTTTGAAATTGACATGGTGAAAATTACGCTGTGAATACTAATTCTGAAGAAGAGGATAAAGGAATTTTCGTGATTAAAAAGCACATATCATTTAGACTTATTAATATATTACTAGAAAACAAGTATCAGTTACAAATTAAAAATGCAATATAAATTGTTACTAGACGTACTAAGACCACTTATACGTATTAGTACTAATTATTGCTTAAATATGTTTTTTAATTTGTCATTTTACTTCCTTATATAAAGTATTGTAATCGCGAAAAATTACGGGTATCATATTTAGACGAAAATATCCATTATGACTGCTCCAAAATCAATTTGAACGATTTTTTCCGTGACGTTTGTATGTACAGGAGGAATAAAGGACTATTTTTACCATACCAAATTGTAAAATCGATTTCAATTGGATTGAAAGGGGACTTTTTTTCATGATATGCATACGCACGTACCTATGTACTTAAGTACATGTATGTCCCGCATAACTCAAAAACGTTTGCCGTAGTACGTTCAAATTTTGTATACAGGATTGTTTTCGTGGATATAGATTTCTTGTGTTATTCAGGTTTCGCTATTTCAGATTATTACCCCTTTAGATGTCTGATGTATAAAAATGTGAATAATTTATAAGGTATTATAAAGTTTAATATGATTGGCATATTCTCTTTAAATTAACTATAAAGTATAAATATAAATATTAAAGGGTTGTCTTTCATTCTGATTCATAAATTTAAAATTTAATAGGTTTTTTTATACAATTTTAGATCTTCCTAGGGTAGTTTAATCTATATATGTATATATATATATATATATGTATAGACAGAGAGAGACTCACTCCCTTACCTAGCTTGAAAGTAGTTACTGCCATTATATTCGAAATCGCTGGTCCTATAGTCATATAAACGGTGATCACAAAGAAACTTTGCCAACATCTGCACTTCTAGCGTCTGTTCCGGTTAACCGATCGAGATGAGATTGCAAATATAGTTATTCGAAGGTATGCGCTCGAGATTTTATGAACGGAAACAGAGGGGCGCTCACGGTTACGGTTATAGTTACAGAAACTCGAAAATTTCGAATAGCAACGCAAACTTTTTCCAGTCGCAAAATATTCAGCGCATGCCAAAACCCTAAATAACGTTGAAACCCTACCAATATGTCTAAAGACTGGCGTGTTATGCATACACAAAAAAGAGTTCTCAAACCGGCCAACGAAGCACGATCTGGGTGCACGCAAAAAATTTGCATATGACAGAGAAAAGACACCGATCACTGAAGGTAACACATGTCGGGCAAAAGAATATTTTTATTTAGATGAAACTTTCCACATGGGTGCCATCACAGGCAAGTATGCATTGCATCGGGAGACGGTAGACAATACCGCTGAATGCAACATGGCATGAGGAATGTTTGCAATCTTACGCGGTATAGAATACTTTAAATCCTACAAAGTTTGCTGATTGCACAGGTAAACTCTGGATTTGAGATATCCCGAAAACCAGAAATCTATAGACGTCAGATCGGGGATCGCGGAGGCCACGGAAAAGTATAATGGTGTGAGATGACTCGAATCACCAAAATGCTGTTCCAGGACCCTTTAACAAACCTCGCTATATATGGACGTGCACCATCTTGCATCCAAACTATGTCATTGAGTGTATTCCGCCTACGCAACTCCGGTAGTAGCGTTCATCCTATTTTGATAATGCAGTTTTATCAATTCACCACAAACTTTCCCAGGAAGAGTAAATTCATCGCCATGTGCGAGTTCCCGAATGACGACTTCGCGTACCGCCTGGCATTTTACCGGTTCCTTATGTTGAATATCTGGCGATCGGCGTTCTGTGAATGGTATTTTGCCTCTGTTATATGTTAATTTTCTGTGTGCTCACAGATCGTGTTTCGTAGGCCGGTTTTCAGAACTCGTTTTTGTGTATGCATAACACGTCCGTTTTGGGATATATCGGTACCGTTCCAACGCTGTCTAGGGTTTTAGCATGCGCTGAACATTTTGCGACCCGAAAATGTTCTCGTTGCTATTCGATATTGTCGATTTTCTGTAACTATAACCGTAATCGTGAGCGCCATTCACAAACTCTCGAGCGCATACCTCCAAATAACTATATTTGCAATCTGATCTCGACCGGTTAACCGGAACGGGCCCTAGGAGTGAAGATGTTGGCAAAGTTTTTTTATGGCCACTCTATACTGCCAAAAACAGATATGTCTTATATGACGAAATTATTCATGTCTTTGCAATGTCAATTTTTTTTAAAAAAATTAATTTCGACAAATAACGATTCTAATTTTTAATGCGATCCTATACTTATATTCGTAAAATTTATATTCGTTATGGAAAAATAGAATTTTAAAAAGTTTAACTCCGCTACAGCAAAAATTGAACGGGATATTTCGTTTCAAAATTTGCAATTTTTGATTTTATTTTCAACTTGCCCTGAGGGTTTCGTTAATTAAATCAGAATAATTCTAGGAAATAAGTTTAAATGATGTGCAGAAAAAATGTGTATAATTTAATAGACCATACATGGAAGTTATGTAATGTACACATCAAGATTTTTATTTTAAATTTGTATCTTTATGTTCGTATTATAAGACGTACAACAATAAATTTCAAAAATATGTAACAAAGAAGAAAATTGTTAAATAATATCTACTACGCATATAATATCATATTGTAATCTTGTTCACGAGAGAAATAGGAATAGAGTGATATTGTCGGTGAGGGAGTCTCGCAAATACTTCAGTCTTAGCGGAGGAGAAACTATATCCATTTTCAGGACCTGCAATGACGTAGTCTGCTTAGTCTAATATTTTTGCAAAACGATTTAGAAACTTTTGAATAAATTGAAAGTTACTGAAGCCTTCTCTAAAAATGTTAGAGGTACAATTATGCAGGAGAGAATGAATACATAAGTAAATATCATAAAGTAGAGAAATAAATTGTTCATTAATTACAAAATTTGAGGGAAGAAAGAACGGGCTATGACCCGGTAGAACACAGTATCTCAAAGTGGCAGTTAGTACTGTCTTTGAGATGACAAGAAATTTCATATCCCACTATACGACCTCATTTAATCAAAAAATATGTCAAATAAAACGGAACCTACTAAAAATTTTCAGCCCGCGGGTGGAATTTAACTTTCTGTAGTGTTTCCGTAGAGAAGGGAAAAGATCAAAATATTCGTCATGCATTAATAAACAACTGCGAGATAACGAAAACAGGATCTAAATTCGAGAAAGATTTCCTTAGAAAATATTCCACTATAAGATATTTCTCCCGCCTTCTTAGCATCCCTTCGTGATGTAGTGGTCAGCACACTCCGCGAGTATTCGAGAGGTCCGTGGTTCGACTCCCGGCGAGGACATTGCTCATTTTTCATCTCTTTAAAATAATACCTAATATCTCTACAGTGGCGTCCGAACTAAAAACGGTGATGGGTGATGATTCTCCACCACCAGAATGTGGCGACTAAGTCCCCTAATCCTCAGTCTCTCTTTAAAAAGGGAAATATATAAGGTATTTCTCCCGCCCTCTTAGCATGCCTTCGTGGTGTAGTGGTCAGCATACTCGGGGCGTATTCGAGAAGTCCGTGATTCGATTCCTGCCGAGGGCATTGCTCATTTTTCATCTCTCCTGTTTTCAAAAAAATGCCCAAGGAGACATCATTCTCCTTGGGCAGGTAGCCGTTTTTGTGTTTTGGCTTATCTAAGAAAACAGAAAAAAACTTGAATAATTAGAATAAGCTTGTGTTCCATAAGTTTACGCAAAGGTTTGTGGGTTTATACAGCAATTAATATTCTGAAACTATATGCTATATTTAATAATCTAAACATTAATATTTTAAATTAAATTGTATTAGTTTAAACTAGATTTTTTTACATATTTCTCATGTCTGTTGACATATGCACTCTTTGATTATTCAATACTTAACCATAAAATTTACACACGTGTATTTCTTTATTTGGAATTTGAGAAAAATATCTTTAATTGCTCAAATTTATTCTAGGAAACAACCATTTCTGCTTACAGACCAAAAGAAGTACAAAAGTTTTAGCACAAAAGAAATATATAAATTGCTTTTAATACCGTCGAAAATAAACAAGTACTAGTGAAATTTTAGAAGTAATAAGAATTTTGAATACCAAAATCAAACTGCATTACGTTGTAAAGAGTTGTCATTAAAATTTCACTTTTAATTACAGAAAAACGTTTCGTTGTTTAATAAAAGAATGCATTTATCCAGGTATAAAAGTCTAACAATTCGTTAGTACAATTGTTTTATTTTTCATCCTGCCTATGACTTTTTTAACGTACTCTTGCAATTGGTAAATTACAGCATCTTTCGTGCTCTGGGCTGTAATGAACTATTAGTGTTAGAAGTGGTTTACTATTTCATTAAAAAGCCTTTAACTACGATCTGTGTTACAAGATGAAACGTTTTGAATTGTAAAAATGAAGAACATTTCTTAAAAAAGAAGGATAAAATTTTGTTTTCATAGGAATTGAAAATATAAATCCCTTAAATCAAATTGAAGGTAAAAGCAAAATAAGGAAGCATAATTAAGAAAAAGGCATTATTTCAAAAGGATTCTTACTAGATAAATTTTTGAATAAATTTATTGAGTTATAATAAGCCAAATTTTTGGAGAAACTTATATTTAATGCTATTTTTTTAAGTAGAAAATATTTGGTTTAAAATACATCTTGTCATAGCTGTAGCGTATCCTCCGTAACGTTATATTCTTTATTTAATATTACTGAACTTCGAAAGCCCTGTCGATATGTATGAAGATTTAATAAAAAAATCGGACCCATTCTGATACGATAAAAATTATATTGAATAGCAAAATAATAATATTTACTGACAGAGCAAAATATACTTACAGGTATTGTTAGCAAATAATAATGAAATTTGGAAATAATTTGGTAAAGTATAAATATACAACTGATCCTCTCTAAGACAACTTTTCTAGTCCCAAAAGATTTTTTTTATGAATTGTTTATTTTAGAGAAGAATAACTCTCGGTTATGGCAATTTACATTACGGATTTATTTCAGTCAAGACTCTAGAAATCTGAGACGCATGCAGGACTAAGCTACGTCAGTCATTTAGTGTTTTTCGTAATCGCGAAGATATTTTTGTATGCCTTACGTGAAACATTCCTTCTAGTTGGATTTTACTCTGTTGTTTTGTTACTGATATACTGTTTCAGAGTATTTAGGGCTTTCAGAATACACTCATATTACTATTATAAGGTATTTTCTTCCTCCTTCCAACATGCCTTCATGGTTGAAAACGCAAGCTGAAGGCTGCATGTATTATTGGAAATTTCCCTTTTTTAAACAAATATGATTCGCCGGCCTCATTCTCGAGAAAAGAAAAATTTGAAAAGTTTTATAATTTGACGGTTGCTGAAAAGTGTTTGTTAAGGGTTTTTACCCTGTCGCTGAGCTTGCAGTCTACCAGTCTGCTCTCACTCCTGTTAACCCCTTTTTTTGTATCTTTAGCTTTATTAGTGAGCACTATTTTACGCACTTACGCGACATACAGTTCAATAACAAAGTCAGAAACGTTTTAAAAACTGCATAGCGGCATGTATTTAGAATTCCCAAGTTGGTTCAGTGATGGTATATCTATTTTTATGCATATTTAAGTTTTTCTCAGTTCATTATAGTAATATTCAGCTTCTTTAGTAAGATGGCTAGCAACAAATTTTTCTATCTTTTTATTAATACATTTTTTATTTGTTAACTGTATTTATTATTTCACATTCTTTCGCACTCACACCACATAAAATTCAACTCAACCACAAAATCACAAAATATTTAAAAAAACATACCTTTGAACTTCCTGATAGAATGTCAGAAGCTGTAATACATATTTTTATATTGGCTATATTATTTCTCCGAAATATTAGCCGCTCGTTCAGCAAGCAGTCTAAAAGAGTTATCATAAAATCGAAAAAAGATATGTAATGATTTTTAAGACTCTAGCTAGTGTAATTTCATAAAAATATTATTCATTTTTAATTAGAGATCTCATGATTTTTATAAATGTTCACTTAAATCGAATACATTAAAAAGTAAAAAAAAATATTCTTAAGAACTGTGTTTATTTTATAAATCTCACAGTTTATTACTCAGTTTTGTCAATAACCTTCCAGATTAAATTTGAAAGTATCTTAGGCTTTACTAAATGGTAAAAGGTTGGCGCGTGGAAGATAAAAGTATGTTCTTTCCGATCCCACAACTCATTACTTAACCGAGTTTTTAATTAAACTGAAAGATCAATATCTTGTACTTTTCTGAATGGCAAAAGTCTCGCGAGCTGGAGATAAAAACGTTTTATGTCGAACAGTGTTGCTAGTGCTTGCTTTCAAATAGTTGCGTTTGTTAATCAAAAATTTATTAAAGTTTTAGAAAATATGAAATAAATAATACAGTAAATTTGAAATTCAAAATTCGGGCTTCCAGGTACACATGTACGAGTGGAGGACTACGTTATTCAAAATTCCATGGTTTTAAGGTACCGTCTATTTTTGCCAGTTGCGACTATCTTCATTATTTAATTTCTTTAAAAATAATACAGGGCGAAAATATTTGGTATCAACAATCTGTAAAAGTGAATCAACTCAAAATCCCATTTCGCTACTACTAAATTCCCACTACTATTTTTTGGCTAACAAAATATGCTTTTTGATTTTTCTTCTACGTTTGTATATTATTTTTCTAAATAAGGTTTTCCTGTAATGACACCAAAGAATGAAATTATTTCTCGTCTCCTGTGCTGCCGATTATTTCATTTAAAAGCTAAGCAAGATACTTTATTTTCAAACTTTCTGAAATCACATCAAGCAAGATACCTTACTTCAAACTTTCTTGAAAATATATTATTTCTTCTCTAAAGTAAATCGTATTTCTGTTTGGAGCTGCACTTAAAAATTATATTAAACATAACTCATAGTTTTGCAAGAATTATTTTCTAAATATAGAATTTCTTTCCTGATGGAAGCAAAATCTTCCTAAAAATATTATTTTTTTTCAATACATGGTAACTTACAACCTTGCCTTTTGATGTATGCATTTCTCTGTAGTGAAAAACAAATCAAAGCTAGCCCGAGGTTTAGCATTCGAAAACATATTTTAAAATAAATTGTAAAACGGAAATTGGATATTTCTTTCTTCTTGTACTTCGGCTTTACGTTGTAAGTTTTCATTTAGTTCAACAGTTCAATATTTTTAGCTCTTGTTTAATCTAAAATAGCCTTTGTCTAATCTTATAGGCACTAAGAGTTTATTCGCTTGATAATTTTGTTCAAAAAATTAAAAGGGCACGTCTCATCGCATTTACAACACAGTTTACCCATAAAATAAAAGGTTACTCTCTATCTAATAATAATTGCTAATAATGTCTTTTAAATTTTAATATTCAGAATATTAAAAGGTCGCTATGAATGATTCAGTTAAGCATATACAAACGTATGTGAAGCGTAGGTTTCACAAAGATACATGAAACTGCAATGCAGGAACAGAAGCCGCCTTCATGTGTCCATGCATAGACAGAAAGAGACATGAAACAGCAGAGTGGAAAGAACAAAATGCTGTTCACTATTCACCAGAAATTTGTGAAATGCACTAATATTACAAAACATTTTCAGCATCACTATAATGAACTCCAATACATGTTTGACATCGTAGGTGAACGAACGAGACGATCACATTGAGGCCAAAATGTCATGATTAAGCGATAAAGGATGCATGAAAATGGCATTAAAAACGTATCTACAAGGTGAAAACTTAAGTTCATTTCTATAACTCAGCATAAACCTGAAAACAAAACATTAAGGTAATAGATTAAAAAATAAGAAATAAGGTTTAATGGTTTAAAAGACATCGCGAATTATTTTTTCTCCGGCGAAACATACCGAAGCGAACTCACATTAGAGCAGAATAGAATGTATTGCTTGAACACTAGCCAATGTAAGAATGTCTCAAGCTGCTGCTCTGTTTAAATGCAAGTGGTGATTTGAAACTAAATAACTGCTCGTTTACCGTTCGAGCAATTCACGAGCCTTCGAAGGCTAGTGAGACATGCTAAGTCTTACCTGTCTTGAGGCATATTAAGTCCGGAACACCAAGCTAAATGTCATGTGGAGGTCTAACAACAAGGCTTGGGTAACGTAACCGTTTTACAGATTAGATCAGTGAAGTGTTAAAAATATCTGCTTGAGATACATTTGCCACTCTCTGTTTGGCTTGTTATGGACAACGCTAATGCACTTTCTTCAGGCCTAGAGGATGAACTCCTTGAAGAAATTAAACCAACAAGATCCAGTTCTCTCCTGCCAACACCACTCCTTTACATTAGCCTATGGATCAATAGGTTATGTCAAATTTTAAAAAGCTCTACACTAAAATGCTATTCGAGCCTTGCCTAGAAGTAAATCGTTGCCTACTTCAACGTGATCGACAAGGTATGGCAAAGAGTCACCAAGAGAACACTTATTTCTGCATGAAAGAAGTTTTGTTCGGACAGTGTTGTCGAAAAAGCTTTGAGCAAGTGCCTGTGAAGCCTGTAATTGAGGAGATTGTGTTTCTGGCCAAGATATTGGAACTAAAGGCGAATAACAACGACATCCATGAGCTAGTGGAAGAGCACAGCCACAATACGGTCGCCGAAGAGCTTATGGAGTTGTATTCTGTGTCACAGAAAAATGTTGTGGAAAAGCTTTCGTTAGAGGACAATTAGTAACACCTTAAGCAAAACAGAAAAATTCCAGTGAAAGACCGCTTACATCTTACGTTGAGAAGCATCACCCTAATAAAACAATAGCTATGCGAGCAGCAAATTTATTTGACGAATTAACGATAAGGTTGTGCTTCGTTTTCGCCAAATTTTGAGGTGTGGGCAAAAGGAAATGTCTTCAGACAACTTTCTTGCAAACTTTATGATATCTGTATAACTCTTGTTTAAAGATAATACTTAAGGCTTAGTTTTCTAATTAAATCTGTGAATGTTACCTTTGGGTTTATAAAATAAAATTTATTTAGCATTTTAACAGCAGTCAAAACTGCTCCATAACAACATTCGACCAACTTACCCTATTGAACCTGCATCTTTGAACCATTGCGTAGATTTTATACAATTTAATTTTCTTTACCCGGCAACGTCAGAAGCGAAACACAGTGCTTCATCAAAAAAAATGCTTCGTAACGGTGGCCCGTCGTAACGATGTCGGCGCTTTTTCGTTTAAGTCGTTCACTATTTCATAATGTAGTAACTTTCTTAAGGATTCCCAGGTACAATAGTCCTCCACCCTTGTATAAGCTAAGCTTGTAAAAAGCTATATTACCACGGCATATATATAAAACCACGGCTGTGCAAATTTGGTTTTAATTTGCTCTTCTGATTAGCAAAGTAGATGAGAATTCTATTTTTATAGCGATACTCCAATATAAAACGTGCACCCATCTTCATTAAAATTGCTTTTCTGATGTTAGAAATTGATCTTCAATAGCATGTCAGTACTTTTATGCTGAGATACTTATATAAACATGTCTCTATTTTCAAATAGTAGTTAATTTGCATAAAAGTGACGTTATGGTTATTTAAGCTTTCCCACGTGTACTTTCTGTACGATTGCATAATAATCAATGCACAGAATAAAAAAAATTTTTTTATGTTTTCCTTCAATCTGGCTGTGTTAATTACATACAAATTGATATTTTCTCATCCTAATCTTTTTACATACCAATATATTCATAACAGAAGTACTGCTTATTGCAAATAAAAAAGGGAGGTGAATAACTAGAAGCATTATTAGTCCCATATATAAAATTTCAAAGTTCTACGGCTAACCATTTTTGAATTATGTGAGATGTATACGTGCGTATATACAGATGTCACGAAAAAACTCATTTTGAATCTATTTTGCAATGCGTTTTCGTAAAGAGCTCTTCTATAGAGTTCTCGGGAACGGTCGAAATGGATATTTCCATTTAAATTTGAAACTTGAAATTTGAAACCCGAAATTTTTCACGATTACAGTACTTCCTTTACTTTTTAAAAAGAAGTAAAAAGGCCCCTTAATTTATCTGCGATCTATGAAGTTTAAACGGGTCCTTAGATTTAGTGAAATTAGGTTCGATTTTATACCTGTTGTGAAATGTGACACAGAAATATTTTTCATTAACGTGAAATTGCAAAGCTTTTTCTTTCGTTTGAAGCCTTTGTATCAGAAATGAAGTACTAAGTAAACAAGCAGTGTCAGTGTTAAGCTTTTGAAATATAACAGCAAATGTTGGTGTTACGTGGAATAAAAATAGTAGTATGTTAACTCGGTTAAGTTGTTCCTTCAAGTCATAACAGACCAAAGTGTTCAGATTTATATACCGAAATTTTAGAAAAAATTTTATTTCTTCGATGGTGCTTCACATCTTTTTTCTTTAGATTTATATTTGAATCAAATTCGCTGAAACAACCTTGTATTTGGCGTTCATTTACTAAAAACACTCAACCGATTTCGAGGGCAGCTACAGGTCCCTCCTCATCAGGAGAACAAAATATCTAGAAAGGGAAGGAAACCTCAGTAACGGTTTTTTATACCCTCGGGTAGAACCACGCGCGAGAAGACAACGCCATCTATCGGCAAAAATAATAATCAAGAATTATGTTAATAGAATTTTAAAAGCGCTAGGAAGGACTGGATTAGACTTAAAATCGTTCACTAAACATGCTAAATCTTTGTGAATATGAAAAGCCTCAAGAAAATCCAATTCACCAATGGAAGAAGCTTTTTGGATAATTTTTGTAGATCCAAAGTCAAAATTATGATTAAATTTCTAACTATGATACGCTATTGAAAACTTGTTAAATTCGCCCTTTCGGACATAAGATTCATGTTCCTTGATACGAAACTTTAACGCTCTTTTTGTTTGGCCGAAATATCATGTAAATAATAATTGAGCGTTAGACGTAAAATTTTAAAACTGGTGTTTTTCATCGAGTAAATGTTTTTTGAATCATACAATTAGATAACTTCTTAACATCAGTTTTTCAGGTAATGAAGCTTTTTTTCCGTCTAAAAAATTTGCAATTAACTGCTGCCTTTACCTGTGAATGTTTTCATGGTGAAAGAGATTAGCACATTCAACTAGAATTTAAAAATATTTGGTTGAAATACCAGCGAGGGTACAGTTGAATTTGCGCGATCGCGACGGTCTAAAAGACTGCCATATTTGCTTTATTCTTTAACATGGAAACGTGGTTTTATAACTACCTGTTCAAAAGGTACTTAATATTATAACCTGTTTTAAAAACTTTATATCTACATTTCTGCTCGATTTTTAAACATGACGTTCTTTACACAGTTACTGAGATTTTTTTGACTTTACAGGTACTGAACATAATTTCTTTCATACCTTTGTGAATTCCTCATTTTTAATTCGAGTATTTCCTCTCTGTATTCTAAAAGTAGCAATAACTTTTCTGAACTGCGCCATTTCCAGATCATTCTATGTCATATGGCTTGCGTAACGTTGATGAGATAGCTAATTTGCAACCTGAGTTGAAAATTTTGAGAACTGATGCCTTTCTAATCTAAACCAAAACCTTCCCTTAGTGAGCCTCCATATTGTATAATTGCGCACTTTAGCTTCAGCTCTGTTGCTGTTACGACGCTACAGCTACTTAAGCCGTAATCTAAAATATTATATTCTGTATAAAAATGGGGGGAGGTGCGTATTGCGCCCGCGATCATGCATGACGCAAAGTACGTTTTCGATAATTAGTTCGTATGCACCAATAAAATTTATGTTCGATTTCGGCCATGTGTATATACTGAAAGCTTTGACGCAGAGAACCATCGTTAATCCATTGAGCTTTCTCCAAGTCATCATATGCATATATATAGGATATATATATATATATAATTTTTTCGATGCATAAAAGAGGACACTAGAACTCTTAAGAGCTTTCAATATCTGTCATGGCTATGGTTAGAGCAGGAGAAAGAAGTTAATACCAAACTAAATTCAGCCAATTATCGTCTTTATTTCCATATTTCCAGGCACACTAGAATAATTCCTCGTGTACAAATATACTCTTTAATCATAGCAATTAGGATAATTTCTTATATGCAGTTTACACAGGTTAATGGGGCGACATCACTTTAGCAGAGCATAGAAGATACATTAGCAATGGTGGAAGCTACAGAAAAGAACGTACAGAAAAATGGCGTGATTAACTCGTCAGCGGTATTTATACAACGTTTCATGTAATTGTAGAGGTAAGCTATGATTGGTTAATATCAGTTTTAGTTACCCTTTTCCAATAGTGTTACATAACATAGAAATTTATCAGATTTGGGAGAATAAATGTATTAAGGGGGAGAGCACCAAATCTAGAATGTTAATTTTGAGATCGCCAACTATTTTTAAAGCAGATATCGTATTTTATTATATTTTACATATATATGTAGGCAAAATTTTGTTAATTACTCATTTTAGAGTTCTACATGCTGTTTAACCGCTACAAATTGTATATAGCCCTCTACCTTTTTAAAATCCGTGCAAATGATAATTATATGCCTATATAAAAAGAAAAATATGCCTATATAAATTTTACAACGAGATAAAAGAGCAATCTTAAACTGACGTAGATTTTTAATAGAACTCTATTGAATTCGAAAGTGATCAGGCACAGAGCTTTCTTCTCCAGAAGCAGAAAGATTTTGCAAACGTAAGAGGAGAAACAACAATATTTATATCCAAATAATCTGATGGAACAACGCAAAATCTGAGGTAACGCTATCTTTCGAGGTATATGTAATGGGAAAAGGCTAAATTGAATGTTAAAGTAAATAAAAATTCCCAATAAAAAAACAAACACTTACCTTAAATTTGTAAATCGCCATTACACAGGCATAAAGAGAAAGTGATCTGGTTTATAAACAAAAAGGGTTTATAAACAAAATGAGTTCGTATTTTACTGTCACGCTCTTACTTAGGATACTTATGTAGTTTGTTAGGCAGAATCCTTTAAGAACAATTAGTTTGTTACTGATCAACAAACTCCGTATGCGTATTTTATTATTGGAAATTCAAGCCAATATTATTTATGCGTGAAATGAAGGTAATGTTTTAAAATGATACCTGGAAAACGAAACTTTACATTACACGCAACGACCATATAATTTTATGTTAGTCTGTTGGCCTGCTTCTGCTGCGTTTTACTATCTTATGTTTCAGTACAATGGAGAGTTAACGCCTCTAAACAAATTCTCCTTATTTTCTGTTTCATTTTGTAACCAAATACTGCTATGAGTTTACACTGAAGAACTTCAAAATATCGTAACTATATATGCTCCACATGATTCGTAACTATATATTGTTCTGCATTCTATGCATTTCTCAACAAAGGTATTGCTCTGAAATTTATAATAGCGATAATTTCCTCTAAATTCTTAGAAATTACCTAGTAGAAGAGAAATGAGAATGATTGCATCTGTTTACCTGTGGCGCACGTGAATTAATCTGTTTCCTCTTGCATAAGAGCTTTATCTGATCCTTATTATTTGCAGTCTATATGATGTAGACGAAATATCTCATTATCCAAAAGCGCATAGAGAAATATTAAACCCTTATCATGGTATTACAGATTTAGCTTCAGTGGAATAGAGTAGATCGAAAATACCTTTATGAATCTATGTATAATTAATTGCACAATACCATGAATATATTTCTGAATGCAACATAACTCTGATTATTCTGACTTTCGATAACCGGGATTCCAGTTTCCCGAATAATTTATTTTTCTTTTCCTCTGGACAAATAAAGTTAAGCTTCTTATGATTTTATTTCCTAATTTTTAAACTGGTTGAATAGTATGAAAATGTATTACTGTTCCATACATGTTTTTAAACTTCTTTAATCGGTACAGTGGTTGAAAATGCCAGCTGCCAGGTTGGTGAACCAAGATTTCAATCATAGAGAGGACATAGATATTTATAAATTATCTTTACAACATGGGATACTTAAAATACCACCAAATCGAAAATCCTTTCGAGCGGTAAGTTGTAGAAAGGGGGGGTATAATCCACGTGTATCCTTTTTCCTGGTTTTCTCCATTAAAATTTCGACAGAGTTGCGTAAGTTCATTGTTTGATTGTTAAATTTTGCAGATTGTTACATATTACTGAAGCTTCCTAAAGTTTTAGATGCACTGCATAGGTCTGCTATGCGATAAATAATTCAGCTACTAAGCAGGTAATCTTTGAAAAAAAAGGCAAAGATAGAAAGCTTTTAAACTTTTATTCAACAAAATAAGAAGAGATGCTAATCAAACAGAAAGATGTAGAATGTATATATGTTGGATAAGCTACAGCGTTCAAGAAAGGACAGAAATTGTCCTGTTGTGTGAGGAAGTGTTCAACTTTTACATATAAGTGCTCCATTTCATATATGGTATCATAGGATATTACGTCGAACAAAAATGTTGTGTTCATTCTATGGGCAATTGACATGGTTCGTTTTCGATGTAACTAAGTTCTACATTCAGAAATGGATACATTGCATATTCCTACACATAAATAACTTGCACACAATTAATTTAAATATTCAGTTTTAAAAATATTTCATAACATTTAATTTGGTAAAATTTTATTCTAAATTTATGTCTCTTTTATTCCTTCTGATTACAAATTTTTATTGCTAGGCAAAAGCGCAAATTGTTTTCTATAAACATGTGTGTTTTACATTCTTCCATTGGTTCCAATAATTGAGCAAATACTCATAAAAAAAGCACAGAAAATGATTAGATGAATAAATCACAAAATGTTTCAGTAACATGTATAAGGTATTTCTCCCGCCTTCTTCACGTGGTGTAGTGGTCTGCATGCTCGACGCGTAACCGAGAGGTCCGTGGTTCGATTCCCGGTGAAGGCGTTGCTCATTTTTCACGTCTGATGCTTCGTAATAACCTAATGTCTCTACACTGGCGTCCGAACTAGAAAGGTGGTGGATGATAATTCTCCACCACCGCGATTTGGCGATTGGGTCCCCAAAACCCCAGTCGCCCTTTAAAAAGGGGAGTATATAAGGTATTTCTCCCACCTTCTTCGCATACCTTCGTAGTGTAGTGGTCAGCACACTCGACGCGTAAACGAGAGGTCCGTGGTTCGATTCCCGGCGAAGGCGTTGTTCATTTCTTCAGTTCCTGGCATCGAAAATAACCTAAATATCTACACTGGCGCCAGAACTGAAAAGGTGGGGGATGATGATTCTCCACCACCGCGATTTGGCAATTGGTTCCCCAAAACCCCAATCGCCCTTTAAAGGGGGGTATATAAGGTATTTCTCCCGCCTTCTTCGCATGCCTTCGTGGTGTAGTGGTCTGCATGCTCGACGCGTAACCGAGAGGTCCGTGGTTCGATTCCCGGCGAAGGCGTTGCTAATTTTTCATTCTCCTGCTTCGTAAAAATCTAATGTCTCTACACATGTAATTATAAATAGGGATAAGATTTCGAAATGAACTTTATTTTAAAAAAAGGGGAAAATGATTATGAAAGCATATATAAATAATGTTCCTAAAAGTTCTCATAAAATGAAATCTATCCACTTCTGAAACAATTATATTAACACTGGTTATTCATTCTTGAACAAATATTAATTACGCACTGCAATACGTAACACAAAAATCCATCTTCAGATAGCAAGAGACATGGCACTTACGGTATTTAACAACGCTCATAATCTCAATGGCATGTGAATATGGTACGTGCGATTTCCGTGCGGTGTGGTTCTTGGTTTAGAACTGAAGTTGTTATCATTTTGAGCTCAAGAAATCCTAGCCTTTGGAAAACTTCCTCTACACTCAACAGCATGTCTTGTAAGAACAGTTGAGTAAATTCAGAGTCACAAATATTTCAAAGCTGTTCCACAGAAATTTAAATTTGAGTTCCATTTGATCACGCTTGATGGCTGTTGCTTACATCGAATCTAGCGCACTCCTGAAACATTTTGTCTACTTTTGCGCGCATGAAAACAAAGTATCTGATTCAAGTTTTCCAAGCTACATTCTATTAGCAAAGCGTAGTGATTTCTGTATACGTCATATACCCTACAATGTTTCACCCTGAGATCTTCCGAGACCAGAAATAATCTATGTGTATATCATATAGCTGACATCATGGAACATAATTTTCCACTTGACAGAAAATTGAACTTATGTATGTTATCATCTGAGTATTAGCCTTTTTCCGTGCTGTATGACTTTCGGGTGCTACTTCATCCAAAAATCATTGAATGACAGCCTTCCTATACAAGCACTTATTCTGCTGAGTTTGTACCTTTCAAAAAACATGAGTTTCACCCATTCGCTCTACATTTATTTATCAAATACTTGGCCATTGACCATAATGTGAATAGGCAACAAGCTCTCTAATACTTCTTTACAATACAGTCTAAACTCTTAAGTGCAAAGCACACGTCCAGGTGAGCAGCGTCCATGACTTTCCCAGAATCACACAAAGCAGAGAAAATTAGATTAAAACGAAACAAATGAGTACCAGGACAGGCATGTCCAGTCAACAGTCTAAACTCAGCCGCAGTAGCAGGACTAGGAGATTCCTAGATACAGTCAGCTTTTAACAGCACCCTCTATGATTTATTTTTAGAAGCACTATCAGCAGCATTACGAAAGGACTTTTTATAAATTCTATTAATTTTTAGTTTAGCCAAGTGAAGAGATAGGTTTCTGGAAGACTTCTGGAGAAAATCGGTACCTTTTTTTTTGCCAAAAGGTCAGCCATCTCATTTCTCCAAAGGGCCCCCTGTGGTGGCTCCCACTGGAAAGCAATCTTTGTTCTGAATTCTGCTCAATAGTTCCCTGCAGTTCTGGACATGAGAACTTTGTTTCTCTAGGTTACTCGCTAAGGTCTGAAGAGCAGAACTTGAGTCCGATAAAATCACAGCCTTCTCAAGAGGAGAGAGACGGGCAGAAAGCTGTTGAAGGGCTAAATGTATGGCCTCGACTTCACCATCAAAATGTGTTGTATGAGAGCCAACATGAAGGTAAAAGGAAAACAGATCACAGAGGACACCAGCACCAGCGCCCTGGGGGAAGTCCAAAAAGGAACCATCAGTGTAGATATGAAGCCACTCACCAGGAGGATAGCAAGTATTAATGGTATAAAGTATTTCTTCAGAGATATTCGCAAAATATCACAATATCTCAAGCGTTTAGAAAAAACTCAGTTCTAAACAGATAAAATAATTCTATCTCACAGTGAAATCGCTACAGTAAACAAACAGCAGTTCGCTTTTTACAGCTACAACTACAACAACTGAGATGAGGTGTTTCAATTCGGCTTTTATAAGCTTTTTAATTATCAGTAGAACAATCTCGATTGTTTTAGATTTTTCTGGATGGCAACAGTAATTACGAGATATTTATTTATTAAACATTAAATGCACGCGCTCTTTTATTTTTATTTTCTTTTTTTTCGACATAGCTTTCTCTTCGAAAATCGTCTGCGTTGCACGGGAAATATAAAGCAATTTTAATTACAATTCTAAATAAATAGCCAAATAAATATGAAATCCGTAACAATATATTGCCTATTAACTTTAATCATCGGGTTTATGAGTCACTTGAAATTAATCAGATTTTTGAAGCGTTTCAATATGTTTTTCCTAGTCATAACTTCAAAACTCTTTCAAATGCACAAATACCATGAGTAACTTATCAACTTGCCACCATGAGTTAGACGACCTTACTAGTTGTGTGTGCAAACTACCAGTATAAGGCTCTTTTGGTGAACCCCAACATATAGTTATTGGAAATTTACTTGTCGTCGAAGACCCATATTTAACACAAATAATGCATATAGCACTAAATATCAGCCCATTTTGAAAGTCAGAAAACACTTTTGTATCAACAACTTCTAAAATAACTTAAACGTAATCATCGTTAACACAAGCTACAAAACTAATTTGCCCACTACCATATTCTTAGAATGGAAAGACGTGGTTTTTAACAACTTCAAATTTCTCTTGCGAACAAGCTTCACTGCTTCCGTAACAGAAACTAATCGGAAAATAGAATTAACCTATTACCTAAAAATTCATAGCTACTTTAATAGACAATGCAAGCAGTAACTTTGGCATCATTTGAAAAGCATGTTATTACAACATTATTTATAAAGAACTCCAAAGTACTTACCTATAAAAAATGCCAATGCAAGTTCAACTGTGATCAGAAACGAAATAAAAGCTTTACACCGAAGACCTAAAATTACTGCTACGATAGACTACAACAAGTTTTCTAACCGAGTACAATTGTTACAATTGGGTTATAAATAACTACGTATCGATTTTGACAGTCATAAAAGTTCTTGAAATTAAAAATATTAATTACTACGAATTGGAAAATCTGCATTCCGCATTACTATTGTAAGAGATTTTTGATAGTCTCTTAATACTACCAGCTTTTCTTCCAATGATTCTTACACAAGAAATTTCCAGTGAATTTCACAAAAAAAAATAGTCTATTTACCTTAAAAGTGTGTTATTTCACAATTGCATTAAATTTATTGACACTATTTACAAACAAGTTAACGGCATCACAATGGGCTCTAACTTTTCTTCGGCACTATGTAACTTATACTGCTATATTAAAGAATTTCAAATCCCAAAATAGCTTAATAATGACCAACGGATTTATTTTTCAATTGTTTACAGGTATGTAGATGACATCTTAGCAATTAATAATAATGAGAAAATTGAAGAAGCTAATATTTATTCCTCTTGCCTCAACAAACCTTCAACAAGATAATATAAATTACTTAAATTTACAAATACTGGAATACAAAAAAACTAAAAATTTATGATAAAAGGAGATAATTTAATTTTAATGCTATTAAACACATTAATTGTCATTCCAACATCTCCAAAAATGTAATACTCAATACAATTCACACTCAACTTATTAGGATCAAAAATGTTTCCGATGAGGTTGATTACTTTAAAGAAACATTACGACTATTGATTAATCTACTACTAGAAAACAAAATTCCCAACTTTAAAATTTGCCAAAGCTTCAAAAAAACAGGCATTATGTACAATTTTTAAATTACCTGTTTACAGCGACTTAACTATTTTAATCTCAACTGATAGGCGGGTAGAAAAGGATGGTTATAACAGGTAATTTAATGTTCATATGTAATTAATTTTGTATAATATATCCTCTTAAAATTATCATTCTCTTGTAAAATGCAAATATACTTTCTCAGTTTTCAATTTAGAAATAACTAATCTGGCAACTTAACCTTTTTAGTAATAAAGGCCCAGTTTTTTTTTCAAAGACATATTAGAACTCGATTACGTGAAGATTGTTATCTTTCTTTCTTTTTCTGCATTTTTCTTCTTCCACTGCTTTGTGCCAGAATTAGTTTTATCAAAATTCTTGCGTTTAAGATCAGTCGCCATTTGTTTCTTAAAACGACCTTGTAAGTTCTGACGCCATTTTTCTTTCAATCCCCTAGTAACACCCTTGGAAATGCCCCCACCTCTTGTGACCACCTAAGTGATTGGAACAAGGTTATTTAGAGCCCACCAATCTGGAAACCCTACGTTTTGTTTGCTTTGCACTTTGTTCTTGTGATCCCCTTCTTTTTTCAAAGATTGTTCAAAGTTTCTCGATATGGCAATCCGGTCAAGCCGAATTTCATACATAGAATATGGCAATCGCTCTGCATTAATGTATCTGTGTATTAATGTCTAAATAATTTCAGTGATTTTGAGGAACACGATTAGATACCTAATTGTGAGTTCTTTTCTTTTCTATTTTATTGAATAAATTCTGATTCATTCTTTTGCTTCCTTTGATTCTAAAATACCAAAATGGCTTTAAAAAAATTTCCATTTTAAACCGTTACAATGTCTTATTTTAAAAATTTCGACTTGAAGTTTTCGAGACAGCCTTTTTATTGCTTGCAAATGAGATTTACGTAAATGTTGAATTACTGGAATAAATTAATTAGGTTCACCAAGTTTTTCTAAATTTTATTAATAGTTCTACCATTTTTGCTTTCAATTAGTCGTAATTTGTATATTATTTTTTGTTTATTTTTTGCGTATTGTACATTCATAAGTATTTGATTTTTATATTTTTGAAAGAAGAAAACGAATGGCATGCAAGGATAGCTCTTTAGAAAATCTGAGACTATCTGAATTCTTATTTTTTAAAAACGGAAATTTATTTAAAACTTTTAAAATCTCAAATTGTCCAGAGGAAAGAAATATGTTATTCGTGACTCATTAATCGACTAGATCTAGTGTTTCAAATACTTCCCCTGAACTAGTTCTTTCTGAAACAATAAACAGGAGAGATTAATAATTTGATTTTGACCTTTTTCCTATTTCTATTTACATTTGCTTCTGATGTTTATTTTCACTTCTACTATTATGGTTAATTTTAATTTTAATTTTAAAAATTACACTATTGTTCTGACTTTTTCAAATTTCTTTTCAAAAAACATAACTTGTCATTTTAACAACTTTAGAATTTTACACTTATTATTTTTACTCCCCACCTTTTCCACAGGTAGGTTAATCAGGATTTCTTTTACCGAAAATTCTCAAACTTATATATATATATATATACATGTATGTGTGTGTGTGTAATAGTTTTAGGACATACAGATACATATCTAAAGTCATTTTCAGCTCACCTGTGGTATATGGCTGGTATAAGGTGCCCTTCATACTTTCGCCTGTACCTGTACCTTTCTTCTTACTCAAGCAAAAAATCTTAAAAATTTATTTGAAATTTGTAAAATCTTTCACAATTAAAACCATACATGTCTGCATTTGCTGCGTAAGGAAAAACTCAACAATATTTGAGTTTTTGAGATAAATATTTTCTTAAAACTATTTATATAATGTAGTTTATCTCCTTTTTTCTAACATAATGTATTTCAGAATTACTACGCGAACTAAAATTATTTTTCCCCGACATTTTGCAGTTTTGTTAAGCTGAACACTCGAGCAGAGGGATGTCAGATCTCCTTTTAAAAAATCTCAAAAAAAATAAATAAATAAATAAATAAAATGCCGTAGAGGACGTATTTCTAAGAAAATAAAAAAATGTCAAACTAGTTACAGACCCTTTAAAGATAGTCTTACTGTCACTTGCGTTGACACCACGCTGAGGTAAGCGTAAGTTTGACAGGCTCCAGTGTGACTCAATGCACTTCAGTGGAAACTAGAGAAGATGCTGTCAAACACGCAACACGCAGTTCCAAGGAGGTAATAATTTGAATTACTGTACATAAGTGTTAGATAAAGTGTGTCTGTCTCAAATACATTATTGTATTAATAAAATATTTTTGGAATTTAACTCGAGAAGAAATGAAGGATATACTTTCACAGCCCAAGATTTCAGGCATTCCTTAGGGAATAATTATCAATTGCAATTAGGCCTTGAGTCGAAGATTTCTTCCTCTGTTTTTCTAATATATCCTTTTTATAGCAACTATGTAAAATAGATACGCATACTGGATAGATATGTTTTACTATGCGGATCTTTTTTACATAAAGACAATAAAAAATTTGAGAAGTATATAATGATATTTGTTTGCCTGTCAAAGCAGAAATCTGTGCACATTGATTTATCCTCTTACCTTGTAGAGAAATTAATTCTTAGGTCTAATTCACTGCATCACTGTCATGCATTAGAATAGAGAAAAACGTATTGACTGGAACATTTGAAAATTTCAGTTATGCGTAAAATTGCACAAATATCCCAATGAATGTAATTTTATAAGTTTAAGAACAAAATATTGCAGAGTTTGTGATAAGTTAGCTGCGAAAGATCTGTACGTTTATTTTCAGGTGTTTGCCTTTTTTATGGAAAGGTAACTAAAATAAACTGCTATTTTCCTTTATAGACAATATTTAATATCGAAAAAAATAGAGAGGTTTCGTATTAAATAATGGTTGATGTTTTATGTCAAAATAACTTATGTTTTACGTCTGAAGTATATTCGAAATCTTTCAACAAAGAACGTGCCAGAAATCAAGAAACAAGAGGTTTTATGCCGAGCACGAGCTATTAAGGGCACTGCCAAGTAATGTCAAAACTAGCAATTTTTATAGTGATTTAAGTGTTACCGGATAAAACTTTATCTATTCTTAAAACTGTAGAGAGGGGTTAACTTCAAACCTCATGAAAAATGCCATTTTCTCAACACTTTTTTCCAGAATATTGTGGTATTTATATCCTATATATTTAAAAGGAAATGTTCGTAGTCTTTTTAATCTATTCAACATAAAACTAGTGTTCCCGAAGCGGATAACATATCGAAGGTGGTTGCATACTAAATTGAAATTAAATTTAGAGTAGATGCTATTAACAAATTGGTTGTCACATATCCATGAGATGATAATATAAGCAGATAGAATGTTTTTTCTATTCTATAATGTTTCAAAGGTATTTACTTTAATGTCGCACCAGAAGATTTGTTAAGGCTTTTTATGTTCTCGTTGAGCATTGCAAGTTAACAGTCTGCCATTAGACTCACTACTGCAAACACAATTTTTGGTCTTTTTAGCTTTATTTTTAAAAATCGCTTTCTTCGTACTTACGCTCATAAATTTCAAGAGCAAAATCACAGAATATCTGAACGCAATCTATCTTTAGAATTTCCGAGAGAGTAGTAAGATTTGCTTTATATTATATATATATATATATACATTACATATATACTACACAGTCCAGTCACATTAATGTGACCATCTGTCAAAAGCCAGAATAACCACCTTTCGCAGAGCGGACTGCTGCGAGACGTGCAGGAAGAGAGTCACATAGGTCCCTGAAGGTGTTCTCTGGGATGTTGAGCCATGCCGACTCTAATGCCGTGGCCAGCTGCGCTAGATTACGCGGTTGAGGATCCATGGCGCGAACAACTCGATCGAGATGGCCCCACAGATGCTCGATTGGGTTTAAGTCAGGTGAGTTTGCTGGCCAGGGGAGGACGGTAAACTCATCCTGGTGCTCTTCGAACCACGCACGTACACTGGCAGCTGTATGGCACCTCGCATTGTCCTGCTGGAAGATGCCATCATCCTGAGGAAAAACAATGCGCATGTAGGGGTGAACATGGTCCGCAAGGACAGATGCGTACTTGTATTGATCCATTGTGCCTTCCACAATGATCAGTGAACCTAGAGAATGCCAGGAAAACATTCCCCAGACCATAATGCTCCCGCCTCCAGCTTGGACCGTTCCGGCAATGGTTGCAGGGTGGTTCCTTTCAGAGGTTTCACGCCTTATACGCCAACGTCCATCTGTCCGATGGAGCATAAAACGCGATTCATCCGAAAACGCAACCTGTCGCCACTCAGTGGACGTCCAGCTGCTGTACTGGCGTGCAAATTCTAGCCTTCGCCGTCGATGAACAGCAGTCAGCATAGGTGCACGAACCAGGCGTCTGCTTCGGAGGCCCAGACGCAGCAATGTTCGCTGAATAGTACTTTGGGAGACACTTTTGGTAGCCCCTTGGTTCATTTTGGTGGTCAGTTGCTCAACGGTAGCCCGTCTATCTGCCCGAACGCATCTCCGCAACCGTCGTTCGCCTCTGTCATCTATGGCCCGTGGTGCACCACATTTGCCACGTCGCTGATTTTGGACAGTCCCATTTTGCCATGCACGGTACACTTTTACCACGGCGGCACGCGAACAGTTCACAAACTCAGCCGTTTCGGAAATGCTTCCACCCTTGGCCCGAAAGCCAATGATCATGCCCTTTTGGAAGTCGGATAAATCGCTTCGTTTCTGCATTACGCCAACGATTGAAATGTTTTCCGAAGCCCTCACACACCCTTTATATACGCTCAACTGCACTGTGCTGCCACCTGCCTTCTGTGATTGGTTATTTAACTCTGACATGGAAAGTACGTGGTGGTCACATTAATGTGACTGGACTGTGTATATATTCTATATATTATTTTTATCAAAACTAGCCTCTCGTGCCAGCAACTGCTTAAAACAGTTGTCATACAAAAGAAAAATATGTAATGAATTTGATAAGTGCAGATAATATCTTTCAATAAAAATATTTAATATTTTTTAGATTTTTTATTTAAATCAGTTAAATTCTAAAGTAGGAAAAGTATTTTTAAGGACTGCGTTTATTGCATTTCAGTTTCTTCGTTTCAATAACTTCACTCAATAATGGAAATATTAAATTTGAAAATTAAGCATCTTACGCTTTACTGAATGGCAACTTGTTGGTGTATTAAGATAATAAGTATTCTATTTGAGGTAGTGGCCGCCCATTGCTTTCAAACAGTCGAATTTGTGCATTAAAATCGAACGATAAATATCTTACATTTTGCCGAATGATAACAGTCTGGCGAGCTGGAGATAATTCGTTTTTCAAACAGTGTTGACGCTTCTTTTCAAGCTGTATTAACCAAAATTCGTTAAATTTGTGCAAAATCTGAAATAAATTAAAACCAAATTCGAAAATCAAAATTCGGGCTTAAGATGCACATGTTCGAGGAAAGGCTTATGTTCGTTAAAAATCTTGTGGGTCTATGTGGCGTCGTTTTTCCACAGTCGGAGAACATACGTACATACGTGCAATACAGTGGCTCATATTTGTTTTCGTACACTTGTATTTTTCTGTTTTGTGTGAAAATATCAATTATTAAATATTAGGAAAATATTTTTTTCTCTGTCATGTATATTATTGATCATATTTTTTAAAGCCTTTGTTTCCGGAAAAGTTACTTGAAGCCTTTTTGGTAAAAATAATTTACTCAAAATGTTCGGAAAATGAACTCACATAAGTATTCGAGCACTTTGAACAGACAATTTATATTTAATAAAAGCATGAAAATACCTCAAAATCCAATACTTCGTTAGATATCCTTTAGCTGAAATTACGCATTTCCGCTCTTTAACGTGGATTTATCTAATTTTTTTCGGGTAAATATTTCCATTTTCTCCATTCTCTGAAAGAACTGCTTTTAATAGGGCTTTCAAAGAAATGTCATGTTTACCTATTCTTTTCTCCAATTTACTCCCTACGTTCATAGTGTTTAACCCTGAAGAATAAGGAGCAGTTCTGATACCTTCAGGATAGTTGTATGACAACAACAAGCAAACATTTAAATCTCTATGTTTAAGATCGTTATCCTGATTAAACTTGAATGTATTTTGCATTCTAAATTTTGATGCAGATGCTTTCAAATCTTCATTAAGAATATTTGTATATTTATACGGATCCATATTATTTTGTATAAGCAGTAAATTTCCCATCCCAAAAGGCAATGAAGCATACCAAAATCATTATGCTCCATTTTCATGCTAAACAATAATCAGTCGGTCTTTCGCTCAATAGGTTTCAATTCAATAGGTTATAGAGACATTAGATTATTTGGGAAGCAGGAGAGTTGGGATATGAGCGATGCCTTCGCCGGGACTCGAACCACTGGCCTCTCGAATACGCGCCGAGTGTGCTGACATGCCATGCCGAGTGAGACATACCACGAAGATATGCTAAGAAAGCGGAAAAAATACCTTATGTACTCCCCCTTTTAAAAGGCGACTGGGGAGTATGAGACCCAATCGCCAAATCCTGGTGGTGGAGAATCATCATACAGCATCGTTGTCAGTTCGGGCGCCACTGTAGAAACATAAGGTTATTTTGGAAGCAGGAGAGTTGAGATATGAGCAATGCCCTCGCCGGGACTCGAACCATGGACCTCTCGAATACGGGCCGAGTGTGCGGACCACTACACCACGAAGACATGCTAAGAAGGGAGAAATACCTTATAAAGTCAATTCAATAATCGATAGGTTTCAAGTCTTTATTTCGTTTTCACCTTACAGTAACTTGTGCGTTGGTCTCATGTGTATTAAATTTTGACTCATCTGTAAATATAACGTTATTTCGATATGATAAATCTTTGTTTACCATAGATTTTTGGAATGCCAAGCGTAATTTCATTTTTTCTTGGTGACGGAGAATTTTCTTCTTGCTGATTTCCTATCGTAACTATGATCCGTATTGAAACTTCTGTTCCAGGTTTAACTTTTATTGGAAGTCTTTCTTCTGAATTCACTGCAAGTTTTACAGCATTAGAAATTTTTGTTTTATTTTTCATAAAATAAATCTCAGTTTCCTTCGTCTTAGCTGGAATGCGATCTATATGTCAATGCACTTCGAACATTTCTTTGTAATTTTAATCTTTTTCATATATTATACTTGACTGAACGCTTTACATCAAAGATTTTTTAACTATTTTGAATACTTTTGTCAACTTGAAAACTGTGAATAATTAAATTTCGAACAGAACGTGTCGTTAATTTACAGTTTCTTTCCATGTTCACTTCAGATAATGAACTGTTAATATATTTTACGAAACAAGTAGTAATTTTCAATTGTAGACGATAATTCTATTTTTGTTTAAACCAAAAAAAAAATATAACAAAAAACATTAGCTTCTAAAACATCTGCACACAACTTTCGAGTGTCTGAATTATTAAGTGAGTTACTAAGACGCACTTTTGGAATAAATTATTTTATTACAAAAAAAATTTAATGATAATTATTTTGCAACAGGAAAGTCTTAAAATAGGGAAAAAATAATTTACTAGGAAAAAATTTGGAGTCTGTGTTTCAATATTTACTACAAGATCTATGCAAATAAATTTCAAAAACAAACCTTGAAAACGATTGCGAGGCACTGTATATACAAACAGATTCTTCATTATTATTTTTTTAAATAATACATGGCGATAACATCTAGTGGCAACAATTTTAAAAGTGCTTCGAACACAAAACTGATGCGGACAAAATGTGAGTTTCGACACTAAAAATGAAAATAGATTCTGATACCCCACAGACAGTATGCAAATAATAAAGAGCATACAGATAAAATTTTAATTTATAAATAAGAAAGGAAAAACATCTGCAGTAGAATAATTAAGCAAGAGAAATAAAAATAAAGGCTGCAGAGGAATCTCAAACCTCATATGTTATGATCATCATCTAATGCTTGTCTACACAACTTTTTATGGCTAAATTTGTACAAAATTATAAGTTGAATAAAATAATATTCTTGCTTCTTAACTTTTAATGTACGGCCAGCCTTTTCGTTTATCGAATTCACAGTATATTCACAAATGGGCTTAATTCTTTAATAAAATTTATCTTCTGGAATATTGTTTAAGTCCAGAATGGATTTCCGAATCTCTTCACTACTATTAAAATATCAGCCTTGAGATAAGATTTCATTTTAGGGAAGAGGAAATAATAACTAAGGGATAAATCTGGTGAATATGGGGCATGATTGACGTATGTCACATTCCCTTTCTAGAAACGAATTTACGAAAATGGAATTGTGTAACAACGCACTGTCGGGGATTAGAAAGGGTTTTCCAATTAAGCCTTTTCAGATTTAATGCGCTGAATTTTCTTTAGAAGACTCTTCATTACATTTTCGTAAAAAATGTGTTTAAAGATGGGTAAAACTCAAAACATCTTCATTAAAAATTTTAAAATACAGAAAAACATAAAACACCAAATACGAAACAATTAAAAGAAAAAACAAATTTTATAATATTTAAATTAGAGTTTCTACGCAAAAATAAGGAATTCGGTCAGCGGCAAGAAGGCAGATTTTTTCGGTGCACAAGTCTACTTTTGGTCCCCCTCAGCAAAAAGACACTGCAGTTACAGAAATGAAATAACTCACTAATCTACTAAGAGTTTTCAAATGTAAACAAATATGGCTGCTATGGTCAAAAACATTAGGTTTAGCCGCACTTAAACAAACACCTTTAAATTGTTGATAATTCTACAACTATTGCATGTAGGCCTAAAAACCTAAACCGTAACATAAGAACAATATAATTCGATCACTTTTAAAGCAAAAAATGCATAGTTTACCAATATATAAGCATAAAAAAACTGAACTCCCCGAGGCGCCCAACAGAGTGGGTATATATATATATATATGTATTTTATACTTTTTGTGCAACTAGAAAGGGAGATGCATAATTACATATTATGGCAGTCCCATATACAAAATTTCAACTTTTGAGGCTATTCCAAGAGTTATACGAGATACATAGGTACGTGCGTACAGACGTCACAAAAAGTCTCTTCTGAATCCATTTTAAATTCGTTTTTCAATTCGTGTTGGGGAAAAGAGACCTTTAATCTGTTCGTACGTGCAGATGTCATGCAAAAACATCATTTAAATGGATTCGAGACCGGTCAAAATGGATAATTCCTTTGAAATATGATACACGAAATTTTTCGCGATTGCAATAGTTCCTTTACTTTCTGTGCACAAGGAAGTAAAAACGTTACACACTGACATGGTCTGTACCCAAGACCTCTGAAACCGAAGCTGCTGCAGCTGAGTTGAATCTTCTCCAACCGAAGCAAATGATTGCAGTTTCGTTCCAGGCTTATAACAAAACGCCACGTTAAACAGTCGTAGAAAGAAACGGAAAGAAAATTTATAGCTTCTTCTTTGAAACTTGCTTTCAAAAGATGAATTCTAGGTTACTTTCCTTTTAAAGCTTTCCTCAGAAACAGCCATTTCCTTATTTCAATGTTCATTACTTGCTTAAAGTCATTATGAGACGTTTATCGAAAATCCCCAGAATTTCTTCTGGCTATTATTAGAGCTCTCAGAAGTCTTTCTAATACTACTGAGAGAAAAAAAAATTACCTCGAAGATTTAAAACGAAGAGCCAAAAGAATTAAAACGAAGAAAAAACAAATTACTTTTGAAGCTCTATCCGATGTAATCATCATCCTTTTTTATTTTTCTTAATTTTCTTTAAATATTCGATAATGTGATCCTATTTCATTTTATAAGAAATTAAATGAGTTACGCAAAATGCATATAAGAATAATGTTGGGAAAATGTTATTTTACTCGAAACTCGACCATCAAGCTCAAATAGAAGCTTCTATATATATATATATAGAGAGAGAGAGAGTTTTATCCAGTTTAGTGTTACATTTGTAGTTTGACAACTCCTGGAATCTGAACTTTATGAAGTATACCTTCGTAACGCAGCAGTCTTCGTAAATGCTCCAGCTAAGAATTTTCAGACTTAAAATGTCTTTTTCTCATTCTGATTTTCTTTTAATGTAATTTGTCTTCTCTTTATTCACGTAAAATGAAGCTTCCATTTTCTCTTTTCTACATTTAAGAACGTAACTCTCATTTTGAAAACGTCTGAATTAAACCTTTTTTATGTACAAGCAACCTGAATAGATGGAATTATAAAATCAGATATTTTAGGAAAGTCAAGCTATTAAAACAAAATAATAGCGTTAATTCCAGTTGCATGAGATCTTGTTAAATAATAAATAATGATTGAAAAAAGAAATATAAATTTTGCACTGATAAGGCCGGCATACATAAAACATTAACTGAACGCTTAAAATGCGTTTCAACATGGAATACAAGAAGATAATTATCACAATTCTCGAACAAAGTAAATTAAATAACACGCAATAGCAACCACGAAAAGTTTCCAGAGCCCTTCGCTAATGTACTGCGACAAAATGTGGCGCCATCTAGTTTCCTTTATATGATTTAAATGGATTTTATGAACATAACGAAATACCTGAAGCATAAGCATTGGCAAAATAAAGCAAATGTACTTCAGCCAAAGCAATATACCGGCAAGAGTTTCACCACACGTTTTTTAAAGCATTTATAGTACAATGAATAAAGCATATAAAAAGTACTTTATGTTATTTAAAAAAAGCAGCTCTTTAAGAAAAGTGTCCAAATTTAAAAACAAATGTTTGAGCCCGAAAAAAAAAACTTGGGAACAAAAAATAAATTTTGAAGGAAACAGCAATATTCTGGTAAAGTAACAGTAGAAATAATTACTCTGCAAATTAATTGTTCGTATTTTTATTGTAAACACATCAGTATCATGCAGGAATTTTGTGTTAATTTACTATATTACAAAGAAAATACCCGAATAATTAATGGAGCACGTTCCCACATAAACAGGTAACATTACATACAAGGAGAAGATTGTTCAATTTAAATTTACTTCATTATGGCATCATTATTATTTTATTATGACAAGAAGGCTATATGCCTACAATGGGAAATGTCTTCGTGAAAGATTTTAAAGGAAACTTGATTGTCAGAGAGAAAGAGATAGTACTTAAGTTTATTCAATTAAAAACAAAAGAAAGAAACTGATATAAGATACTAAGCATATGCATAAATACATACGATCCATAACTAAGCAACGCCGCTTTCCGAAGTAGATTTTGAAAAAAATAAGTAAGACGCTAATTTAACCATTTATAGTATATTCCCTATCTTAATCAGTAACAATTGTAACAGTAATTCTTCCAACTTTGTAATAAGTTTTAATGTCATTCATAAAACAACAGCTATAAGTGAAAAGTTTTGAAGGTCTGTTTCAAGTGCCTAATGAGAATTGCATGCTTTCTCATAGATGAAATATAGTGAGTTTCGTATCTGTAGTCATTAAAACGTAGAAAAAAGAATGTTTTTTACGTGAATGTAAACACTGCAGATGTTCCCACCTTCTTTTCGACTATTGCCAGTGAGTTCAGAAACACACTTGCCAAGATCAGATATGTCTCCAGGTTCCTCCAAATGGTTGATGGGCGACTGATGTTGATGAATTAACCTCTTTTGTCAACTACTCAATAATTCCACATAGATATCTTTCAACTGGAGCTTTTGACATATAATTGTCACAAACCAACAGTCTGGCTTCTTTCACATTAAGGCTGTAAAGTATTTTTCCCTTCTTAATGTGTGCCTTCATTGTGTGATTGGAAAACATGTCCGGCTAGCAATCGGAAGGTCCGAAGTTCGAATCCCGGCGAAAGCCGAATCGTATGTTCTTGCACCTAGAAATTCTAAAAGATCTCTGCAAGTGAGGCGCGAGCTAAAAGTCTGTGAACAGTAATTGGTCAACACCATAATTTGAGGACTAGGATCCCTGTCTTCACATTCACGCTTTTACAGGAGGTGTCTGTAAGGTATTTTGTTCCTTCTAACTACGTGCCATCGTAGTGCAGTTGGAAAGCACGTCTGGCTAGCAGTTGGATGATTCGGAGTTGGAATCCTGCGAGGACATTGCATATTTTTAACGTGTCTCTTATTCCCGTGATAAACATAATGGCTATTCAATGGTAGTCTTTCAAAATTTACAGAAACATCGTTTACATTTGCGAATATTCGGAACATCTTTTACCATACACTTCCTCCACATTCATTGCAGAATTTGCATCACTATTGCCTTCTTCGTGCTGTTTAAGTATGGCATGTCAGATGTGCTTTTCTGTCACCGCCATTTTCATGAGGCGATATCAAAGCAACAAATTTGTATCGGCGTGCTTGGAAACCAGAATTTATTCTTTGCTGATTAATACCTAAGCACCAGTGAAAATCACTAGTTTAAGGAAAATAATGATTTAAGGAGCTAAAGCATGTTTTAATAAGTCCTGCCTGAAAAACGACATTGCTTTTAAGATAACCTGAGATTTTACTTGGCATATGAGAATGTATTCCAATCCCCCTACCGCAGTTTTTTTAATTAATTAACCACTGGTATATTTATAACCAGAATGACTATAAACAGGACGACATGCAAACAACTAGAGAAACCTCATCTTTCGACTATTACATACGCCAGGAACCTGAAGGGACTCATACAGGAATCTGCAAAGAGCAGGAGTAGCACATCTCCCGTTACATGCCAGAATAAACCACAAAGTATCAAGTAATCACAACAAATGGAACTCTTCCATTCAATTCACTGACCGATCTATAAGCTGTTATTTGCTTTATTTCTCACACTCTAAAGCAAGCTGTCAAAGCTATATTGAGATTAACGTTCAAAGGTTCTAGCATACGTTTGACTGTGTGTACAAAATACACTTCCAGTAGTTTTTATATTTCGTAGAATTTTCTTTACGCAGGCTTAAAACTAAACCAGAAATTTTTCTAATGTATTAGAAAATTGCTTCTGCTAAGGAATAAAGGTGCAGTTTTATAACCAATTCTTTTACTAGTAAAGCTAAAACAGACATTCTGGAGTAAAAGATTGCATAAAATACCTTTCTAATAACGTCTTATATTGCATAAAAATCAATAAGCAGATACATCTTAAACGATTTACTAAATATTAAAAGAACCAACTGTGCTTGAAACAAAAATATTTTCTGGTCTGAAGAAATTAAGTTCATCTGGTTTTATTGTACAATGATACAAGATATCCAAATGATACGGTCTAAGAAAATATTATTCTAATCATCCTGGTGCTGACTTAGGTCTTTTTCTCCTTCTTTTTATGAAAGGAACAACTTGAAAACCTATCATTAAAACTCTGATTTTTCCTTAATTAAAACTTTAAAACGGGATTTTTTTCGCAACTTAATAAGTAGATTCTTTCTTTCAGTGCCTTTAAAATTTTTCTAATGTATGACCAAATTTAGTTTTTTGTGAAGCATAGTAAAGGTGCAATTTAAATTTAACATTTAAAGATCATGCTAAATAATTTAATTAAAGTCGAATCCAAAAAGAAATCTGAAACCCACTTTTTCAAAGTGGCATTCAAATTCTGAATTACAGTTTTACTATTAAAAATAAACTCTTGTCATATCATTTCTCCCTGAATGATTTCTCCCTGACAAATTTGTAGAAATTTGTAGCTAGTATTCTAAAAGCAAATAATTAAGTATCAAACGTAAGTCTAGTATTAAATTATTAAGTAATGCAAATAAAAAATCAAGGAAACTACCGTGGATAATAGTCAATAGATTTTTTTTCTTTTTTCATAAGGGAAAATAAAACATCTCTGAATTAATTTTCTCTAAATTTAAAATATATTGAGATCCCTTCGTAAATACAGTAATTTATTTTTAAAAATTTTAGATCCTGATGGTAATACTTTTATGACATATATTGAGTTTCTTCTTCCATTGTTATAGATTCAGAATATAATAGACTTATTCATGTTAAAAATCACTTTTTTGAGAAGAGATTTTTCATATGGCACGTGTTTTCATACGGCGTTAATTTAAACTGAAATAATATCTTTACAAATCTTTCTTATCATCTGGCATTTTGAATAACTAATCTTAAATTTACATTTTTAATTTCTAGGGCCCAGGTTTTTAAACTGGTAAACCGAGCACAAATACTTGGCTTAAACTAACTTAAATTTAAGCGTTAAATTAAAATCTGCATGCCATGATAAGATTGCAGTATCTTTTTAATTTTAGAAATTCTGAATTCTTAACTAAAACGAATATTAACTTTCTGAAACCTAAATGATAAATTCTTCGAAATGTTCCCATACTGATTTCAAAACTCAACTATAAATCGATATTCCTAATGTTCAAAACTTAAATAATGTACAAAATATTGACACAACACACTTTTTGTTCTTTGTAACTTTAATAACGACAACGTTTATACTATTTTAAACATCTAACTGCGAATATGAAGACGATTCTCTTGTTGAATTCAGAAACATAAGAATACACTTTCCAGTTACTAGACTAAGAATTACAATGTTCCAAACATTAAACACGTGATTTACACTGACAAAAATACGCGTGCGTAAATTTAACACTCAATTTTCTACTCCTCACACCTCGAGTTGAGTGACTTCACAACTCAACAAATAACAATCGCGTTAAAAACCAGACTTCTCGTTAGAAGTCTTTCTGGTATTTCGCTACCTCACACAGATCAAGTTGTTACAGTTCGTGAAATGGGTTCTGCAGGACCTGCTGCTCGTGTCTGGGATACTTCAGAATAAGATACTTATTTTCTTTGCATTTTAGCTTAAACATCCGTAGATGTTTCACAAGAAATCTCTAGCGGAAATAGCCTTTGAATGTCTCATTACGTCTCCATAAGCTGTTCGAAGATTCATGAGTCGTGATCCCTTCTTTTTCACCATTAATTTCAATTATTCTTCATAGAGGCTAATTAATACGTTTCCGATTGTCACTGCCTATGAGAAGTATGTCTCCCACAGATATCTGTGACCACTTCTGTAACTTAGGTGTTTGAATTAACGAACCCAAGTATTCAGACCTGAATCTTTTGCTAAGAGCTTTTTGAAGTGCGAGTTTATACTTTAAATTTCTGTTGAAGCTTTTGTGATCTGCTGTGTCACAGTCTGATATTCCGATTTCCTTGATGTCTTGAATAAATAATAATGGTGACAGAAGAACAAAATCTGAATCATTTTCTGGAATATATCTGAGAGATCTTGAGTCAATAATCAACTCACAGTCACGTAGAATTGTGATCATCTCCTCGTATGACAAACACGACCTATTGCTTCCTTTAATACATCTTTTATGAATTAACCGTTCCTACCAACCACCTCAACAGGAGCAATAGGAGGATTGAGTTTCCACTGAATGAGATTCACAGTTCCGTTCCCGATGATTCGATCCCAGTCCATAGTTTTTAACAGTTTGTTAACCCCAACTAAAGTGGTTCCATTGTCACAGTAAATTATTGTGCAACTACCTGGCCTTTCCCCCAAGCCTTGGTTAGATGATTTTGCTGAAACATAATTCAAATAGGTCATAATTCGTCAGTGCATAGTGCATGACACTAAGTATATAAGCAAAGTATCACGATGTATGTCTATAAAATGCTATTGCAACAGATGTACAAAACAGTAAAATTTATTAAAGCATCGTCATACAACATTCCATCACAATCCATGGATCTTTGATTTAAAGTATTTAGAATGTTATGTAATAGTTACCTAATTTTGATTAATATTAATTTTCTTAACTGTTTAGTTCTTAAAGTATGTTTTTAGCTGTAATTGTTTAAGTTAAATTTTTAGTAATGTTAGTCTTTTATCTTAAATGTGAAATTTTTATTTTAACTTATTTAATTTCTGATTGAAGGACTTGATTTAGTTCTATTTGAATTTATTCTTTTGTTTTGTTGGTAGTTTGTTTGGGTTATTAATTTAATTTTTTAATTTAAAAATTTTCTGTTTTTTACACTAGTGTTTAAACTTAATAGGTTTGGCTAATTTAATTTCTGTTCAATTTTTACCCCTCTTTCCTGTAAAGTTATTGAATCCTTATAATCAGACTCAGGTGGTAATTTTCAACTATTTTAATGAAAGAAACTTAATTAATAGAATTGAATTAAGTGCTTAAAATTGGAATAAAAATATAATTTCGACAATTTGTAAAACCTAATGTAATGAAACGATTTCAGTTCCTAGAATGCGTCAACACTATTTGCTTATCTTCGCTGTAAACAGCGTCCACCATATGTGTGAGTTTGAATTTTTGCACCTTCTGACGAGACTAGCTTTCTGTATTTAGTTACTATATTACAACGTCTTTTGGAGATGGATAAACGCTGGGGTTGTTCAGCGGTTGTCTCGTGCATTTGCACCTCGAAACGAGGGTAGAGGAATTTGTTTACGTAATTGGGTGTCGAGACGGGTTGCATGACCTCCCCCAGTAGCCTTGGAATGCAATGAAGGACGGAATGACTGATTTGTGCCAATATCTAGTAGTCGGTTGTTTAATCTTCCCCTGATAGGCGCCATGGAGAGCTATTGGCTCTTCGCAATTGTCCTCCTCGTTTCTTCGCTAAGCTCGAGAACTGTCGCCATGAAAAGAACCAGCCTTAGTAGGTTTTTCGAAGCACGGTACTCGTCTGAAGTTCGCATATCTTGAGAAGATTAAAGTGCGAAGAAATAGCATGGAGGCCGTAACTGCTCCTGCGTGGATCCGAGAGCAGACCGTCTACCTAAATACATTAATTGTTTTCCATTCTTCTTAATTTGTTTCGATGTGATAGACTTCAGTACCAAAACCTACTTGCTCGATTATGGCAGTTCCATTTCACTCTTGCGAAAACCAGAAGAGCAATTCGTCGTCTCCCCCTCCAGGTTTACTTAAATGTTTTTTCAATGATGTTATCATGCAGATTCGGTATTTGTTAATTTAAAGCAATATTTGAATTTCCATAATACCAATTTGCCTTCCTGTGACAGCCTTTATTAAATAAAGTTTTACTTTGCAGTATTTCTATAATTCGAGAGATTCATCAATTTGCTTACTATAATTGTTGTATTTTAATATGTCCGTGTGTCTGTCGGACTTAATATTTTCAAGTTACATTGAAATTTATTGATTCTTTATATCTTGTAGCCTTTTGAATTGACATGGAATAATGTGAATAAGGGGCCCTATTATTATCCTACTAGTTTATTCAAATTGCAACATTATTTTTCAGGCATGTTAAAAACTTGTTTTTCAGTTAAAATTGTTATAGTCCTGCCACCTGATATTGTGTACCCAGTTATGTAATTGCAAATTAACAATTTACTTACTTAATAAAGTTAGATATTATCTTAACTTAATCTGTTTGTTTTCCTTAAACATTTTGCACTGGATTAAATTATATTGGGTTCTGTTTATGATTTTCCGCAGCACAATAGTCTAATTTCGTATATATATGTATCTGTATTACGTTCCACATTCGAAATATTATATTCAACTGTATTGTTGAAACGTATATTACACCAGATTATAAATGGATGATATTATTTACAGTTAGAATGTTTTACTTACGATAATACCTATGAACAGAGTACGTATTTGTCAGTAATTTGGTAACTTGAAGTGGCATCTTACACTTTACCAGAACAAAACATCGTTTCACTGTTGCCACTGAATCCCAAAAAAAATGTGAAAACACACACGACTTGTTGACTTCTTACACTATGATATAACATAAAATTTAATAAAAGCATACATATAGCACTGCTAATGCGAATGAATCCTTCAAACAGAAAGTAACACTAGTGTTCAATGAATATATTAAACATAAAAACTGTATGTTCTTTCAAAATTAAAATACATTAAAATAGGGTTCTTTCCCAGTTAAAGGGCTTAAACTTACATCAAAACTATTAAAGCTGTTTTGGAGATTACTGCTAAAACAACTTTAATTTAAATTATGTTGCACTTAAAAAATGAGCAAACTCAGAATTTTCATTCCTAAATATCTCCTTGAAATTTGCTCGTAAAGGAATGTAACTTCCTTAACTAATTTAAATATAATGACGAGTTTCTTTCTTCACATTTTACTATACGTATGAAATTCTCCATATATAAAGTTAGCTTTTATATTTACAGAATTCACAATAATGAGATACTTTTCGCAAATACTGTAATTTAATTTAAGGAATTTTAAATCCTGATGGTATTACTTTCATGATATATATTGAGTTCCTCCTTCCGTTGCTATAGACTGCAGCAAAAAGTTTTCTAAACTAAAGCTTATTTTTAAAGACCATCTATATTAGAGTTTAAAATTATATTCGCTTTAAATTTTCGTTATTCATTTTTAGAGATCTCAGTCTCTATTATATTAAAGAATAACCTCCACATCCTGTTAAGAAGTAGAAAAGAACATCCTTGTAAAGTTATGCTCTTAAAGAAGGAAACGGAACTGAAATTGCATGTTTTGGCAAATGAAGAGAAAGAACAAAATTTTTTCGATAAAGATTTTTAAAACATAATTTATACAGAATATATCTCACTCAATATATTTATATCTCACTCAAGCTCAAACGCAACGCTTTTTAATAACAAAGGTTCAATAATTATTTATTTATTTATAAAAAAAGACGGATTTTTTAACGTGAAAGAATGTTTTTAAAATATAAAAACTTGATCAACAGAAAAAAGGAAATAAAATAAAAATTATTCGAAAGTTATGAATATATTCTTAAAAACAAAACTATGAAATTAAACATAAAATACCAAATAAAATGTATGCCTCGCGACCTTTGTTATAATAGATTAAACAAAATAACAAGCGAAAATGAAACATTCCGCAAGTGAAGAAGAGGAAAAATGACCTGTTTTGTTTACATTAGCTATTCACAAGTCACGTGATCACTGTTTCCTACATTAACCATACATAAGTCACGTGATATCTCAAGTCATCGGAATGTATCTCATTAACTCCATCTTTGTATGACGCTTTTGTTCAAATCAGAGTCATTTCATAAAATGGTTTGATTTAATTTTTTAAACAAATATTTCCGTGTCTTGTAATTTTTTGTGATTTAGAATAATCCCACTGTTGCACACTAATTCTGTTAGAAGCTGTGTAACTTTGTTATTAGTCAGCTAAAAGAAGTATACTTTACAAAGATATCTATTAATGTTATTTAGGTTTTTGCATATAGATTTCTGAAAATTCTCCTCTCTTCGTTTCAACTTTCATATTGAAGATTCATACAGTAAACTGTAACGTTACTTTTATTTTATAACCTTAAATACATTCTTTAAGCTAACATTTAAAGGCACAAGAAACACAGTAGCTTTCTCAATTAAATTTTGTATCAATGATCTGCATGATAAATGAAAATAATTAAGTTTTAATTTTTCTGTTAGTGATGTTTTTCAATTAAACTAATAAACATTTCCTGTTATTAATTTTTCCTTAAATTTCTGTTAATGACACTTTTCAATAAATCTAGTAAGCATTTCGAAATTTTTAAAATGCAACAAAAGCTATTTTGAACTAGATAATTTTTGCTTTAGACGAGCTTCTCTGTACTCTTACATTCACCGCAAATTTCCTTAAAAAACCATTTTCGAGCTACCGCATAAGAGTTCCTATTAAGGAGTTCCTTATTCTTGTTCCGCCGTCAATTTTTCCACAGTTCTCTCTGCCTAGAGCTTCAGTCCCTAATAACCGAAGTTAACGCTTGACTTCATAATCGGGGATCTTAATAACGCTGTATTACATCTTCTCATTAATTATTAAATTTCAACACTGAAGAGCGCGTCATAGACTCTCCGCTTCGCATATAGGCTAACAACGAAATGAGGAGTATAAAGAAACAGGCAAAGAAATTTTTCGACTCAAGAATGCTGAGGAGTTCAAAGATTTTTGAAAAAGATAAGAGCTTAGACTTTTGAATGAAGCTGCTATTATTATCGGCAGTATGAAAATAAATATAAGTAGGAAACTGAAATCTATTAATTTTGATTAGAAATTTGAGCTCCTTAAATAAAAATTTAGAATCTGTTTTAAGAAACCTCCGAAGATGAAGATACATAAAAAGTAAATATTTTGTGAATTTAATCCTTTTTGATAACCGCTATGAAGTGCTTGAAACTTCTGGTTGATTAATTTTTAAAGTTTAATGTAATTATTCAACATAAGTAAGGAAGCTTATACTTTGAAAATTTCGTGGCGGAGAATATTGAAGAGCTTAAGTTTCGGTAATAAGGTAGCACTTCAGTCCTGTTACATTGAAAGCTTCGTTATTATAATGGGTGTTTTTCATTATAAATTCTGATGCTATTGCTTTTACGGCATAAGTTAAACTATTCATTTCGTAGTTACAGATTGCAGTATATAAGTTTTAAACTTTTTAATAAAGAAAGGAAAATAAAAATAAATTTCCAAATTATTTTTAATGGCTACCTTTATCCTATTATCAAATGAAAGCCATTTTAATTTCGGATCATTCATTTCTTTAATTATTCCATGCTCTAGTATGATACGTTATCCTCGCAAAATATATGAATAATACAAAAGCATTGTTCTATCCTGCGATTCTTTTCATTTTAGAAGCATAACGATTTATAATATAATCATTTATTTTAACCATATGAATTTTTCCAATTGTTGAGAAATTTGGTATTAACATATTGGAAACCTATTCTGCCCTTTAGATGATGGTTCAGTGAATTTTGGTAGCTATCTTGCACTCAAATCCAGGTAATAAAATGGTGAAATAAAGTTTTACGAACGAATTGAGACAAAGAAAGAAAGGTAGAGAAATAAAAAAGAAAAGAATGATAGCAGAATTGCAGTTTCTTCGGGGGGGGGGGAAGTATCGTAATTTATTCTCTCGATTTTTTTAAACTTGGTTAATACATAATTTTTCCTACCTCCTCGAAATTTGAATGCATTGCTTTTAACGGCTAAGACATAGTGTTCATTCACTTCTTATTCAAAACAAACGATATCCCTTCGCTTCATCTTCACGCAAATAATATGTATAATGCAAAAATAAACTGCAAAAATGTAACTTAAAAAATCTTGCAAAAAAAAGTGTTTAAATTACAAAGCACATAATATAAAGACATTTATCCAAAAACCTACAATTCATAGCCATTAAAACAAAAAAAAAGTCCTCCTTACACTTACAGTCATTAGGAAACATGATTCGTTGAGTCAGAATTACTTCAGGAAATGGCTTTTGGTGAAGACCAAAATTTGCAAGTAATATTTTACACATCTTCTTACATTTCTTTTAACTTAGTCGAGTCTTAGTAGTGTAAGCTAATTCTGTCAAAAGCACGGGAACTTCTACATTAATAATCTAACTCTACTACCCAAAAAACGAGTTTCACAAAGCCATGTTTTCTTTTCTTTTTGTCTTTATTATTAGAAATTCCTGGTTATAATCGTCAGATGTAGTCATAGATGCACTTAAATTGCCAAACATTTTTAAACTTGAGTAATTCTCCACTGAAATGCGTAACACATGGCGTTGGAAACAATGTTTCTAATTTCGATAATGTTGCGAATGTCCAAAAAAATTATCCGTTAGCTACATCATACATCAAATGCATTTTAACTATGCATCTTATAAAGTATTTAAATAAATATTTAAGTTATTTAAAAGGTGAATTTATTACTTTTAAATAGCTCGGTGTGTTAAACAGTTACAGATTGATTAAATTCACAGATAAATTTAAGATTTATTTAAGTTCAATCAATTTATTGAAACATAAATGAGTGAATTACTTGGATTTCAGGTAAGTGCATTAAGGCTATTTGTTTAAGGAAGGGATGCTTTCATGCAGAATTTTTAGAAGAGAAAATGAGTGTTACTTTCACGCATGGAAAAATCATCGAAAACTATTAGGTAATCAACCAGTAGGCCAAGATTTGAGCTTCGGTGGAACTAACAACGTTCAGAGATCTTACCACTAAGCTACCGGTCTTTCACTAGCATATTACTCATCTGTCATGCAACTGCAACACATTAGAAATAGCGGATGATAAATTTACAATAGCGTAACGAATCGTAGCTGTTCGAAATGTTTTTAAAGCAGACTCGCTAATTTAATTAATTAATGTGTCCCAACATGAAATCGAGTTAATTGGGGCAAGAACTTATTTGATTAAAATTAGGCAAAAGAGCAGCTTTAGATTTTCTTAGATTCTGAATACAAATCTGTCAATTGTGAGAGCTATAAAGCATAAAGCCCTTTTCTTCAGGACATATAAAAATGCTTAAACATTGTGGATTTTTATTTCTCCTGACGAAGAGAGCTCTAATAAATGGGTTTCTAGATCCATGGGATTTGTTCAAATTTTAAGCCAGTTAAGTTTTTAATTTTTAATTTGCTTCTCTTTTTTTTCAGAAGCTGGTACTGTTACACTTTTCATACTTACATTTTTGCCTGCATCTGGACTAACAAACTCTTCATCCTTTCATATTTGACTGCAACTTGGCCGTTATATTTTTATTATTACACTTTTAATTACAAATGGACCATTGCAATTTTTACCATCACACTTTTGACTGCATACTATTGCACTTCTGATGGCTACTGGAGCATTATGCTTTTGACCGCAACTGAATCATTTCACTTTTGACTGCAGCTAGACCAGATTTGACTATTGCACATTTGATCCCAACTGGACTCCTACACTTTTAATTGCCCAATTAAAGCTTATATTATACAAGCTTATATTATACACATACTACCATATTCATTATACAAGCAGATGCAATTATGTACTGTGCCAGCAGTTTCTAGAAAACAACAATTATGTATGATTACTGAATACGTTGATTACTTTGTCTTTCACTTAGATGGAATCTTAGAAAATAATAATGCAGAATTTTCCACTTAAATAAAGTTTACAAATAAAGACTACAGCAAAATAGGGCCATGTGAAACCGAAAGAACTTAATTGATAAAGTATAAGTAGTTTTTTACTTGCAACATGAGTTTAAAATTATTTTTAACAATTGTTTCATTCCAAAACTTGTTTTATTCCAAATCAAAATTCAGCTGATATTGTGATATTTCAGATTACTTTAGACTAACATTAAACACAATTTCACCAAACTAGGACTGGGAATTTCTCCAAACTAGACATTCAGACCTTTATTATTTAAAGGATGAACGCCCGTCTTAATAATCTTAATAATCGTCTCAGTAATATAAGAAATTTTATTATATATTTTTTCCAACTAATACTGAAATTAATATAATATATTTTAAAAAAATATTAAAATATACTTACATGTAAAGTTTCACACATAAATTGATTCAGTTGGATTATAAAATTAATTAATTTTGAAATTATACTTTTGAAAAATCAAATGCCATGTTCTAAAACTATATATCTATCATATAAAGTGAGTTAAAGAGATATATATTCTGTGAACTCCTTGGTTTTGTAGTCCGATTTACTTGCTAGATGAGAAATTTGTAAAATTATTATAGTTATAAGGCAGCAAAGTATAAAAATTGTGACTCATAGTAAATCTATTATGTACCCATAAAAAAGGAATGACCTAAACAAAGCATGTAACAATGCTATGCATACATTATATTAAGCTTTTGTGAAACAATGTTTTGTTGGCTAAACCTTGGCTACTGGCAAGTTTGTGAGACACCTACAAATGAATGTTTCATAGCAAGACAGTGTTCAGTCTGCAGTATTCCTTTCCGTGAGAAAGATAGACATCGGGTGCATTTTCAAAATTAATTAAATAATTAAACCAAGACTTTAATCAAATCTTTAGTAAGGGAAACAGCGAATATTTTTAGCGTTATCCCAGTTTAAAGTCTCCCCACACCGCTTTGCATTACATTACGTTACGCTGCTTATCGCTAGTAGTGCGTTTGTCATTTATATAACGTAGTAAATTTTGCTACTTCATGAAACGTTTATACGGTACTTACGTATTATCGCAACCACTTTAATGGAAGTCGCTAGATTTTTCATAATGTGGCAAACTCTGGCAACCATGTGTATAACCTTTCTTCTGGCAACCATGCTCATGACAGTCCTTCAATCAAGCAAAGTCGCCATTTTCGTATGCGTTCTTTTTTGTAGCATTCGATGTTCCAATGGCTTTTATAAACAAATCACAATTTTTTTTCCTTAAACTTAATTTTAAAAAATGAGCGTGTGGAATTTGCCGGCAAACAGAAGAAATTGCGGTACAATTTCTGCAGGAATTCAAAGTCTTGCCGCAAAATTCAGATAGCCGAGGTTGTCGAGACTCTCCAATTGTCTGCTGTTTTTAAGCGAAAACAGATCGTTCTGTCTTTGGAAAGAAAAATAGCTCAAAAAGAATTACAGAAATATTTTGAGAACAATGCATGTGTTTTATTTTTAATGCCTCACGCAATTCTTATTTAATAAGTAAAATGTGTATTTTAAATTGTTAAAACTTGTTTCCTTTTTATATGTTGATAATGTTTGCCTTGCGGAGAATATCGATAATTTGGGAATCTTTTAGAAAATGTCGCAAAAACCACCAGCTTGCACCTGATGAGCAACTTTTATCTTTTGATCTCTAAAAAATCGTCAAACAATCCGAAAATAATCACATTAATTAGTACTCGTTATATTTCAACTTGTCATCCAAGCCGCCTAGCAATTTGCCAGTTCTCAGACGAGTTACAAATCGCTGTAGCATGAGTCCTTAAACTTATCCTTCAAATTAAATTCACACTTAATATTCAAATCATCCTTTCATTGCCCAATATTTTTTCCTTAGTTACTATTTGATAACCGTTATTCAGAGGAACAACAGTCACTGGAAATAAAGAAATTTATTTTGCGTTTAGGCTGCTGTCATATCTTTCTAAATATTCTTGCAGTGACTGAAAAAATAATAAGCTTTAATTTCCACTACGATTAGTATAGCTCTGTCAAAAAAAATAAGAAACACTTTTTCAAGGCGTTTTATTATACAGATCTATAGCACAGACTATCAGGTTTTGTCAGTGCTAAGAAATATGAAAAACCAGTTGCGTCCTAGCCGGGATTCTAACACGGATGTTCCCACTGCTACCTGAAAACGCTTTTTTTTTTTCAGTTAAAGGACAACTGATGATAGGCAGAAGAACTTATTGGCCGAATGAACGGTGGCTGATGAATGGTGAATCACATTTTAATTCAGATATCAGTGGGATTCTAACTATTACTCCACGCCAACCCGCATGATAGTAGGTATTCAAATAACAGATCTAGAAAATAACATTTTTAAATGTGTAATTCTTGATATTTTTCTTCTTGTGTTTACCTGTACTTCTCTTAAGATAAAATTTACTTTCGAATTTTGTTTAAATAATTATGCAGGTTTTGACAAGGCATGTTTCTAAAAGTATATTTCTCCAGCATAAAACTACCAGCAAGCTCGACTCAACCTGTTTCGCCATTTTACATAGCATCTATTTAAAGAAGAAAAATCGTTTCTCGTTTCTATCATGAGAAGAAATAGCGATGAAAACCTGAGCAGTTTTGAGCAATTTGTGTTTTCCCAGCAGCTTTCAAAATGTTTTGCCCAATTCTAATGTAATAACATTTCCTTCTATTTTATTATTAGTCTTATAGCTTTCCCTTGAATGTTTTAGATACCTGAACTGTTAAAAAAATTTACATTATTAGTCGGAATTCCTTTTATGAACAAGCATTGAACAGCGAATTGACTCAGCATCTCCAAATAAAACAAGGACTGCCAACCCTGCCCAACATTATAGACTTTCCCAGCTATACAGGCCTTTTGTCTGCGCAAAAGGCCTGTATAGCTGGGAAATAAAATGACGAATAGAGAATATGCCTGTATAACCGGGAATGTCATCAAACCCTCGATAAAATCCTTCATTGCATTCTGAGATGATAGTTCCTTAACCTTAAGAGACAAAAAGGTTCCCATTTCAATAGTTCAAATATTTTTGATGGAAATCAAATCGTTCAGAAATTCTGCATTATAGTTATTTTCCAGTTCAATACGTTGAATATTATGGTTAAATGCACTCGGGATTTAATGCAGTTAGAAGTAGACTTCACCATCTTCGTACTAAAACGAAATCACACATCACCGCTACAGTTCACAAACCTCGAAGAATCACTGCACTCCGTACTCGACTTGTAGTTTCCCAGTTTGACGTAGACTTAATATTATTTTAATAAGCAAGAAAAATTTCATGTGAATTTTCTGTAATTCATTGCATGAAGTTTATTATAAAATGGCAGAAAGAAAAACGCATACATTTTTTCGGATTTGAAAAACCCAATAAATTAATTTAAAGAATTTCATGTCATCAATACAGTAGCATCTAGCTTATTTCAGTTTTTAATTCATACATACATACATACAATTTCTTATGACTCCGTATGAAAGAGACAGAAATACTTTTTGTGCGAAATTAAATTTCCTAAATATTAACATACTTTTTAGATTTATATATGATATGCATTGCTTCCTCCGCTGAATAATTTCAGCAATAATATTGCAGTTTTTGACTCAAGTGCTATTTCATCACGTACACTAAGCAAAAAAAAGGGGGGGTCAGTTCTATACCTCTTCTACTGGTCCGATTGACGAAATTTAAATTGCGTTTTCCATATCTCGGAAGCGCGACTTAGGATATGTATTAGATTTATATACAGCTTTGTTCTAATATAGGTATTTTGACACAAAATCGGAATTTTTCTGAAGTGGCATGCCAATGTTTTTTCCATATTTTGATTCTGCCACTTAAATTATGACAAACTGCTAAGTTTTGTAAAGTAAAAATTGCACGAGCAGTTTTTAAAAAATTAGCTGTCAAAATTTTAGCTCCTCAATGTTAATTCAATTTTGCATGTATTTTTAATATCTTTTTTTATGAAACTTATTTGATTCCTTCTTTCACACTTCAAAACTTATGTTCACTCTAATAAAATTCACCCATGTTTTATGATTTATTTTTAAAATTTGTATTTTTAAATAATTTTTATAAATTTTTGGAAAAATATTTTGAATTATAACCTATAAATATATAACCTATTATTTTAACATCAACTTAAAGTAAATGTATTTTTAAGTATACCTGCAAACTATTAGAGCATTTTATTCCAAATTTTCGAAGATATACGTGAATTTATATGTTGGCGCGTTTTGAAATTTGGCATATTTGTTGAAAGCGATAATAACATCTAAAGTGGTTTACGCACTTTGCTAAAATTATTTGAAAGTAGGAAAGATGTGACTTTTTTCCCACTCATGCCCAATGTAAAAAGGTAGGAACGATGTGACTTTTTTTCCACTCATGCACAATGTAAAAAGGTAGGAACCATGTGACTTTTTTCCACTCATGCACAATATAAAAAGGTAGGAACGATGTGACATTTTTTCCGGTCCTGCACAATGGAAGGGATAGGAAAATAGGTTGCCATGTATTAAGAAGTTTGCGAAGGGAATTATTCTTGGCGCAAACTGAAAAGAATTCGCCAAGTTAAATTTTTGAATTTTTCCGTAAATTTTCCACCAAATTTTACAAAATTTAATATGTAGGAATAATTTGAGTCGTAGAATCGAAATACCAAAAAACACTTGGTATGTTATTTCAGAAAAAGAGCCATTTTGTGCCAAAATACCTATGTTACAACAATGCTACATATAAATCTGATATATATCCTAAGTCGCGCTTTCGAGACATGAAAAGTGCAATTTGAATTTAGGCAATCGGCCTAGTAGAATGGGAGATATAGAACTGTCTCTTTTTTTTTTTTTTTTTAAGTCCAAAAGGGCTTTTTCCCTGAAGGACTATTGTTTTCGTTTTGCGTTTTTGCGTTGAATCACTCTGAATGTCCGTTTCACTTTTCAAACAGTTGCCAACAAATATAAAATGCCCCGTATTACATTTGAAGAAATTAAATAATAAGAATCTGCATAAATGTATATATGTTTCCCGCACTGTGATAAAACAACGGCACCTAGAGCCATCCAAACTTGAGTGATGTAATCCTACTGCGAATATGGGCATCTCGAAGCCCAAACTTGAAATTTGGAATTTGTTTTATCATCAATTTCATATTTTGTAAAACGTTAACGAATTTTTGATTAATAAACTCAAAGATTTCAAAGCGAGTAATGGCAATGTTGTACAGAAAAAACATTTTTATCTTCAGCGCGTGAGATCGTGTATCGGAAATTCTAAAGATATGCTCAATTTAAAATTATTTTGATATTGCTCTTGAACTGAATTTATAGCTTAAGTGCGAAGAAAATGATATTTAATAAATAAAGGTAACACAAAAAATGTTTACAAAAACGCCCCTTTGGACGTATTTAAAATCTGAAAACCTTTAAGATTTTCTTTCTCCTCCCCCCCCCCTCATTGTACATAAAATTAAATAAAATTTCATTGTCCAAATTTTTTTTAATCTGTCAAATTTAAATATGATTCAGATTCTTTGCTTCTGTTTTCTGATAACGTGGCCAACAAATTCTCAATGCATTTTATCTACGAAGATATATCGATCTATTCTTGCAACTATCCGGTTAATCATTTGTTTTTATGCCAGAGAAGTGAGCATACGTAACAACAACAACATTTGTTTTCATGTGCTTAAATGTTCTTTCAATTTCCTACGCGTGCAACATTTTTTTCTTGAATACGGACATATTCACGGATACTTCGCGCTGATACATTGTTCTATACAATATAATTCTAAGTATTCGGCTTCCAAATATCCAGAATACGTTTTCATCTTTCTTGTTTATCTAAAATTTAAACTTCGATTAATTCATTTTCGTATCCTTTTATTTCTAATTTAAATAATAAAAATGATTTAAATCATTGTTACATCAGTTTACTTTAGTTACATTCAGATTTTTATTTTAAGCCAGCAAAAAAAAAATCTTTAACTTGAATTGAAAAGAAATGGAATACAGATTTTGCTTCCTTAAATGAAAAAAAGAATTATGATTTTCTTTTATATAGCATGAAATAAGCAATAACACGATTATCTGCTTTCGTTTCATAATCTGTGTAAGTAAAAAAGTCTTATTGTTTTGTCGAAATAGTTTGTTTTGTTTGTTTTGTTTTAAGCAAATAAAGAAGTTATTGTATTGTTAAATTTTCCAGATTAATACTTTTTTAATTTCTTTTAAATTTTGTTTTATGGCAGTAAGATTATTCCAATTTTTAACTGCATTATTTTTTTTAAAAAAAAGTGCAATATTTTTTTTTAAATATTAATTCCTTCAGCTGCTTTAGAGAAAATACGGATTTAGTTTGTAATCGGAAAAAAGAAATTAATCAGCAAGTTTTTTTAACATTCGGATGAGCTATGATTTAACCTTTTCACGTGAGCTAATATTTTATGTATTCAAACCATCAAGACAGCTATTCAATCAGTAAGGAACAGAAAAATAAATCTACAGGGTCTGTAAATTTACGTATTAAACTAAATTTTTTTAGCCTTATATAGTAGAGTGAGTGCATAAAAGATGCATATCCCAGCCTCCAGGAAAAGGTTATATTAAGTCAGATAATTGAAGTTCTACTATATTTACAGCAAGCACTGTAGCATTATTCATTAATATCAAGATTATCTTTTGAACAACTTGATGACACTAAAACTTAAAAAGCATCTCATATTTACAAAACTGGAAGCTCGAGTAAAACGTATTGCAAAGCCTCCACCCCTTAATTTTGTTTACATAGTATAAGCTGTTGTGCCAAAATACACTCATGTCCAGAAATTAAGGATAATGCAAAATCAGGCAAAGGAAGAGTTAGAAGCAAAACAAATTTGACTTATTTGTAAAACTTATTTATTAAACAAAAGGTAAAGAGCAAAAAAAGATGCTATAAGTTTGATATTATTAAAAAAAATTAGCGATTTTTTCTCCCTGGAGCAAATTACAAAAAAAAAACCTATTTACAAAAACCAATATTACATAGTTGGTATGACTGTTAATACATTATATATCTCCCAGACGATGCAATACAGTCCGTACAATGCCTAGGCAGGCTGAGTATCAAATTATCGATCTGATCTTGGGGAATATTACACCACTCAAAACGCAAGACTGGTGAGAATGCTGGCCAGTCCATACGGGTGATATCCTCCGATTGAAGGCATTCGCTTACGATGTTTGCACGGTGAAGACGGGCGTTGTCATCCAAAAACTCAAATTGTGCGCCCATGGCTCCCCGAAACAAACGTACATGTTGTTCCAGAATGACGTCCCGATAGATTTGGCTTGTCATGGTTCCAATTTGAACATGCAGGTCAGTTCTGGAACCCACAATAATTCCACCCCAAACGAGCACTCCTGCACCACCGTAACGGTGTCGTTCAATGATGTTTTCTTGGTGGTAACGGTTATCTGGAGCTCTCCATATGAAAGTCTGGCGAGAATCAGACTGCAAGCTAATCCTGGACTCGTCGGAAAATATCACACAAGCCCACTGTTGCGGTGTCCACAATGCATGCTCTCTACTCCAGGCTAACCGCAGGCGACAGTGAGTTGCAGTAAGTGGAACGCATCTGACAGGTTTACGAGCATATAGACCAATCTGCCCTAAGTGTCTGTATACGGTTTGCCTTGAAATTGTCGTACCAGTGGCTGAAGAGAGCTAACGAGACGGTATTTGGCAGTAACTGCCAAATACCGGTCCTCATTCGGCGTTGTAACTCTGGGGCGACCTGTGCTGTAACGTCTACTCACATTACCATCATCTTGGAATTGTTGCCAAAGCCTGGAGATGACACTCTGGGCAATTCTAAGTTCGTCTGATACTTCCAGTTGGGTACGCCCTCATTCCAGACGGCCGAAAATTCTACCACGTAAAAAATCATCCAAATGCGTCCTTTGTGTCATAACTATTCGGTTATTGCACTGAAATGCTTATAAAGCGCCTGCGAACAATTTTACTTCTCTGCCTGTATTCCTTGTATATCACTCTCTTACACTCTCGTCATTGTGACGTACCATCGGTGTCATCTGGTTACTTCCTGAAATTTGCATATGATTCTTGAAGATGTGTGTAGTTATTTTATAGGTGATATATTTATTTTAGAGTTCGATTTCCGCGTGACTCCGAATTATCCTTAATTTATGGACATGAGTGTATATTTACTGTAAAGTGCATTTCATATGAAATATTCGTAAAATAATCTTTTTACTTCAATCTGTTCCAAAGTTGTTAAATCAAATCATTTAAACAAAGGCGTGCAATTCCCTTTCTTTAAATTATGAGTTTTAGTGCGGTTTTTTTTATCAGTTTAGTTTTCATTTTTATCATTTTTATTATTATTATTGCCTATATAAATTAGAGGCAAGTACATTTTAAACCAAGGCCTTTTTCTGATAGAAACTAAAAACTAAATAAATCTTATCGATTTTACTGTAAACCTAGTTAAGCTCCACAGATATGAGGAAACTAATACTTACTCACTTTACTTATCAGTTAATTATTGAATGCATGAATGGAAAGTTGAATCAAAAATTGTAGTTTCTTCTAGACGTGTAAGAAATAATTTTTTTCTCATGGGTCATTCTGTGGTATTTATGTTCTGAACAATCTCAAAAGTTAATTTTGAAATTGTTTAAGAATCATGTCATTATAAATAATCATTTAATAATTTCATTTATAAATCATCACAAGACTAATTTAAAATGGTATGGTATATTTAATCAAGAAAAAGCACTCGAGGGCTATCTGCCTAAAAGTGTATCTATGTCTTCGTAGAGGATTTTCTAAGGAAAACTAACTCGTATTAGCATTATACATAGAGAAAACCACAGAAACGCCCATGCAGCCAGCCAATTTATGGGAATTTGAGCTCTGGATGGAATTACCAGTGTTCAGCGACTTTACAACTCGGCCTCTGATTCGCCTATAATTTAAAAAGGAATAAACTTTATTTCTCAATGACAGTAATAAATATTTCAAGTAAAAAATACTTTCAGTAAATTCAGTATTCTAATAATCAAGTTTCAGTTGCAAAAGTGAAATTTAATAAATTCAGTTTTTAAGCCCCTTTCTCAATAGTTTGTTTTATATTACATTACTTTATGTATATTTTGTATTTTATATTACATTACTTTGTGTATAGTACATTTATTTATGTATATTACATTTATTATTTTACATTTTAGTTACGTATATTATTTTATATTACACTTCCCTTTAATTAAGACGAGCTGCTGATTATACTTTGCATAAAGCGATAATAATTGATTGCATAAGATATCATTAGGTATTCTATGAATTAAGACTATGCTAAATGATATCGTTTGCCAACAAGAACGTGAGACAAAGGCCCGATGTCTGGTTTATAGATGGATAAAGAGAAGTATAAAATATGGCATAAAATTAAAAAAAAAACTATGTAGCATTATATGTTATTCTTCCTTCTAATATTATGTTTTTAAATCCTAATGTTAAAAAAGCTGCATAAATTTACATAATTTAAACACTGTAGAAGAATTTGGAAGTTCCCTAACAGTGAAGCTGTACACTCCTTGTTTTGTTTGCCCCAATGGAAATCAAGTCCTGAGACGAAATATTCTGCTTAAATGGAGAAGACTACAAACAGGGAAACAAAGCCAAAATCAAAAAATGGCATACTTCAGGATGATCTTAATAATAAAAGATAATGTCGTATATAGAAAAGCGGGAGAAAAATAAAATGCAGATGAAGAACAATAAAGTCCAGTCCAGTCCAGTCAAGTATTGCCGGAATATCGTAGCAATTGCACGATGTGTCCGGCTCCTGATAATTTGCCCAAAAGGCACATGATATGGGTAGGTCCAGGTAGGTGAAATACATACACGAAAAAGGAGGGGGGGTGACCATGCATCACCAGGTTTAGAAAAACCAAAAATGATCACAATCGGCGCAGCGACAAGGAGAGAGAAAACGCAAAACCAGACAAATGGCCTAGAGCGCAAGAAATATAAAACGCATAATATGAAATTAAATACAGACACAAATATAAAATACAAACATAAAGAAATACAAATATGCAATGATAAAAATACAAATATGCAATGATAAAAATACAAATACAAAAATAGTGAAAATAAAGTTGAATAAGTAGAATATATACATTACGTACAGACCAGCAAATAGCTAGCAAAAGTAAGTGTCAAGTGCTTTACGCGGGAAAGTTTAAATTACATATATGTGCGGCATAAGGTCTGATATATCTGTCCTCTATGAGAATTTCATAGTCAAGGGTGTTGAAGATCTCCAGGTGTGGGCAAGTGAGAGCCTTGTTGAAGAACTTGTCATTAATTCGAAGAAGATAATCTTTGACAGTTTCAATCTTTAAATCTCTGTGTAACATATCGTTGGACACAAAGTAATGGGCATTCGTAATCAGCCGTAAAAATTTGTTTTGCATAACTTGTATTCTGTAGAGGTCGCGTGATGTAAAAGCTGCCCAGGCCGGGGAGGCATAAGAGAAAATAGGGCGCACTATTGCCGTATAAAGGTGCTTCTTACGTAACAAATCCAGTTGCGAATACTTTCCTAAAAGCGGCATAAGGCTTTTCATAACAATTACGGTCTTGTTTCGGATGTGATTGAAGTGATCAGTCCACGTAAATTTGTGATTAAAAACCACACCTAGGTAATTGGCCTTTTTTACAATTGGGACTTCTACGTCGAAAAGGGTAAGTCTGACATTTAAGGACTTTTTAGCCTTCTTCTTGCTAATAATGAGTAATTGCGATTTAGTTGCATTTATGGCGATTCGCCATTTGGTGCACCAATGCTCTATGTGCGGAATTGTTTCTTGAAGTTTAGCAATTGCAATGGCCGGACTTAGGGATCTCACCGCCAGCGCCGTATCATCGGCGTAGCACCCCAGGTAATTATTTAATCCAGTAAATGGTTTCGGGAAATCTGACACATAAAATAGATATAAAATTGGGCCAAGAATAGAGCCTTGGGCCACGCCGGCATTTAATCTTCTCTGCGTAGAAGTATCTTGTCCAATATTAACAAAAAATTTTCTATCTTTAATAAATGAGTATATAAGTAAAGTCATATCCGATCAAAGTCATTTGCAATTAGATTGAAGATAAGCCCCTCATGCCAGACGCGGTCGAAAGCTTTCGCCACGTCCAGCATGAGGAGGGCAACTTTTTGATGGTTATGAACAGCAGAGCCGATGAATTCCACTAATCTGACTAACTGCTTTGTAGTAGATAATGACTTGTGGAAACCAAACTGCTCGGGAGGGAGCTTTTCAAGATATTTTTCCATGCGTTTCAAGATCACCTTTTCATATATTTTACCCAATCCGGGTAGCAGACTAATTGGGCGGTAGCCGTCCGGCTTTGTAGTATCTTTTCCAGGCTTGGGGATAACTATAATTTTTGCGGTTTTCCATTTTGTTGGAAAATAGCTATTCTGCAGACATGCATTTAAAATACTTGCGTATTTGGTAATAATGTTTATAGGTAAATTCTTGATGGTAAAATTAGTAATAGAGTTGTACCCGGGGGCTTTTGGATTCTTTAACCTCCTTATAATTTCAGAAATTTCAAATGGAGATGTGAACTCCGTCTTGTTGCGCACAGATGGACCTGTGAGATAGTCTTGAACGCAGTAGCGAACATCATAAACAAAAGAGTAATCACAAGGATTCTCATTTGGCAGGAATTGTTTTTCGAAATGTTCAGCTAACATATCGGCTTTTTCTTTGTTGGTAAGAGCGATTTTGTTCCCATCGGAAATGGGCTTATTTACTGGTGAGCTGCGCTTGAGCTTTCGAGTAAATGACCAAAATTCGTGGTTGGGTTCATTGAAGCTGGCGATTTTGTCATTCCACCTTTCAATACGATATTGCTTTATTTGGACTCTAATTTGCTTATTTAATCTATTAAGTTCTTTCTTGATACGCGGGTCCCACGAGCGGTTCCATTGCTTGCGTAATCTGTTCCGTATCTTGATATCTTCACGAATATGACGGGGGAGAATGTCCGGATTTTGTTCGCACGGGATTTTACGAGTAGCATTCGTGAAGGCACAGTTAATCCGGTCCGTGAGTGCATTAATCGCACGGTCAATATCAGTTGTAGTCCGCAGGGGTCCCGTATCTGGCGGGTTTTCTCGAAGAAATTGCTTGAAACAATCCCAGTCGGTGATGGTTTTAATTTTCGTATCATCACTTTTCTGAGTGCCTAAAGTAGCAATAACCGGCACATGATCCGAAGTTAAGTCCATATGTACATCTAAGAAAACTGGAATGGAGACAGTTGTGACAAGGATGTCCAAAATATCACCTTTATTTACCTGTGATGGTAAATAAGTATAACTTGTGGGCGCATAAAAGTACACAGAATAAGGCGTGTGGTGTGGTAGTGATGATAGTAGTGATGTGTGGATAGTGGTAGGTAACAGAAACAACATGACATATTCATGAAAATGTCCTAAATGAAATGCGTTATAAACTTATTAATATTTGTAAGGTCTAGTCGTAACATAATCTTCTGAATTAGTAAATGCATAATAATAAATTTGAACTGAAGGGGAATGAAAAATTGTTATATTTAAAAGAATATATCACCTTTCATTTAACTTGCATCTGTAAAGATATTCTTATTTAGAGTAAAACTTGAAAAGCACTGTACTTTCAGGCACAAATTAATTTTTGGAACTTTGAAAAGCTTTGTGCCGTTTTCCTGTTTGATAAAAGTGGCTAAATAAATAAATAAATGAAAGCTGGCTATGACTTTTCAACAGTGCTAAAATATTTACACTTATTTTTACTTCCGGAACTGACATACTATTAAATTCCTCGTCATAACTTCATGATGTTTATATCCAATAGATGGCAGCAGCATCTAATTTGTAGCCTAAAATGAGCTTAGCTGATATGCAACCAGATGGCAGCACAAAATAGGGATGCTGCTAATATTGTAACTTTTTCGAGGGTTTAAAGAAGACGGATTGTTTAAAACAGCGATGAACAAAGTTCTTCGGGACTGGGCTTAAAATCAAAAAAAAAAAAATGTAGTGGGACAGTATAATTTATTCTAAAACTTTACAAATCGTATACAAACATTACAATGCAAATATTAAATCGATGAATAAAACTGAAACTGCATTTTTAAAAGCTCCTTAAATTCAAGTTTGAATTGCAATGTATTAATTCTGAAAAGTAAATGATAAATACTCATTTGTGAGTTTGTTTCTAATAAAATTCTCCATAAGGTTCGTGGTAGAAAACATTTGTTTCCGTACATAAAATGAAGCAAACATAACATTAATTTTCTGGGAGTGAGGTATTAAATTTGGAAAACTTGCCTTCGATAATGATCTGTAAAACTTTAATTTTGAAACATTGAAAAACAACTTCTCGAGATGATTGTTAGAATGTAACTCTATTAATTCAAGCTACAAATCCGGTCTCAGGGCTTCGGGGTACGTTGAAAGGCATTGGGTAAATATCGAATTCTGTTTACTGAAATCTTGAAATTTGAGTTCACAGTGTAGTTTTCTCGGTCCATCCTCATAACTCTAAACATTGTCTTCATTTACGGAGATTATTAAATTTAACCTTGAGAAATAAGTCATTCTTTGCTACACGTCCAGTGAACAGATGAAGTTTTACTTTAAAGTTCTTTGAGATGGGCTCAAATATCATCGATAAACGGATTTTTTCCTTGCATCTTATTTACTTACATTCTTGCAGTTTTATTTACACTTTTGTATTTTCTCTGCATTTTTAATTTGCGTTTTGTCGGATAGAACCTTCAAGCGGGCCGGAGCTGGTGCACGAGCAGTAGTTTTATTCCAGGTTTAAGGGGTCAAATAGCTTTAAAAAAATTCTTTAAAAAAAACGGAGTTTTTTTTCAAGCTTTTATAATGTGTGACATGTGATTCTTTTTCAAATATTTTTTTATACCGGAGGAAATAATGTGAATGAATTGTTTGTTTGCCTGATATATTACGGCAAAAAGTACTGAGAGAAACAACCTATCAATTCTACAAGGGGTAGGGCTTTTTTGCCCAGGCAGCCTGGTGCTAAACCACTCATAAGCTAAGGGTACTGTCTTCTAAAGACAGGATCCCTTTCGTGGAAGTCTTTTTAACAATTAGATTGTATGCTGTCTGTGTTGCCTACCTAAAGAGGGATTTATTCAATTCGCTTCTAAATTTGATTGGATTATTTTATTGTGACAAAGCACACTAGAGTCTAATGAAATAAATGTGAAGGAATTTTTTAAAGGAAGTATTCGCTTGACTGTATACATGAGTAAATTACTAAAACAGCCAGAAACCCAGCCCACCAAAATTTGAGCCCCATCGATATGAGAGTTAAGCGATTTTACCTATTTACCGCTTTTGGGGTAAATAAGACTGGCTTTTATACATTTTATACATGACGAAAATAAGAAAAATTCGCAAACACTTCATATCCATTGAGAATAGAGCCCGGAATGTAAAACTCGCACTTAGCAGCTGGCACCTGACAACTTTTATAGTATTAGTTACCAAAAATCATTATTTACATCTGACTTTATTTTTTGCAAAAGCTTAGTTGCCTTTTCTGTAGTTAAAAGTTTCTTCTCGTTCTAATTTTTTCTTCTATGAAGACTATATTTTCCCCATTTATTATCAAAAACTTAATTGCCTTCTTATAGCTATGCCTTTTTATGGTTTCCTATTATTTCCCTTTTTCACTCCCAGAAGAGTATAGTTTATCTACACATTAAATCAAAATTTAAAACTTTTCTTGTAACATTTTACACTACTGTGCAGTCTGCATTATCAGACATAAAGAAAAATGAACTACAGCTTCTTATCCGATATTTCAGATTAACTACTCATGTTAATATATCGAGATATTTAATTTGCTAACTGTTTTTATTAACTTTTATAACATTGGACAATAATTTGTAACACAGTTTCTGTTGAGTTCGATTTTTGAGCTGTTTTAGGGTTAAATAGTCATTCTGACTTTAAAACCGTAGTTAGTTTTCTTCTATCACTTCAAGTCTTTTTTCTGCACATGGGAATGTGATCACTCCCAGTGCCAATTTTCAAAGAATTACTCTCTTTGGAAATACAGGAATACAATTCTGATGAATATCGAATTGACCCCACCCACAACGATTTTGAAATAGAGAAAATGATTCCGTTCTTAAGGGGTATGACTAGCGTGAGCTGAGTGATTTGGCACGAGATCTGGGACTATACAAAAAACTTTCAGAGCTATTAACATCAAGACTCCACGAAAAAAAAACTTGCTTGAAAAAGGAGCAAACTACTTTCGATCAAGAAAAAGGGCATTTCTTCAATATTTTCGGAGTGATGATGGATTTGTGTAATGCCATAACTTAATATTTTAATGGAAGAGTTTGGAGTTTCAGCTTCTAATGCAACTCAATGGCGATTGTTTATCGATAGCTTAAAGCGGATCTTGAATTGTGTCCTTCTCCACAATGGAAATTTATTTGGTACCGTCGCAATAAGCCATTCAGTTTGTTTCTGTGAAGAATATGAAGACATAAAGAGAGGCTTTGATTTGTTGCAATATCATATGCACCAAAAAATCAATTGTACTAACCTTAAAATTGCCTTCCTTCTTCTTGACCAGAAACGTAGATACAACTCGTATTCTTATTTGGAGAAGGACAAGAGAGTTCGTAAGAAGCATTGGGTGCAGTCAAATTGGCCCTCCAAGATCTGACCTGAAACCTGGGGATCCAAACATTCTACATCATCCACTTGTAGATAGAAAGAGCATTATCTTTCCTCCTCTACATATATAGCTGGATCTTAATGAAGCAATTTGTTAAAGCTTTGCCAATTGAAGGAGGCTGCTTCAAGTATCTTATTTCGGCATTTTTTAGCCTGCCATTTGAAAAGAAAATGGCCTATGTATTTGATGATTCACAGATTTCGCAGCTCCTTAAAGATGAATATTTCATTGTAACAGTGACAAAGCTTCAAAAGAACCCTTGTTTGGCATTCAAAAATATTATCAAACACACTTTGAAATGCACAAGCAGAGCTTTTCAGATAAATTGTCCAGCAACTTTGGGAGAGCTTCAAAATGCTTAGCTACAAAATAAGCATCAAACTGCACTTGTGTGCATACTATCTTGATAATTTCTCGAAAGATCTTGGTGCAGTCAGCGATAGATGAGCAGAGCGAGCGATTTCACTAAGACGTGAAGGTCATGGTGGCAAGGTACTAAGGTAGATAATATGTACATATGATGGCTAACTATTGTTGGAGAGACAAACCATAGTATCCCTAGATTAATCAGTCTATAAAAAGCCATAAACGAAACTTTTAACCTTAATATGTATATTTACCGTTTGGTTAAAAACTTTGATATTTGTTTGAACAAAATTTAACTTGCAGTAACTATATATAGCCTTTGTATGAATAAAACTATTATTTGTGATATGTATGTTTGATAAGTTTTCCCTTTATGTTCGTTTATATGCATATTTGTTGAGACAAAGAGTGGGTATCTTGTACTTTAAAAAGTTGATGTGATAAATGAAAACTGAGGTTAGTTTTGGATTCAGAAGCCAAAAGTTAGTCAAAAGCAAATGACAGATCTAAGACAACGAAAGTACTGTTGCTTAGTGTAATTAAATTACTGAAGCTTCATTACTAAAATACACCAGCTGGCAGTGAAGTCGCTTGGAGTAGGATTTCTTTTTAAACGTTACGCTTGAGAGATGTCACCCTCCAAGAAATGGTTTTCGTGGTTTACCCCATGTGTAAAGTGTATGCGAGCCAGTTTCCCTTAGAAAGTCCTCCCCGAAGGCATCCCTCCCCTTAGGCAGATAGCTCTCGTGTGCTTTGCCATAATTGAATAACCAACCAACCTCCAAGAAATGTAAAAAGATATACAAAACAAATAGCATAATTCGAAATAAAAAGAACACTTAGGAACTCTGAAAAAGTACCCATGTGTATAATATTTAGTCGTTTTTACCTCATTTATAAAACATTTTGGTTACTGACCTACAAATAAAAATACTGTCGCTTCGTTATATTGCGTTTTATTTCCAGTAGGTCTTTTCTAAATACAATCTAGTTTAATTCGTGTATTTTCAAGTCGGATAACTGTTTAAATAATTTTTGTGATTAAATGTTAGTGTTAGTATTAACAATTCTCAGTAAACCATTGTGTTTTTTAAATAAAAATGTCATTTCATCAATGTTACAGTTTTTCACTGCAAATTAAAACATGTTGTATCTATGATTCAGATTCTTATGATACAAAGTAGAGTACTTAATATCGCAACTACCATTGTAGGCATTCCCAAAGTTTCATAATACACCAAACTCTAGTAACTACAACTTCTAACGATTATTCAGGCAATCCTGAGCATGACTAATATTCAGTTTCCTGTGTCCCCGTTTCAGTATGCTTTCTTTATATTGTATTCTAAATTTTAATGGCTTTTATTGAAAAATTGTGATTATTTCTTGGTCTTAAACTCGATTGTAAAATTTGTTGTTGCAGGACTTTCCTGTACTATAAAAAAGAGACATGAAAGTTTTGCAGGAATGTATTATTTTGTCGCAAAATCGCTGAAGGAACAGTGCTTCGAATTCTTTCTAAAAGCAATCGCTACGAAATTTCCGACAAAACAAAAACCCGTTTGTAATTAGGTTTACTGACTGTCTTTCAAATAAATATAAAGTTGAAACTTAGAAAATATATCTAATAATATGTATGTATGTAATATGTCATATTTTACAATGAAAATAATTGTTCTTTTTGTTCCGCAAAATTTTTCAAATTACCCCAAAGTGATTGCGATAACATATAGGTACCCACACTAGTATATAAGTTTTTAAATATGATCTGTAATTCAGTTTTTAAATGATTCTTCAAACATCATATTTGATGTCTTACTAGTCCATTAATATGACGTATTTTACCCCTTTATAGAAACCGTATGCATTAATCTGCTCAGTTTTATTATTATACAGAATTTGGTTGCATTATAAATAGACTTTATCTGTATCTATGCCCCGTAGTTATCATATTATTCATTTATTATAATAATCGCTGGTATCATCATGCGAATCAAATTGCAGGAGTAAAAAGTGAGTATATACTAGACCTTCTGTTAATTTACATCCATACAAAATTTTATATTGATCGACTGCAGTGACCGACCTTAAAGAGACAAATAAACGAATAAACGTTCCGTTTTATATCTTGCACTTGGCCGTCCCTTATCAGGATCTATCCTACCTAAAGAAATAGAATTAAAAGTCTTCATATATAAATTAGCTGAATTGTATGTCGAAATTCCCAGAAATACTATTAGAAGTACCAAGAAGATATATTAAAGCAGGAAAATTACATTTAGGAGAAGTCTAATACAGAGTAGTTCAGAACTCTTCAAAATGCACGATAAGTGGTGGCATTTTGTCGATACCTTTTCAAGGCTGACAACAGCATCAAATTATTCACGACTGCTGGTATATTAGCATCCTTCACCGTAATTAAACTAACTTCTTAAAAACAAATTGTAATTCACAATGCGAAATGCATTTCCAAGCAACTTCGCTATAAAGGAAGCCCAGAAAACAATTGATTCTGAAGAAGTAATTTATGACTATGCAGCTTTTAGGGCCACAGAAGAAAAACACTATATTTTAAATTACAGCCTTAAGGAATATACGTAGTCGGGTATTTTAATTTTTACAGAATATTTTTACATCATGTTTTGTAATTAAATAAATTCAATTTATTGTCCTACTGTTTGTTAGAGCCCGAGCAGATCACAGTACCGGATTTTATTGTATGCACCTATGAAGCGTTCACCCATAAGAGTTATCGTTACTGGTAAAATCGGTATGCAAAAGTCGTTTAATGGATTAGAATTCAGCCCCAGTTATTTTATAAATTTCATTATGAACTCACCAGAAGCGTTCAGCATACACCCTTTAAGCTGATCTAGTATTCACAAACATGGAGAATTTTAACTAGATTTTCTCCTTTGATACTTTACTAGGAATAACTGTTTAATTTATGTAGAATCCACGTCATAGGTCTTTAGAAAGCAAGTTTGTTCTATATACGCGAAAGATGAAATCTTTAATCAGAAAGAAATGCTATCTGCTCCGTATTTCTAAGAGCGAATTCTTGAAGGCACATATAAGTCCAGGCTCATGTTGCCCATGCATAAAGATGCTCAATAAGACAGAAGAGTAGTCAAGATCGCACCGATTGTTTCGCTATCATTTAACAAAAGGCATTTAACATGTTTCTTGTATCTTATAGAATTAATGTGTACAGTATATGAAGATGACTAGCAGAAGTTGGTGTCAGGTCTCGAGGTCTCTTAAAGATATTATTTTTGATCTCTCAGTATAGGCAAAGTCACCTTTATAATATCTGAACTTCATTCTGGACAGTATCAGATTGGAATCATAATATTGTTAGGACTGAATTCTTTGGTTCTGATGAACGCTGCGTTCAAGTGTGGAGCAGACGTTTTTACATTGCGATCTCATTTTACTCTTGAAAGGCTCTCAGCCATGCACTGGATAACAAATGAATTATCTCTTGCAATAGCGATCTTCTCAATTTATACTATAGTGAGTCTGGTGGCCACCATGGATATCAAGGAAATTACACAGCGCATTATGCTGTCTATGCTATCAAAATTGTCCAGATACTATTTATTAAAAAATAAAGTGTGTTCAGCTACTGAAGATTTTCTTAATATTGTCTTCTAGAATTTAATACCTTTCTATTACCATCAAGGTACACAAACTAATCTTCAATGGTATAAGTATTGCACACGCAGGCAGGATGATTTCAATCATTCCAAAATACTGTTTGACTACTTGTATGTAAATGTATACATTCTATAATGAAAGAAAGGTCTTTATTGTGTTTAGGTACTGAACTTAATTAGAGATTAATGTAGTCATAATGTATGATAGGTTACGTTAAGTTTAATGTAATCTTCTTGTACAGCTACTTACAGGGCTTAAACTATCAGACTGATAGTCACTAAGGACCAGATGCATTGCGCAACGGTGAGTAGTTGCTTTAATAACATATGCCAGTGTGTCCGCGGAGGTTGTTGAATATGTTGCTGTAATTTCTTGACGAAAGACCTCTAGCATAACCGAATTCCTGAGCCACACGACGTCGTTCGAGCATAATTTCCAGAAATGCACGAAACTTTCAAGGAAGTAACCGAGGACAAATTTGACATCTGCAAAAATCATTATGCTTTTGAAAAATAGTAGAAAAATCAATATCGTATGCTGCAGCCATTTGGGCGCAACCAGATTTCCAAGCTTTCCAAGGAAATATCCTTCAAATACATCTAGAGCTCAAAGGTATAGATGTGTATGTCAAAACTGATGAAGAAAGGAATCATTCCATCTCACAAGTAGCACACACACTTATTTGTACGGATGGTTTCAACGAAAATGCATTTATGGAATTAAAGGACCAGAAGCAAATATATAACTGGAAAGCGCATTTTACATATTATAAGCGTTTTCTGTGTGCACTGACATATACGTATTTTTAGCCATCTCTGATCACCGTGCACTTAACCAATCATCATTCACATTCAGCAACTTCTAAGAAACAATAGTCATAAGCTTATAAGCCTAAAATGGTGAAAGCAGAGAGGAATATAAAATAATTAAACAGTATACAAACTACCTACAAAAGTTTTTCAGTTTAAGGATATAGCAGATATTATAAAACAGATAGCAGATAGTATAAAACGTACTATCAAAGTAAGTGATAATACAAAAGCGATAATACTCACCTATCCAACTCCTCCTTCACACTTAAAAATGCTCTGTTGGAAAAAGCACTCCAAAAATGGCAAAATGAATGGTATCCCGACGCAACAGGAAAACTAGCGTATGATTTTATGCTAAAAATTTAAACTGAACGTCTTACAGACATTCCACAATTAACACAATTTATAACAAGTCATGGTCCATTTCTTGTATACTTCCATAGGTTCAGCATCTCAAAAACAAGCACCTGCGTCTGCCTTACTGAAGGTTCCCCAGAATCCATCTTTCACTACTCAATCATCTACGTCAACCAACTAACTCCGATACAGCATATAAAAAATTTATAATAAAAGTTTTTAGAAGTATCAACTTAATGGGAGCGGTGGGGCAAGATACATATATCAGCCAAGCTAAATTAAAATAATTTCTAAGCTATCACCTCATACCAGATTTTATTTTATTTAATTATATTTTTCGCGCATAATCTTTTGAACTCTCTCAGCGGTGACAATGCAGTCTATACTTGCAGGACCGAAATATTATTAACTAATGAATTTATGAACATTCTTAAAACTATTAAAAACTTTAAATCATGAATTAACAGCTGAACAATATAAAATAATAATGCAGTCATGATAAAGCAGAAATGTACCCTACTCTATATTTATTTGTTTTTATTTTTTTACATTTCTTTATATTTATAAGTTTATGTTGTATGCTTACCTTCATGCATATGTTGTATGTTATGTGTATGTATATATTGTATGTTACGTGTATGCCTATTGTAAGGTCACGTTGTATATATGTTTTTTGCATGTTATGCTTCGTTTTATGGTATATGTGTATACTACATTATAATTTTATGAGCAAACCAGAGATGCTACGCTGTAACACAAGTGCCATTGTAATCAATGTAAAAACTATTAGCTACGCAAAACATATGCTTAAAATATGTAAACTTCTGAAGCATCATTCTTATTGCTCCTGTTAAATACTAAGTTGTAAAATACTAGTAGTCTAAGCAAATTAGGCATTGCGTTGTGTTTTAATTTTTTTAAGTTTCGTTTGAATAACCCGAAGAGCCTTGCTACTGGTGAAACTATGTTGTGTTATCAGAAATTCAAGTAAACACATAAAATCAATAATACTAACTTAGTTTATTACTTTCCTTAAAACACTGATATCTATCAAATTTCTATTATTATAAAATTATACTAGTCCCCGGGAACTACCAACATTGATTTAGAAAACAAATTGTTAAACATTTATATGGGTTTTCACAAATATTGCAACTTAGACAATAACCACTTCAATTCAAACTATTTGTTAATAACTATTTTCATGAGTTAAGATATAAATTAAAATTTTCTATTTCATTTAACAGTTGTAAAGTTCTTACACCTCATTCATCCAAGAACATGTAAAAAAATTCTAATAATTAAGTACAGAGTTAAATATTTATAGTATTGCACCAAAGGGAAAAATTTAGATTTTTAACAAGAGCAATTTAAGACTGCTCTCATATTTCTTCAGATCTCAGTTAAATCAACAAATCCTCAAAAATATTAAAGATTTAAATTTTCTACATTTCAAAATTCTTTACAGCAAACATTTAAATAAAAAGATCTTAAATTCTGATAATAATAGAATCCTTAAAAAAATCCAAGAAATAATTAAACCAGTGAATTTTGGGTGAAAAATTTCTTTAAGAATTTAGGTTAATTAAAGTTCAAAACACACTTATCTGTCCAAACGATGAATATTGCACCAAAAGGAAAAAAAATTTAGATTTTTAACGAGAGCAATTAAAGACTGCTCAAATTTTCTTCAAATCTTAGCTAACTCAGCAAATCCTCAAAAGATATTAAGGATTTAAATTTTTCCACATTTCAAAATTCTTTACAGCAAACATTTACTTAAATAAAGTCTTAATTTCTGATAATAATGGTGTCCTACAAAATTTCAAGAAATACTTATACTAGTAAATTTTGGATGAAAAATTTCTTTAAGAATTTAGGTTAATTAAAGTTCAAAAACCTACTTATCTACCCAAACGATGGTACTCTGAAGAAATGTTAAGAAGACTGAAATATTTGCGGCTTGAAGATGCAGGTACGAAGACACGGGTCATCAATTGACGGCAGCATGCCGGAGCAGATTTACCCGACGGCAGCAGATTTACCCGGATGGCGGCTTTTTCTGTATTATGAACTTACCCCGACGGCAGCAGATTTACCCGGATGGCGGCTTTTTCCGTATTATGAACTTCAGATCCATCAGGGAAAACCAGGTCGGAACACAGGTAGCTTAAGCTAGTTGAATTTTTCTGTTCTTTTAAATTGAAGGGGCAGACGGAGTCTGACGAGCAAAATTTAAACTAAGGAAGTTCATCAAACGGTAGAATTGGTGAAGAATAATTTTCCCTTTCATTTTGAAGTACGTTATTTTCGATTGTAGTATTATTTCCTTTTCATTGTTGAAGAACTATTATATCTATTGATGTTTAGTAGAAGATGAGATCCTTTTCATTGTTGAAGAACTATTATATCTATTGATGTTTAGTAGAAGATGAGATCCTTTTCATTGTTGAAGAACTATTAAAGTAAAGCTTAGAAGCCATGAAGTAAGAAACAAGTGAAAGGAGCCATTCATCCCTGTTGTAGAAACAAAGTGCTCAAGGCACCCGAGAAAAAAAATCTTCTCGTCAGCCGAAGGAAACAGCGAAGACGTCCCAAGAGAGCTCATTCCCACCTGCACATCCTTTTTGTCAGGTCCGGACACCAGATATCGCCAAATCTCGCCAAAAGGGTGAATAAAACCTAAACTCTACACCTCGAACAAACCCCTACTACAATTGTCCAAAAATCGAGGAGTTGAACTGGAACAAAAATTCGAATCTCGCCAAGCCCACCAAAGGAAGAACCAAGAATTCGACGTAAGCGTGGGAAAACTAATAAACCTAAGGCAACGGACAAAATTCCCTAGCAAAGGCTTAGAAATCAACTGTAAAAGTGACGCTTTTCAATCCTTTCCCCTCAACCAAAAAAATCTCACGAAGTGCAAAAATTTCGTTAAATAATTAGTTGTAACTTAAAAACTAATTAAGCTAGAGACTTGAAAGTACTCTTAAATTAAAAGGCTAATTTTTCTGCATCCAATGATATAAGTTAAATGAGAATCAACTTAAGTTAAGTAATTTTAAATCAAGTTTATTACGTAGGAAAGCACCTAATTCCATTGTCTGTTCCAACGCGTTTACAAGTAACCAGTGGAAGAAACTTACGAATCTTAAAGTACCAAAACCCCTAATTAAAATTAAACTAAAGCAAATATAAATACAAGATATTAAATAAAATAACGTTGTGTAGCATAAATTTAGAATAATGAAAATTAAATCTTAAGTCAAACTTAAATAATTAAGTGTTACGTGAAAATTGCTACACAACACTACTGGGAGGAGAGGGAGTGATACATACATCTGTTTACCTATACTAGACATTAGGTATTCCCAGCCTCTGTCACCAGTCACCAGTCCTCCAAGTCCATTTTGATTCACTATTCTGTGTCATAAATCAGACCTTACAATCATAAGGTACCGATATATGTTGAGCAAAGACCATACTGTTACGTGCGTACGGGTTCGTAATGGACTGAATGCATAAGTCGGTAAAAAGTTAATAAAATTTATTCTTATGCCAAGAAATGAAATTTCCTTAGAAATATTCGTACAATATCACAATATGTCACAGCAGTCGTATTTTAAATTACTAAAGAGTTAAATAGAGCACAATTCACACTCACAGCAAATTCGCTACAATCAACAACAAGAACTAAGTAAACCATTCATAAACACTGAATTGAGATGTTTTCTTCCGGCTTTTATAACCTTTTTAATCCTGCACAAGATAATTTTGATTTTTCTGGATAGCAAAAGAGTACAATTACGAGATATCTATTTATTAAGTGTGCGTGCTCCTGTATTTTAACTTTTCCGAAGCTTTCTCTTCAAATAAGTCTCGTGCTGCATTGCACGGGATATAAAACAATTTTAATCATAAATCTACTAAAAATAGCAAATTAAATACAAATTCCGTAACAATACTCTACCAATATGCAGATACCATCTGTTACAGTCGGTATACATTTTTTCTGACAGACCCAGTATATGACTGAACCAAGCAGGAAATAAAAACCTTAAATGGTTCTATACTGCATCACATGTCATCTGATATTACTGCCAGAAAAGGATTTATCATCTATCGAAATGTAATCGTCTTCATGACAGTACTTACAAATAAAACATTCTTCTCCTTCAAAATTTCAATCATATGAGTATCTTAAAATTAGCAAAGCAACAATCTTGTGTTTAAAGAAGAAAGAAATAAGTAATTCTTGCTGATTTCTTTGCTCCTAACGAAGAGGGATATGTACCTATTTGCAGTCGAATCCGATTGAGTCCTTGACTAAATCTACGCCAAACACGCTTCACTTAGGCGCGTTTCTCTTGTGTTTTAATTTCCGTATCTCCCCAAATGATACGTATATACCGCGTTCAATGAATGCGGTTCAATATTTTACCAGTGCATGCACATTTTTACGACAGAATATATAATAAATTTTATTTTTCAGAAATTGCGATATCGTTTGCATTTTGAAATGTCTTGTTGCTAAACTAGGCAGATTTTGTGAAGCGAAATCTGTTTATGGCAGATTTTGGGAGAACGTTACTATGCCTCATAATTTACACTAGGTATACTTTTTTACTTGAAATATTATGATAATTTTTATTGTAGATCAAATTCAAATAATTCAGTATCATTATGGGCAAAGGTTAAAAATTATAGAGATTAAAAAAATTGTTTGATTATACCTAAATTAAGAGAAAAAGAGCAAGAAAATTAATTCGGTATTATGTAGATTTGGTAAAAGCTGCAGTAATGTAGCGAGTTTTAAAATTAATTTTAATTTTGGTATTACAGTGCCCGTCAATGATATATTCTCCATTTCTATCTATGACCCATGTCAATTTGATACCTTTTCGTGAGAATTTCAGAGGCTACGAAGTGAAAAATTGAAAAATTGAGAGACCTATTTCTAATTTATGGTGATTTGTCTGTTTTAATTTCAATCAATTTCAATAATCATCAATTTGTCTGTTTGTGTAGTTTCAAGGTCAGAAGCAAGCGGTAATCAGACAGCGTCTGGTCCAGAGAAAACGCTGATGCAACGAAAATTCCCAGCAAGCTTCCGAATCCTCTAAATTGTAATATTAGAATCGTTAAAACATTTGGTCGCAGGCTGACTTAATAAAGATAATTAGTCTCTAGCTGAAAATACTTTTGACATATGCCATTGGCTAGGTTTGGGGCTGAACTGAAGCAGTCATAGACGGACCGATATCTTGAAATCAATGATGCACCATTCTTTATCATTCTATCCAAAAATAATGGAGAATGCTCTTTTAGTAGAGACTAATTCTAGACTCGTTTAACATCAATTTCCAGTTAGAAAGATTGAGGACCACAGGTTTACTTCTAGTTCACGTTCGCCTTCAACAGTGCTGTCCTCTAAGACTTTCATCCTGTGTGGCCGAAAATATAGTGATTTCAGAATGCTAGTCAGAATCATGCAACTCAGAATCGAGAAAGCACCGTGCAACTTCGCAAGCACCGTGCAATTTTATGAGTTGCACGATGCTTGTCAGAATTTTGCAACTCAAGAAATACCCAAAGTATCTCAACTTGGGTAATATGACATCCATGATCATGAATGTGTTTGATGATGTTCGCATGATTTCAGTGGAATAAAGCGCGATTTCACGAGTAGAGTGCATCGTGTTGCACAAATCGGGATGCTCCATAATCGACCTTCAAACGAGCTGAAACATGATCGAAGTACAGTTCTCATATGCCCTCTATGGCATGATAAAGGACGTTCTGTATGAATGCAGCGTAAGGTGCTTTTTGCTCAGTGGACTTAAAAAGTACTTGTACGAAGAGCTTGTTTGAAGAAGTATTTAGACTATTTGGAGACATTTTTCTCTACCAGTGGTACCATTACCCTTACCCTGCTAGTAAAAGTTTCGAAAATATTCTGTCCTATTCTTACACAAAATACTACCACCAATATTTTGTTAAATTTTATAGATTAAAATATGAAATTGTGATGGTTACGGGCGTTAGTTCGCTTTTCCTTGATCTTGCTGCTTGCTTCTGTTGCCATCAGTTACAACAGATGAGAAAAACGGCGTTATATGACCGCAGTGTCCTTGAAAGTGGTAAATGGCCTTAGGGGCTGAACGATGGTTTGCATGGCAGTAGTCAAGTGTCTGCCTTAAGGACTGCTACAAAATGTATTAAGTCTTTAATAAACTCAAAACATGATTTTAAATATTATATTTATACATTGGTGTTTTAAATAAAGGAATATATTCCAATATTTATAAAAATAAACTATGCACTTTATCGGTTTTTGATATTATAACGTATTTTTAAGAATTGTTTTGCTGTTCTCTAGGAATTTAACTATGCTTCATTCGCTACGGGTGAACCTTCAAAAAGTTATTATCTTTTCAAACGTATAACTTTTTCTTGTACAGTCTTAAACTATAGTAAATTTTATGTGGTATTAATTATCATGTTCGAACATCTACCTCGGTATAATAATACAAACAAAAATCTCCATGAAATGCAATTGTACATGCGATAGCGAAGCTTTTCATCTATGAAGAGAGAAATATTTAAGAAATAATTAACAATTTCTTGTGTGAACTCATAAAATAAATATGTTTCAGAATATTACCAAAATAATAAAAAAGGAAATCTTATTTATAATGCTTTATTTACAAATATTCACAGTAAGGCGAAATGTAAACAATTTCTATTGACCATAACTACATTTATAAATGTCTAAAGGTTAAATAAAGTGCTGAAATGTTTCAAGATAATGACAACTTCCAGTTATCTGACCTTATATTCCGATCATTCTAATATAGCAAAATTTAAATATTATTTGTTCAAATATTTATATTAAGGTATGCACTAATAAAAAAATGACATATACAATTTTATCCGAATACAAGATACTGTCCAAGTTTGAAAGAATTATTTTCTAAAATCGCAAATATTTAAGGCAATATATTCATAAAATGTTATAGCTTAAAATTTAAAATATATGCAACATTAATCGACGTATACATAATTCTTATTATAATTTCTAAATGAAATAGAATATTTTTCACTTTTTTTAACACATCGATATCATATTATTCATATGCATGATATTTAATATCGAATTATAAATATGCAACTTTCATGTAATGACTATCTAACTATAATGATTTTGCTTTAATAAAAAAGAAATCTGTTGTCTTGTTGTATAATTTTAATGGTAATTTTTAAAATTTTTATTTGTTATTTTACTGTAAAAATCCAAAAGTTTAAGATTTTAAAACAATTTTTGTAATTTATTAATATTCATCTACATTTAGTATCTGTATTTCGTTCAAGAATTCGTGTTTATACGATAATGAAATTATTTTATTTAACAGAGATCCAGTAGAGGACTTTATAAACAGTGCTGTGCAAACATATATTTCACTAAAACAGTGATGCTATGCCTTTGAGCGACGCACCCTTCACCAGTGCAACAATAATTACAGGATTTTACAGAAGATGTACGAAGATAAAAGAACATTTAAATCATTTAAACAGTAAGTAGAAAAATTAAATCCAGCTACCTTAAACAATGATCACCTTTGTACGATATATACATGTATTTACAAGACACTATGGTCCCAAAAGCTTAAATAGTCAATACTCAAAGTATCATTTGTAGGTTTATAAATGTAAAATCATCTACTGTGTTATCTAACAAATGCACATAAATTATCTTCAAAGTGGATAAATGCATATTCAAAATTTTTAATCTACAGTATTGCTACTTTTGTTTAAATAAATATTACAAATTTAAGAAAACACATATATATACATAAGTATTTTAATTGCAAACAATCATTTTTAACTGTTTTATCTTAATAGAGTAAGAAATGCAGTGAAAGATTTTATTGCAAAAATGGGATAGTTTGAAGTGTCTCTGATATGTTTAAGTTACTCATTCTGAGACTGTTAGTTAAATCTAAAGAAATTAAAATTCTTACACATCTATATTTTAAGCATTTGCTTTAAAAGTATTGTTAGTTTGAAACTTAAAATTTCAGTCCACTCATATTTTTAACTATTTAGATATTATATTGGCTCTGTTAAATTATATAAGAAGAGAAATGACTTTTCTTTACATTAAAAGAATTTGTCTATTCTTTGTTTAGAAGATTTTGACCATTATCTGCTAAAAATTATTAACTCTAACACTGTTTAATCCATATTCAAGAAATCCATTTAGAAGCTGTACCTAATTTTTTAACGTACCCACTATATTAATTAATACAAATAGCTGTTTAATAAAAGCAAAAATATAGAGTGCAAGTGCGACGGGTAATTTTGATTAATAAGATTATATCTTATATTTTGTTTATTTCATAGAATTTAAGAAATGAAACCAATATTAAAATGTTTAGGTAAGTTTAGAAATATTTTTAAATTGTTTAAGAATTGTTAATAATTTTTGTTATACTTAGTATTAAACTATAGTTTATCGCAATTACTGTTAGGGAATTTGTTAATTATTATAAATTAATAAATATGTAAAAGACGTATGTTTAATGCTTGAAATAATTTAAAGAAAAATATGAATTTTTCTTTGATTTTTTAATTATGTTTACTTGATATGAATTACACTAATCAATTAAGAATTATCGAAATCAAATGATACTACTATTAAATTCATAGTATTTTTTTTTCAGTCATCGAACTTGTTTTCAGTTTATTTAAGGGCTGAAGTAAGGAATCTTGAAATCATTAATTACTTGAGGGCGAGGAAATATTAATAAGCTCAAATTTAGTTTAAAAGTATTGCGATAAAAAGTTGATATTTCAACAAAAGTATCACTTTCTAATTTATTTTTCTGAGATTCGCCATCTAACAAAATTTCCTGTTCTAAAGTTGCATAATTTTTATCCTTTAATCTATGGATTAGTTCATTCTTCTAAGAATAATGTCAAAGAATGAATAAAAGTTTTCACTCATTGAAGAATAATGCAAACTTGAAAAATTCAAAAGTAGTTTTCAACAAGCTTGGATTTCTAATAATGTTTCATCTAGTTGAATAATTTAAATGTCTTAAATTTCAGAAAAAGCTTATATTATAAAATAATTTACTTATGAAAGCTGATGAGCAATTGTTATTGAATCAATTATTTAGAAAATTCGATAGAAACATTTAGTAAAATAGAGTGAACACTAAGAGGTATACTACAAGGTAAATGTTTTGTCTACAGATATTATCTGATCCATTCATGAAAGACACTTCGGTGTGATTTAGTGATATTCACTCTTCTAAAATTCTATAATTAGTTAAAACTGTAAGGAAGAACTACAATTTAGTTTTCAGAATATATCTATTCTAACTGTAAAAAGGTTAGAAAAAGCTTATGTGCTAAATATGAAAGGTTTCGATAACTTTCATGCTTATTCACTATATAATACAATTTGTTTTGTTCATTTACTATCACAATGTTTACAGTAGAGAATGCGGAGTTATAAGTAGTAAAAGCAATGTTAAACAGTTCATATTTTTCACCAGTTTTTTTTCTAAAACTGATGCGTGTTTCCTCAATTTATTTCTTTCAGATTAACTTTCAAGTTAGCACTCAATTTTGGCGATTTCAAAAAATTTAGTTTCAAAACGTGATTAACAAATCTAATGTACCAAGTTCAAAATATGATTTCAAGTTAAAATGTCAGGTATGGTTAGCAATGAATGATTCTAAATCATATATAGCTATTACAAATTATGGCTTTAATCGAAGACAGCGCATTAAAACGAGAAGGCATCGTATTCATGATACAGCCATTAATACAAATTAATGAACGCAATTACGATGTAAATAGATTTCCTTTATGCTAAACGCAATGAAATACTGTTTAACTCTGCTGGATAAATACAGCCTCTTAAATTAAATTCAGTGCAGGTTGTGAATAACAACGCTTGCCACCCCCCGCATATAATAATCCGTTATAAACACCATTAACAACTATGGCTTGCGTTACATATCACAATGTTGTACGATTTGTGTATTCGAAAACGTTTTGAAATACTGAATTATAACCGACATTCGGGATTTTCTTAATATTTATAGGATATAAATAAAGGGATTTTAGCAGCACTCTTTCAGATAAATCTTAATTATGCTGAATAATAATCACTAGGATCTTTCATTATGTAAACTGTGTGTTCTTGGAATTTGAAATGCATTTGAACTTCACCTGGATAAATTTAATTATTCTTCAACTTAATCTTCTGACAGTGATTTAGAAACTATATAAAACGAGAAAGATTTAGAAAATCTATCAAAGAAATCTCTCTTCAAGTTCTTAGCTGATAATTTTTGCAGAAATGTTTAGCGTGAACATGTAGTCAACAGGGGGAAACGAAATTCATGTTACCTTATAAGGTTATTATATGAAACTAACCAGTTATTTATAATTTCAGCCTTTACTTTAATTTATCATTTCCCTTTCCTGACCAAAATGCAAATCAGTTAGATAGCACTTAAGTTTAGGTTTTGGGATTGTAAAGAAGAGATCGTTTCTGCCTGTCGCGGCACGTTACGTTAGTTCCTTCCAGCTCTGATAAGTTTGTAATTATGCGGTTTTACGTTAGATTTGAATTTCATACGCCGGTTAGAAATTCTGAGCTAGCTTAGACAGACTATTCTACGTTTTGAAGTCAAATTTGACTATTAGTTTAGTTGCATCGCCAGGAGTTGTAGTTCACATTGTTAGCACAAGAACCTGTATTTATGCTCAAGGCTGCAGAGACTTGGTTTCAGTGTAACTTCAGAGACTTGGTTTAAAATGAACCTTTCAATAAATAGGTTCATTTTAAACCAAGTCTCTACAGTTACTTTCAAACTCAGCAATAATTCGCCTTACGTCTGTCAGGATTTGGACAATTTAACTTTTAGTAGATCAAGTAAAACCCTATAACTTATAACAGTGTAAAAAAAGCTTATGTTAGTACAATACTTATCATATGTTATTTAAGATTACATTTTATTAAATTCTAGATTTCAGATTAATTTTGACATATTTGATAAAATCAAATTTTAATATTTCTGAAATACCTATTGCATGCCCAGTTCTGTATTTCATGCATTATAGGAATTTAAAATTAGTTACATTAGTCCAATACTATTTGTGAACTTTTCGTGTGACAAGATAAGTTTGTTTAAAAGGAGTTATGTACATTTCTGATATATTTTAGTTTGAAATGTGAAATATGTTTTTTGCTATTTTCTCTTCTGTTACAAATTCTATATTAACGTCTAATTCACAATTCCTTTAGAACTTCCTTTAGAACCGCTAACAATTTTTTTAAACATTGTACAGAACAACTGATTGTATGCGTATCTTCTAATTTATTTCTTAAAAAATTCTAAATATTTTATGAATATTTCTGATTTTGAAGTAAGTAATACATCACTTAATTTTATGCTAACTACGCTCTTCACCTGTTAAATTATTTTAAATAATTGTACGTAATATAATGAATAATTAAAATTCTTTTCTCAGGTAACATGGCATGAATTAAAGAAAATAATTAAATTTGTGTGAAAAAGTAAAATAGAATTCATAAAAAGTGTGACACAGATGATCTACGAACTAATGATTTAAATTTGCTTCAGTGAATAAAGTAAGCAATACGTTTTAAAAAGTTGCATAATTAAATTTCACTTGTTCTGGTTTCTCTTATAGCATTCTGGGATTAATGCTGATTATCATAAAATCAACAACCAAAAATACAAATACATATTTTAGACAAATGAATCATAATAAGTACATAGATTCCGCTATTATACAATAAACAAGACTTCCTATTGAAGGAGGCAAATCTTCCATATTTGATGTAGGAACAGACTAGTAGGGTAATAAAATAAAATAAAAAATTTTCTTTAAATATTTTGTGAAGGAAAAGAAATTACAATAACCTAATCCTTACTTGGAATCAGTTGAATAATAACAGGTATTTATTCAGAACGAAATAATTCCTAAATTATCCTAGCACAGAAGGGACTTTAATCTTTCTACAAATTATTGGGCTTAAAAGAAAATTGATCCTTCTTTCATAAGCCTTCAAAGAATCAAGAGTCAGTTTTTAACGGGTGAAAGTTAGAACATGAACGGAGGAAAATTACGATGTAGCAAAAACTCCAGCTCTAATCAGTCTAGTTTGGATACTCGAGAGTCTAAAGCATTTGCGATTGATTTGTAAGAATTATCTGTGCGTTAGTCATGAGTTTAATGTATTGATCAAGTCGCTAAAAATTCCTATTAGTTGGCTTAAGCTAGTTAAAGGAGGGTTCTACTGCTTTATACATAAATATCAAAGTAATCAATAATTTAATTTTTAATTGACAACGATAGAGTAATCATTAAATAAGTTTAATTTTAATATCTGTTGTCATTTTAAGCGTTACGCAGATAAATGAAGCAAATAATAGCTTAAATTCTTTAACTGACAACACCATAATCTATGTGAAAATCTGATATCAATAATTGCTGCTGTTTCAAAAATAAGATTAAAAAGGAAATGAAAGCATTTTAAATGTATTTTCCGTCTAAAAATAAATGGTTTTCGCGTTAAAAGATGAAACAGCACTACAGACCTATATCAAAACTAAAATTTATATACTATTTTTTGAATCGCGTACGTGAGGATGTATGGGTGTTTTTAAAAATGCAAAATAATTTGAAAATTTCTGTGTAAAAGGACGAAAAAATGATTTCCATACTTCGTAAAAGAAATTCAACTTTACCTCAGGGATTTAGCAGTTATTTATGATTAGTGCAACTACGTATGATAAAGGAATATAATAAAGAATTATTTGATTTATTATGGAAGATTCGCCTCCCTATTTAAACATTAAACATAATACTTTTTCGTAAACGCAATCAAAATTAAAACAATAATCAGTATCGTTATTGGCCGACAGAGGGCGCTATCACCAGTATTGCAGCCGTCTTCTTTACAGCAAGTAAAACAGTCGAATTCCTCCTTGCTCCGATCGCAGTGATCAAGTCCCAGTCCTATGCTTTGAGAAGCATCTCTGAGAGCACAGGGACCTAATGCACAACTTTTACGAATCCAAAATCCTTTAGATTCTGTAAAGAAAAGAAAATAAATGAAGCCAAAAGATAGCGAAGCTCAAAATAGTTTTTCTTACAACTTTAAAGCTTTTTATCCTTTAAGTGACATTTAATTTTAAAATTTGATATCATTATTTAAATTTAATCTCTTGAAAACAAAAGCATAATTCGTTAATCAAAGCATGTTGAAATAAATACACAAATGTACAAATGAAACGCGAGAATTCCGTAGTTATATCATTCCAAAAGACGCAGAAAGTGAATTAATAATAAAAGTACCTTATGTTGAAACGTGAGATGGAACTTTAAAAAGTCATCTATGTCGTAAATTTATGACGAGAAAAGGAAACTCTGAATATACATAAAAAATATTATACTTCAAACTTTTCATCAATATTTTTGGGAAATGTTAAATTCTCTATATTCAGATATCATATTTATTTTTTATTTTTTCATTTAGATCTTCCATATTACATTTATATTCTGTACTGCATTAAATACCCGCGGAGATATTTGACACACTGCAATTTGGCAGCCTATGATATCTCACAAAGGCTCAATCGTGTTCTAGTCAGGTAAGTGACTGACCAATCTATGAGAGTTTTATACTATCTTCTATTTGCAATTATTTCAACACCAGTGTTCCTTAGTGAAGACGAGCATTATCATCCATTGCCAAAAGCACCTGATCCAATAGCGCCAGTAAACAGTCTTTCATTTGGCCCAAAGACCCCTCGTCCATATACTTTCGGCAGGTTACAAAACCTCCGCAAACTTGGCGACCTTTTCACGACATTTTTGTCCAGTCCTTATATAACTGTAATTTGTCTAATAGCTATACGTAACTTCAACTGTATGTTGCCCTATATGTAATTGCAACCGTATGGGCCTTCCAGCAACTTCGAGAAATAAAAGGTACTGGAAATTTCTCGGCGGCAGAGGGAAAACTATATAAGATCAGAGAGAGCATCAGTTCTTAGTTTAGAGTTGGCTTCGGAGTGTTGAAAGATCTTCGTGCTAGCTTCACTCTTTAGATGCGCTTTGCATTGCATTGTGTTTAGCGTTCTAAGTAGTTTGAAGTGGTAACCACTGATTCTGCATTATCATACTGAAAAGAGCTGTATGAGTACTTTTATGGTAAGTCATTATGAACCGGTATGCATGTAACAATATTATCAAAGCACTAATGTTTGACCTAAAAATCATGAACCACAACCGCAAGAAAAATTCACTACCCAGCTAATACTCTTTTTGTAATAATTAACATCATTTTAAAGTAGCAGTTTGTTGCTTTTTTTTACAAAGAAAACTTTGAATGTTCTTCACTGACATCTTGCCATTAATTATTACACCTGATTCTCGTCGCTTGAAACCGAGTAGAGAAGGCTACTTCCCAGAAAATGGCACATGCTGTAGTTTTGACATGAAACTTTCTAATGATCATTTTATGACGTATTGTCATTTTATGTACATTTCTTATGATTCCGAAATGAAGCGGCAATCACGTGTAGGGGATGAGGAATGTTCACTTCGGCGATAGAAACTTCGGTTTCAGAAATCTCAACTAAAGTTCACATTTTCTATCTTTCCTGATTGGAAGTAGTCAGTTTGCAAGAATTTTGTTCCTCAGACAGGCGCCCCATGCTTTATAAAAGGTTAAAAATTGTTTTTCCAATCTTCTCAAGGATATTCAGCTTCTGAGGAAAGTTCAGTAGGCCAAAATATGCTGAACAGAATAACGGGTTACTGCTGTACAACAGTATCCGTTACACAATTCCATTTTCTTCAGATAGTTTATAGCAAAGGTTATGTTCTTAATTCTCGGTCATCTCCCCTTTTTTTTCACCAAATTTACCACATCTAATAGCACTATAATAGGTTAGATTATTAGATTTAATTAAATTCTATTATATAGTTTTAAGTGCGTACGGGTTTGTAATGGATTAAAGGCACACAGAAGCAATAACTTGAAAACTTTATTTTTAAAAAAGCATTTTACAGTTCTAGAGCATTTTTACACAAAAGTACTCGTAGTGACTGTGATTTTCCTGTTGATATATGATTCGGAAAAAGATAAACTGGCAATTTATTCAATCCTGAAAGAGACAGCTTTTTATTATTTAATTTGATTTTGCTTTGTAGTTGTTTTCCGGTGACTAAGTACTGTATATTTTAATGTATCTGATTTTTTTAAATTTTTTTTCCTGTTATACATCTGAAATCATCTTTGTTTTATGCGTTTCTTTCAACATTCATCCTTTTATCCCATCTTTTGATTTTATGTGCGTAATATCATTTTAAAGTTGTTTGTCTTTCATATGTGCTTGTCCCTAATTTCAGACTAGAAATATCTGACATGTGTTCAGCGCTTACTCACAGATTCAGATCCAGCGATGAGTCAAATATCAAAGCATTCTGCCAGCTGTCAGCGATGAGCCAAGTATCAAAATATTCTGCCAACTGTAGAACTCGAAAAGGCAAAGAAAGAAAATATATCACTACAATTTAATGACATTAACCCTCAGTAAAACAACTCCGACGAATCTAAAGGTATCTGATTCTGAAATCCATTGAACTTGTCAAAATGTCTGACCATAAGTTTGTAAAATTTGATAAAATATAGTTGATAAAGTGTACCAATTTTAAAATGAAGTCTTTATTTAGAAAACAAAAAAGATTTTAAAATATTCAGCCTCTTTCTTGCCTTAGTTTCTCAATCATCTCTCCTCTCCCTTTTTTCACCGCATTTATCACTTTGTCTTCCCTAAAGCAGCGTTTCACCCCGAAGCTCATTATTTGAATAACATTCAAGAGATTCAAAGCCCATAATTCAGAGACTTAACAGCGGTCCAAAAGGTGATTTGTGAAAAGGAATTAAGTAGCTGTATAAACACGCTAAACATACTTATTATTACCGAAGATTAAGAAAAGAGACTGCCATTTTCTTCAACTTTTGATTTTGTACGAATTTAGTCCCGAAGCTTTGTAAACGCAACGCGTGTTCACAGGATGTAAATTAAAATCATAAAGTACAAAATCTTAATATCTTCTTAATAACTATTTAGATGCTAGTGATAAAATTCTTCTTCCAAAATATTGTTAACATGAATGTTTGTGCTTTGATCAAACTAGCATACCGTATATGCCTGTGTAATTCAATAGAAAAATTTCCAGGTAATTTTTGCGTAAATACTGCGCTGAGCTTACTCTTAATTCTTACCTTTACAATGTATTGGAACTTGTCGTTCACATCAGAATAGAAAATGAAAAAGAATACCTAGAAAAAATTATCGGAAATACTGGTAATACCAGTATCTTTTCATTAATACCAGAATCACACTGCTTGCTGTACGTGTCGTCAACATCACACAAATCACTCGCGTTACTACTACATTCTTCTTCATTGTTTTCGTCTAAGCAATCATTCGATTCCCAAATGAGGCATTTTTGGTGCCATTGATTGCATCTGATATACCAATGACTTTAAAATTCTTGATGGTTGTGTCTTCTGAGATGCTGTCTCGTGCCGAGAGGATCCAGGTACCCACTTGAGCAAGTGATGCATGCTCTCTTCTGACGTTCTGTTGGTTTTATACAGCATGAGAATGAGTGGAAATCCAGTTACTACAACAACGAACAGGTGCGGACATTATATGAAGGTATTTCTTTCCTCTGTTTTTTCGTCTAAAAGAATAGATGCGAACATTATACGAACGCGGATATTACGCGGGCGTATAGAGTAGTATGAATATTTATGATTTGTAGAGAGTTGAATTATTTTACAAAAACTGCAGTAAAATCATTAATTCAGCCTGAGGGGAAAATTCTTATCTTATTGTTCAGGAGCATGCAAATAGCAATCCATAAGATGTTGTAAACCACTAATAAAATGTTTCTTAAAATGTAGAATTATCCTTAATTTTGGTGCACAGTGTATTCTAAAAAATGCTTTTTAATTCTGCTTATAAACTTCTGAGCTAACGTGAAGCAGAAAAAAATATTTTAAAATCAGGATTACTGCTGTGTTGTTAAATACGAATTCCGACACAGTATGATAAACTGTTTATAAAAAGAAAATATAAAAAATGTAAAAAAGAAATAAAATCTAAAATGTTAACAGGAAAAGGAATTGTTATAACTTATTGGATGATAGAATTTATTAACGTTAGTTTGAAGAAACATAGAATGCTGCCTTTAATGATAATCATTTCCGAATTATGATGACATTTATTACTCACATCAACATTCGATTGGATGAGCTGATGTGTTGAATCTACAAAATAAGCTTCATCTCTTCAATACAAAATTTCGGAGATTTTATTTTTGACATTCAAGAAATTACTACCCTCTCTCGGGTGCAGCATTACGTCTACGTATCCTGCTTAACATTTCCTGTCTCCTAATGAACTGAATTTTTAAGGCAGTTAATGTCAGACAGTATGTAAGTGAAACCTTTAGCTTTCCAATACCCCCTAATAGAATCATTTGCTGCATATTCTAGGCTAATTTGTTTTGGGGGGCGGGATCTGATGGCAATCAGTGGTTTACATTCAGTTCCCCCAAACCTGCTGTCGTATTCGTTTAAGATTATTTGAAAACTCAAGTTATAAGATATTTCTCCCGCCTTCCTAGCATGCCTTCGTGGTGTAGTAGTCAGCAAGCTCGGCGCGTATTCGAGATGTCCGTGGTTCGAGTGCCGGCGAGGGCATTACTCATTTTTCATCTCTCCTGCTTCGAAATAATTTAGTGACTCTACAGTGGCGTCTCAACTAAAACACGATGTGGAAGATGATTCTCCACCACCAGGATTTTGGGGACTAGGTCCCCTAATTCCCAGTCGCCCTTTAAAAGGGGGAGTATTTAAGGTATTTCTCCCGCCTTCATGGTGTAGTGGTCAGCACACTTGGCGCGTATTCGAGAGGTCCGTGGTTCGAGTCCCTGTGAGGGCACTGCTCATTTTTCATCTCTTCTGCATTCAAAAAATACCTAATGCCTCTACAATGTTTTCACTCATACACTGCCTTACATTAACAGCCTTCAAAATGTAATTCGTCCAGAGATTGAAAATGTTACACATATATCACTGTCAATCGTATTATAGCAAGCGTGCCTAGAGATGACAGCAATGCCTTGAATCTTCATGGTGAACTTCTCCAAAACGAAGAAGTAATATGCATTTTGTGAACTCAAAGCACTGATTCAAATAATTGCATTCAGTTGTCTCCACATTTAATGCATACAGAAACATTTATTGCCACATTTTCTCGTATTGCATACAGAAACAGTATGCAATAACAGTAAATGTGGCAACTCTCCGGAAGTGGAATGATTTGTTGAAACTCTGTCTGGCAAACTATTTAGTTATTGTGTGAACTGAATATTTCAATTTTTTACGTACACGTGAAACAAGAGAATGTTTCATCTCTTGAGTTAAATATATAGGGTTCTTACTTGATTTGGAAATTCTTGTTTCACAGCTGTCATAGGCCTGATTATCTGGGCATGGCTGTAAATACTCATCTGTACACAGAGCCACGTCTTCCACTTCACATTGATAGCAAATGCGTTTCTCGATTGCTGAATCTGAATGGAAGCAAAAAATTATCTTGTTTAATATTCAGAAAAATGAATAACAACAATTCTGAACAAATTTGACCAAAATATTACTACTTTCAATTTTCAGTTTCTCCTCAGAACGTTTTTTCAAAATACAGCAAAACGACATTTAAAAATGAATGTTTTTAAATGAATGAAATCAAGTAGAAATGCAATTATTAGGACTCCAGGCATCCTAAAATCGAGTCACCGGAATAGCTTGTTCTCATTCTTAGAGTCAGTAAATTAAGCCTTTTGCTTGTAAAATGATAATATAAACTACATACTTTTAAAAAGCTGTTAAATTTATTTAAAAATACCTAAGATATATATTATATATACGTATATTATGCATATATATATATATATATATATATGTGTGTATAAACATATATATATACACATATGCACTGTATAATATCATGTACTCTCTGCATGTTATTATACGCAGTATAATAGTTTTCTTCATTCACTCTGCAATTTATTGCTCTGTCAGTAATTTCCTTATTTTGTTATTTTACAACAATAACAATAATAAATAATTAGTTACAGTAATTACAATAATAATTAAAACAGTAATGATATAATAATTAATTGTAGTAATTACAATAATAATTAAAACAGTAATGTCTTAGATGAGCTCTAATTAAACAGAAATACATTATATATTTTGTTTTAAATAAGCAAAAATATTTTTATGTCTAATTTTATAATAATCAAAATAAAACCAAGATTACGTGCTTAGGTTCGTACTTACGTTAATAAAAATTAATTTATTTCTTGTACTTAGCTGAAACAGAAAAGAACTCAGTGTTTAGGTAAATGAAAACAATTTAATACAATAATTTTATCCAGAAACGTATGTTTTGTATTTTTTCATGAAAATAAAAACATTTTATTTTTTAGCATTATAACCTTCGTTGAAATGGAACATAAGCAACAGAAATATGAAATTGTCTCATTGTAGTACGTATTTGTCTTCAGAAAATGTCAACACACTTTTGCTCATTTTTCGAATATGCAGGTGGCCTTCGACTCTTCAAATTTCTGAAATAGCATTCATTTAAAAAATATTCAGTTGTAGATTCAGTTGACAGCAACACAAAGGGATTCTTAAAACATCAGCAATCAATGCAAAAGAAAAAATTAATGCAACAAATTCTATAATTCTTTATTCTTGTGTATATGCAATTATTGCATTTTAGATGCATAGAGGAGGAGGGTACGCCTATTTTAAAACTAAGCTTATATCATCGTTATTTTTTTTCAAACGATTGTATGGATTTCAAGAAAACATGACATGGATCTCTTTCTTTCCCCTTCCCCTCTACCAGAAGTCCTTTAGATCATTTTGTCTAAATAAAATAAATAAAAATAAATAAATAACAAAACACAGTAGCAACTCTAAGGCCATTCATTGGATAAAGTAGAAAGAAAGGCATTAAAAGTTATATGAAAATGAATTTTAAACACGTAGCGAAAAGCTAACTATCTAAGAGATGTAATATAATGAAGAACATTTTTTTAAGCGGAAGTTGTTACAGTTTCTGTTATGTAATGATTGTTATGTAATACATACTCATCTTAATTCAGTATCTGTAATTGAAGTATACTATTTTAATTGTAATGATTATCATAATTCTGTTATCAGACTTAGAAGTTATTAATTAGATTTTTATTTAGTTGATCTTAAATTTTGCCTTGTTGAAAAGTAATTGTTGTCAATTTAATTTTGGCAGTTTTGGTTAACTCTGAATTTAAGTTGCTTGTGTAAATTTTTTTCCTCTTTTTCCTTAAGGTTGTTTGGTTAACCATTTAATTTTTGTTCTTTAACACTTAATCTTAACTTGGTTTTGTAATGTTTGGTTAACGCTTAACCTTAACTTGTTTTGTTTAGTGCTCAATTTCTGGTTAGGTTGACCCTTAAGGTCATTTTCACTTTGAATTTTAAAGTTCTTTGCTTTACAGAAGTTGACGTGTAAAGTTTAATAAGTTTTGCTAACGTACCCTTCTTTCTGATAAAGTTTGAATCCATATTTTTGACTCTGGTGGTAAAGTCGTTTATGGTGTTGTAGAAATATAAATTTTTTCTATGTAATTATTATATTTTTGAATTGTAGAAATTTTCTTCGGTGTTTCATTTAATTTAGTAATTAAAAACTAACGTTTAATTCTTTTTCACAAAACTTTTACATTGCGTTCGAAATCGGGATTTATGGCGTTGTTTTTCGTCATTTCCCTGGAGAAAAAAATTCTCAGAATGCGTATCTCTGCCAGACAGTGGTCTGGAAAATTTCTCTTATTAAGTGCAAATCTGCATCCTGCTTCAAAAGTTTTTTTTTTTTTTTTTTTTTTTTTGTACGCAGCTACGCCGTGCTGGTGTTTTGGACTCTGGGTGATTCAGACTAAGTTAGGCTTCACCATGCTAAAATGAGACCCTGAACGAGGGTAGCTACTGGAATGTTAGGTTAATGACCCTTGTGGGTCGTTTGTAACTCTGGCAAAAATAGCGATTATCCGCCAACACCCGGCTTACCACCCCATGCCTTCACCTTTCTGCTTGGATTCTCCTTCTAGGATTGCCTTGCAACTGGCGGCTTTTGGACTGTCACGCATCGCCAAACCAGGGGCTGGTGAGAAGAAGAAAAAGAGCCTACAGCGGTCTGCGGAAGAAAAAATATTTCTGAAGTTTTCGCCAGACCAGAAGCAGTTGCTCCAAAACTCCCGAGTCCTATGTCTACGGCGACAGTGGAGCAGATGGCTGAAGAATTAGCGAAGAGGAAACCAACGAGGATCGGAAACGCATGGAGGACAGAGTCCACATAAAAAGGGCGGAAGACTCAGTTTTACTTCCCAGGAAATCACTAACGTGATTTTTTTTCTCTTTATAGATTTCCGTGGAAAATTTTGATGTCGCATTTTTATTGTCTTCAATGTAATGGACGCTGTTTGTGTAAAGTAACCTTGATTCCTGCGGGGGCCCCCTCTTTGTATTAACCATAGGAATGTTGTAGAGGTATGTACATTGTTTTTATGTTTCTTAGGAGCGACATGCCACCAAAACAGGAACATGTAACATTTGAAGCAAATAATAAACATTTTGGAGTAAACTAATTATGTACTACTAGGTGATGGGAGTTAAAAGCATTTCGCTCTGGCTTCAACGAAATAAAAAATGCTCTACTTGATATTTCTCCAGATGAACCTTAGAAATCTGTTAAATTATCTTAGAAATGTTCTGTAAAACTGGAATTTCGAGAAATAGTAAACAAAATTAATAATTTAGAATTCATTTTATTAACAGTTATTTCCGATAAAATTCTCATGCAAGCGGTATATCCTTACAGGACCGTACTATGGTTATCTCGTTTGAGGGAAATATTTTTGACAATATATTTATTTTCGCAAATAGAAGTAGAGGCATTAAACGTGTCAAAAATAAAAACTTATTCCGATACTAATAAAAGGTCGCGAAAACGGAAAGAATTTTTTGATTTAGTTCATCATGATGAAGACAACAAAAATTCGTGTAATGATGGTCAAGAAGCCCTTAAGCGAAATTACTCTTACGCAATTTATCTTACGCTCTTACGCAGATAAAATATATTTTAAACAAAAACTACATAACGAAAGTTACAAAGACATCGATGACTTTTTTTAAATATTTCATACAAACTCAAATGATGAGGTATCCATTGAATCTGAAGATACCACATTACTAAAAAAATTGTAAAGTGAAAACATTGATACGAAAGAATTGGATGAGGAATTGTTACAATTTCTATTACTTTATAAAAGCCAAAATTTAACGTTGCCATCTGACAATTTATAAAGATTACAAAACTGGTATCGACATTTCCAAATATGGAAATCACATTACGTAACTTTCACCAGATGTATCGAATGCATCTGGTGAAAGATCGTTTTCGGTGTTAAAACGCATAAAAAACTATTTACGAAGCTCATCAAGTCAAAGAAAATTAACTTCTTTAGCTGTACTATTCATAAAACAAAATGCGTTGAACAATATTAATTACGAAGAAACAATTGATAAAGTTGCAGAATCGAAAGCCAGAAAAAAGAATTTTTGAAGTAATTTCATAATCATTTTTTTAAAATGGTTTTGGCATTTAATAGAATACATTTCGTTTTCTTACAAGGAAGACTTACAAGGAAGGAAAAAGTTTTACAAGTTACTTACAAGGAAAAAAAGTTTACTTACAAGGAAAAAGTTCCAGTTCTATTGATTGTATTGAACATAATAAAACGCACTTTTATATTTATACTAACAATGGAAAGTATATTAAAGATTTTTGAAAAACTGGCTATTTTTGTTAATTATTATTATCTGACTATTTTTTGTTAGTTATTATTATATACCTATCATTTATTATTTTGTTATACAGTTCTCGTAAAAATTAAGTATCACTCCGGGTGTAGGGGACCGGCAGGGAAAAAAGTCTAGAGCCCTAAAGTAGGTTAATCCATTCCTGGGCTTAGTACAGCAGAAACCAAGAAATGAGAACAAGACAACAACTGTCATCAAAGAAGGTGTTCGCGATTACTACCTCGAACTGTGATGCAGGACTCATAAAGAAAAAATAAAATTAGAAACAGTTCGACTCCTGTACGACAAAAATTGACCGAGAGACTTAATTTCAAAATTTTTAATTTTTTATGTCATTTTCAACTTCTCTTGAGAGATCTGTAAATTTCGTGAGAGTAGTTCGAGGAAATAAGTTTAAGTGAAGTGAAGCAAAAAATGTGTATAATTTAAGAGGCTGTCTATGGAAGTCATGTTGTGTCGACGTGAGGGTTTTTTTAATCTATGAAGCAAAATCTATGGATAGAAAAAGTTTTAATATTATGATGCAATGACGCATATGTAAATTTTTAAGGAGCTCATTAAAATATATAATACATTACTTTACATAAATGTGAGAAGCTTAATAAAATTAGCACTTTGTTAAAATTTACGTTTAAGAAAGTGGCATTTTTATTTACAATTCATTGCAGTTATGCTGTACGGCATATTGGTTAACGAAAGCGACTGACAGATAGATCTTCAGCAATTACGGATTTAAATCCCACTTAGAGCTTGGCTGTTTGAGTATTTTTGCTCCATGCTTTGGCTAGTATTCGCCGTTTATTTTTTAGTAATATCGTTCTAACGCTGTGGTAACGCTGAAAAATACTACTAATGGATAGAGAATGTCATGGGCAACGCCATCAGTGATGAGACGATTAAATGACCAATGGGTTCAGTCGCGGCCGTAGTTCCACCCACTGCTTCTTTCCTCCATGTTTCCACCATTCTTGATAAATATTTGAGGAGCAAATGTCTTACCATTTTCGGGAGGATTACTATAATTTGAGAGAATCTCATTCTTTAAAGATTGTAAATATTCGAATCAAAAGAGCATATCAGAGAATATGAATATTCTTCTTGTTTTAATTTCAGATTTAACAGAAATTAAAATAACTTTGGTGTCGCTTAATACAAAATCTCTCTGTGGATATATAAGGTATTTCTCCGGCCTTCTTAGCACGCCTCCGTGGTGTAATGATCAGCACGCTCGGTTTGTATTCGATAGGTCCGTGGTTCGAATCCTGACGAGGGCATTGTTCATTTTTCACGTCTCCTGCTTCGAAACAATTCTAATGACTCTACAATGGCGCCCGAACTAAAACCAAAAGGTGGTAGATGATGATTCTTCACCACTAGGATTTGGCGACTGGGTCCCCTAATCCCCAGTCGCCCTTTAAAAGGTATTTCTCCCGCCTTCTTAGCATGCCTTCGTGGTGTTGTGGTCAACACGCTCAGCGCGTATTCGAGAGGTCCGTGATTCGAGTCCCGGAGAGGGCGTTGTTCATTTTTCATCTCTCCTGCTTTCAAAAAATGCCTAATGTCTCTATAAGTACGACTGAGGGGGGAGGAATTAGTCAGTTTCAATACATAGAGTTAAATATGATGCAAAAATTTGTTTTCAGATTCTATTTACGTAAAATTGGCTTTAAAATGAGACGCCTACTTTTCATTGCTAAAAATATTAGGATTTCGGAAACAAGAAATAGGAAAGATCAATTGCGCCCTCATAGAAAACCGCAGATCTGTTTGCTTGATTGATCATTGATCTAATGTAAACAAACAAAGTACTACCCAGTTAGACTAACAAAGTACTACCCATTTACAGTACAACAACGAGCACAGGGAAGAGAGATAACTCCTTAATATTAAGGATATATTGTATACTGCAATTTTAAACATTCATTTTAGAAATGTTTTTAAATTTTGTGGTTTTAATTACTAACAAACTTGTAAAACTAGGCAAAAGTCAAAGCTTAAGAGTTTTAGAGTGTTTTAGAGAAAACCCTATTAATATTAAGGAGGAACCACTCTTTTCTAAGGAGCAAAGATTTCTAATGGGAAAACAGAAAACATTATTTATATAAATGAAATAAACTGATAAACATAACGCGCTCACCTGGCAAAAACTTAAATGAATGAAAAACACCACAAACTAAACAATTAAATTTTTAAAGGCATTTTACAAAACTGCACTAGAAACAATATTAACCGAAGCTGGTACATTCGGGTAAACTTGAACAGCTTCAAGAAAATCTACGAATATTTCATTTACTTGAGACATTTTATGGAAATCAAGAGTAATAGTAATACAGGGAAGTACTAGTATAAATAAATTAATAACATTAAGGAATTTTATCGACGACGAAGACTTAACAAGGATACAAAATATCTTTCTCGTTAAATCAGAACCTTGAACATAAAATACACCTTTCGAGCTTGACAAAGTCAACCAACCACTTAGGGTGAAATAGCTTAAAAATAACATTCAGCTTCAAATTAAAACTAAATCTAGTTGTCAAAGACTACACAATTTATTTACAGCGAAGTTGGCTCAAACTTCTCACCAACGTAACAGTTTAATTGTCGGCAGTTACAACGCAAAGCCTTAGCTAACAGTCTTATCCGAGCTAGCAAACCTAGTACAAGTCGTACTTGCACAAACCTAAACAAGAAATACTGATATAACGAACTTTGTTCAGTTTACATACGTTCGAAGAAGATAAACAAATTGCCTAACAGCATTTATTTTGAGAATCTCTTCGTGATATAACAACTGCAAAAGAAATTTTCAAAGTAATTACTATTTGATGTCTGAGAACGATATGCCTTGAAATAAGTGCATTGCTGTATGCAGTGACGGAACTCGGGCTTTAACTGGAAAACATTCCGGTGCTATTTCTCAAGTAAAGAAAGTGGCACCTGAAACTAAATTTACTCATTGCTCCATTCAGTGTGAAGCTTTAATAGCCAAAACAATTCCCAAAAACCTGTAAATCGTTTTGAATCAAGCTGTGAAAATTGCTAATTGTATTAAAAATTGAGCTTCAAGTTCAATGATATCTACGATTTCATGCCAAGGGATGGGCAGTGGAAATGAAACGCTTTTGTTACATTCCGAAGTAAGGTGGCCATCCAGAGGTAAAATTTTAAATCGTCTTTTTCAACTTCGATCAGAAACTCAAAATTTCAGGTGAAAATGTTTTATTTAGTGAATCATGCTTGGCGCGTTCAGCATATTTAGCTGATATTTTTTGAAAGTTAAATGAATTAAATTTAGGATTACAGAGGCAAAGTGTTAGTTGGTTTACCATTAGAGATAAAATAAATACAATGATAAAAACACTCAGTCTAATAATCGAAGAATTGGATAGTGAATATTTTAAGCTGTTTACCACTTTTAGAACGTTTTCTAACCAAAACTAAATTTAAAATAAAAGAAGAACTAGTATTCGACATTAAAAATCATTGTTTTTTTCTTTGATAAATAATCTCAACATGTATTTTGCCTAGGATTACGAAAAGCAAAATTGGATTAGAAATCCATTTTTTTTTCAAATGTACATGAAATTTTATCTCGTGAAGGAAAAGAACAATTAAGAAAAATTTCCTATCAGCGAATTCTAACTGAAGGTTTAAAAAATAACACACTAACTTTTAGCTGAACCAAAAAAAAAAAAAAAGAATTTAAAGGCATTTCAAATAAAACCATTAAATTTTTACTGTCTTTTTGCGCAACCTATTTGTGTGAACAAGGATATTCTTCCATGTTATATTTCAAAAATAAATGCAGAAGAAAACTAAAAGTGTATTCTAATTTACGATTAAAACTAAGCGAAATAAGGCAAGATATAAAGAAGTTGATCTCTCTTAAATAGACGCAAATTTCACACTAAATTTTGGAATTAAAGTATTATAACTTATATTTTGATAATTAAAATAGTAACCAATTTTTAATCGAATATTTTATATGTGTATTTTTAATACAAATAGATATTGGTTGTGCAAATGCAAAAATATGTATTGTTTTAATATTTCTATTGAGAAATTGAACGATATTCATTGTAAAATGTAGCGTACTAAATATTTCCAATTTTCTTAGATGATACTAAATATTTTCAATTTTCTTAGATGGTACGGGCCCACCAGCGGCCGAGCGGTAAAGACGCTGAACACTGGTAGTTCGGTCCGAGGTTCGAATCCCGCGAACGGGCTGGCTGCATGGGTGTTTTCGTGGTTTTCCCCATGTGTAACGTGTATACGAGCCAGTTTCCCTTAGAAAGTCCTCCACGAAGGCATCCCTCCCCTTAGGCAGATAGCCCTCGTGTGCTTTGCCATAATTGAATAATCTAATCTAATCTAATCTTAGATGGTACGCATTAGTCAAAAGGCTGAGAAACCCTGATCTAGATTAAATAATCCTGGCAGCAATATGGTCTGTAAAAGCAATGCTAGAACTATGGGGTGCGATTCAGTTTGGGGTGTCCATCAGAAAGGAATTATTAAAATTATCTACTAATGCCGTTTAGTTTCTGATTTAGTATATCCTATGCATTAGTTCAAGCTAAATAAACCTTACAGTTGTTAGTTGATGAATTTATCTTAACACAAGCGAACATAAAATATTTCTTTCAACATATATATTTATAATTTTTAACCCCTCATTTTCATTTACATGGTAATTTAAAGTCTCTAAATTAAAATAACTTTTCTGTTTGATCGTATTCAAAAAAACGTTTTCACGCTACTGCCTTAAGGCAATATAATTTGCACGCAGATTAAGTACAGTATAAGATGATAATTCAGGTCGGCATTGCTGCTATTAATTATCTCAAAATTGCAAATTCAACGTCTTATGCCAAAATTAATTAAATATAAGTGATAAGTGATCTAATTAATTCATCAAAAGGAGCTACCAAATTTTTCTTATCCAGAGAAATTCTGCAGAAAATTAAATTCCTCTCTAATATTTAATCTGGTTACTGTGATGAAATATGATGCATAAAAAATTTAGTAGCTTCATTAGTTTAAATATGTTTACTACAATTATTTAAAACATTTATTTGCTTTATCAATTTTGTTACTGAAAATTTCATTATCTTTAACTTTTTAATGTAATATTAGAAGGTACTCTTGCACATTTCTCTAATGTAGAATTTTTTGTTTTTAAGATATTCATATTTAATTTATATATTTTCTTTAAAAATTCGGCATATGTTTTTATTAAGAAAACGAACGAAATTGATTCACTTCAGATTGTAGAATTTAATTAGGATTAATCTTGTTTAGGCTGTTTAAAGTTGAAAAAAGCAGCTTTAAATTTAAAGATTGTTTAACAGTTTTTAATTTTTTAATTTTTTAATTTTAAATTTCGATAATATATGACCTGAATCTCCTGTGAGGTTTTAAAAAAAATTACGGCAAATAATGCATAGGTTATCCAGTCACCTTAGAATATTATATTTCGTGACAATGTATCGCAAATATCAGACATTTTGCCATGAAATGCCTCGTAGGACCCGCGAAATTATCTTTTTTTAAACATACATTTGAAAATATACATTCAGAAATGCTCTGAACAAAATTTATCATATATCAGCATGAAATCATTAACTCCGTTTAGGGAACAGGTTATACAAAACCTACAAAGTTGCAATAACGCTTATATTTTAGTCTTTTCACTTTTCGATAAATAGTGTTAAGTTCATGGTAAGTAATGGCAATACCGAGAAAAATCAAGGAACTGAAAATCATCTTAAACAAAGCCAAAATGAATACCCAATAATATCAGTAACAGAATATATCAAAACATCCAACAAAGCTGGTGATCAAATAATTGCCTTTCTGCAGTTTTTTACGAAGCAATTTCTGCATGCCTTCATTGGCAGCACACTCGGCGCGTATTCGAAAATTCCAGGTTTGAATTCCGGCGAAGGCACTTCCCATTTTTCATGTACTCTTGCTTCAGAATAAACTAATGACTCTACAGTGACGCCCGAACTGAAAAGGTGGTGGATGATGATTCTTCACAACCAGAATTTAGCGACTGGGTCCCCTAATCCCCAGTCGCTCTTTAAAAGAGGGAGTATATAAGATATTTTCTTCCTCCTTTCTGCATGCCTTAGTGGCCTAACGGTAGTACACTCGTCGCGCATTCGAGAAGTCCAGGTTCAAGTCACGTCGAGGGCATGCTCATTTCTCACTCCTCTAGCATATAAATCCTAATATCTCTACAAGGTACTTTACTTCTTATTTCGTGTATGCCTTTGAGGCAAACTTCAATAAGGAAACTGAATTTTTAACTTTTCCAAATGACAGTATTTTCAACAGTATAAGCAGCATTTTCTGCAGTGGCATATATAAAAATAATAAAGAAAGATGGTGGTGTATCTTGAAGGTAATTTTCATGTTAGTTTCTTAACATTAAAACCATCTCCTGATGAACTTAAAAGGTTTATTTCAGGTAGTAAATTATTTTATGTTAATTCTTTTCTGTGTCTCCTTTACTTCTTTCGACTTTCACCAGAATGTAAATTCATTTGAGTTTCAATAGCGAGCTACTGCAGTTTAGATATTGTAGGAATTCATTGTAGGTAGTGTGTTAGCGTTAGGATACAAGAAGCCGAGTCAGCCGATCTCTGGACTTTGATACTGCTTTAAATACGTGAAAGCATGCTTTAAGTGCTTTAAATACTTAGAATACTGCAAATAGCAAAATTTGGTATTTTAATTCCGTTTTAGCTTTTATATGTTACTAATGTTTTATTAGATTTCTGATTAGTATGATGTCGAAAATCCATCAAATAAAGTGAACGTTAAACATGCATAGTTAAATCGTTAAATAGATTTCACCTCACAAACTCTGCTAAGTGGAATATTAGAAGCACAGATTTTTCTTTAATTGAAGAATGGTGTTATAATTCATCTTCATAATAACAATAATAATTCAAGCTTCTAAATTATTGTGTAGCATGATCAAGTATGGAAGTCTGCAAATCTGCTATTACATTCCCTCTTGTTAACCTTTTTTTTTTTCTAGCTTTATAATTAAGCATCATTTTCTTCACAGCAAAATTACGAAGGTTTTAAAAGCAGCATAGCAGTATACGTGTGGAATTCCCGATGCACTTTAACTGTTGACATACAATTTTCTGTTTTTTCTCCGTCTTTTCTCCGTTCATAATATCAGTGCTCAGTTTTATTGCTAAGATGGCTTTATAAAATTATTTTTTGCCTTCTTATTAGTAACGTTTCCTGTGTTTACTTTATTAATTAAATATCAGATTCTTGGCGCTAACTCCACATAAAATTCGATTCAACAGCAAAATCACAAAATATTTAAAAACGGCATATCTTAAAAATTCCGATAGACAGTCTCGCGCGCTGGAGATAAAAATGAATTATTTCGTACAGTGTTGCACTGCTCATTTTGTAATCATTGAGCTTGTTAATCAAAAATTAATTAAATTTTTAAAAATATGAAACAGATGACAAAAAAATTCAAAATTCGGACTTCTAGGTTCGGGTGGAGGACAATATATTCAAATTTGATGGCCCTCTAGGTACGGCTGTTTTTTTATACATACATCCTTCCAGATTCTTCATTATTTAATTTCTTTAAATATAATACAGGGCTATAATATTTGGTGGCACCAATCTGAAAAGTGATACGCCGTTTTTAGTGATTCATCGCAAAATGCTGTTTCGAGGCTAATGTCTCATTCGGGACTAACTCCCTTTTGAGCTAATAAATAATAAAACAAATTCGAAATTCAAAATTTGGGCTTCCATGTGCGCAAATTCGTGTAGAGGACGACGTTATTCAGAATTTGATGGTTCTGGGACTCTGGAGACCTTCATTTTTCATAATGCAAGGAGCGTACATTCATACATGGAGAGTTTTTATTATTTTATTTCTTTAAAACCAGTACAGGGACATAATATTTGGCGGCAACAGTGGTACGCCGTTTATAGTGAATCAACGCAAAATCCCATTTCAACTCTAATAGCCCCTTCTCGGCTAATTATGTACACCTAAGATAAGTAAATCAAAAGTGAAATAGTCTTAGAATAGACTCTCGAAATTTTACCATTAAGTCATGTGTCATTACTTAAAAGTGCAGCAAAATCAATAGTGATTGCCTTTCGATCAATATTTGTTACATTTCTCTTCCCATTGTCTCCACCGATCAGTTCGTTTATATAAGAGAAATAAATACAGTAATTCTTTCAAAGTCTCATAATATCAGTTTTCATAGATTTCTTAATTATAAGGCATTTGTACATAAAGATTTAGAATCAACATCCCATGTTTTTCTTCGCATTGACAGAATTCGGAAGCAACTTATGAAGTTCCGTATTTGGTTATCAATCGTTCACCCAAATATTTTACTCTCAGGATAAAGAATAAAGAAGTAAATGTATCGATAGACAGATTGAAGCCAGCATATATTCTACCACAACAAACCCCTGAACAAGAGAAACTTACAACTCCAAATTGTGTAAACAATGCACCTACGCCGATTGAAATTCAAACCAAAATAACTGTGGCTTAACCTAAAATCAAATCAGCTTTAAGATAATCTCGAACTGGTAGAATTCTTAAGACACCATTGCGATTCAAAAACTGATATTTTATTTATACATGAATGTTGTTATTATTTTGGTGATGAGCACTATTACTTCTTCCAACCTTTCTAACGTAACGTTCGTTACTGGAAGGGGAGTGAATGTAACGGCATAAAATATAAATAATTAGTTTGAAAGTAACTCACAATATTTTAATACTCATAATACTTTAATAATTATAAATGTTTACTTTGCATATTATTTTATTATCGTTTTTGGCAACAGTTTTTATCTTTAGAATTCTATTTGTTTTATTAAAAATAGTAGATGAGATTTTTCCGACTACGGAGCTGGTGAATAAAAATTATATTTGATGTTGATATGGTAATCTTCTTATTTTTTAGTAAGATTTTATTTGCGTTGTATTACATGGTACTAATTGAAGATCCATAATAGGCGTACAATTTATAATTGTTATACATTTTAGCTGAAGTCAGACTCAACTTATTGTCTAACGATTGAATATAATTCTACATATTCTTAATGGAACCTGTTTTGTAAAATATTTTCATAATTCCAGAAGAAAAATGGAAAGAATGAAAGGATCATTTTCTTTTGAGTTGGAGCTTAATATCTATAGTTATAAGAAAAATACTGAAGATGTACAGGCAAAGAATTTTAAACATGTTCTTATAAAAACATGTACATAGGATGCAAAATTAACAGTGTGCAATTGTATTTTGAAGCTTAAATCTTCTGGGGTGCTTTATTTAAAAATTGTTTCAATATATGCAGCTTTTAATACGCATAACCTTATAAACATTTTCAGTGTAAAGAATGTCATAAATAACACTGACGTGACTCAAATAAACAGTAAGTGCATAATTTTAAAAAGCAGCGGAGAAAATATAAAACAATTTTGAACATTTTCTTTACTTTTATGAATTCGAACGTATTGGAGAAAGTACCTGCAGTACTTCAATCAATTCATAACATCTTCACCACTAGCTTCTGACAGGAGTGACTACTTGCTATAGTGTGTTACTTTAAAATAGGGTAGATTATTATTACGGTTTGTTTATTTGTTTTCCTAATCGTATCATTCCACATCGTATATCTTATATTTTCCCGTGAATTTTATGACACTATTGAAATTTATGCCCCACCACATGATCTCCCTTGTATATTTATTTTCATTTTGTTTTACATTACTGTTTACGTTCCTATATTCAAATGGCGTCGAAATTAAAAGAGTAGTTTCGCTTTGAAATAACGTTAATAAATTCAACTACTCTCAGTTTATACAAACCAAATTGTAAACACATAATAATAAAGTATCCATACGTAAACATCTTGTAATAATCCAATAACACAGTTAAGTTTTAAAATAAGTATTAGAACAGTTATAGCTTAGCTACGTTCTAGCGACCAAATTCTATCGATGACAAATCTAAAGCGTGTAATCAATGCAGCACAACGAAAAAGTGTAAATTAATTCGAAAGGCATGGAAGTAAACAATTCCTAAATTATACTGAAAAATCTCAACCCAAAATTTAAAAAAAAACTATGCATCATCATACAGTTTTTATAAAATTTATAAAACTCCCCACTCCTTCCCACTCCTTAGCCTTCTTTCGTGGCTTTGTAAACGTAAATATCAATATTAAAGTAAAAAGAGTTTCGTTTTATGAACTACAATGAGGTACATTCCTCAAGAGAACAGAAAGAACGATTGTTTGCATTAGCTGTGCATAATTCGCGTGATCTCTGAGGTCATCTATCTTGTTTGTTTACATTAGCTACTAGCTTTTACCCACGGCTTCACTCGCGTTGATGTTCTTTAATAAGTTTCGAAGACTATTGCAAAGAAAAGAAAAGAGTTTGATTTTTTCTTATTGCCTGCCCAGGATAATCAGTATAAAATTTTATTTACTATTACTTATTTTTTAAGTTAAAAATACACTCCGCGTAAACTTTCAGTAAATACTGCCCTTCTTCATTGAGATAAAAAAGAAATCCATATTGATGTCTCTAAGAAGCTATTCTGAATAATTTTTAAAATCCGATTTGGATATATCAAACATTGCAATCTTATCTTATAATAGGCTACAAAATGTTTGCGTAGTTTAAGCCACGCACCTGCGCGTGCAGACAATGTCGTCGTTTTACGTCGTTTAATTTATCGTTATGAAACTTTCCACATTTAATGTTTATACAACGACAATCATTTTAAGCTATAAAACTTATTATATAGTTTAAGTTTCAACAGATAAGTTACATTTTATAGCCTATAGCCTTTCCTAATATATCAAAAATATTTCTTGAAAATTTCATGATGATCGGCTAAGTAATTAAAGCGTGAAAGAATAACAAACACACAAACAAACTGACATTCGAATTTATAATATTAGTTAGGGTTAGGATATGTGAGTCACGTGATCTCTGAGATCATCGGGATGTATCTCATTGGTTATCAGTGTTTCAGAAACGCTGTCAAAAAAGTTTTCCCGAGTACTTATTGTTTTTCGGTCGATAGCATTAAAATAAAAATGTATAATTTTATTATAATTAAACAAATAATAATACATAAAATGGCAAGTAATTAACTCTAATTTAATAATTCCATATTGTTAAATAATAATTCTATCTAAATTTAGAGTCATTTATTCATTATGTATTTATTTCTTGCCCACTGCTAATTCTCATGAAAAAAAATTTTAATACTCGTATATTTTAATAGCGATCTGTTTAGCTCATGATTTTTGATATAATCACCAAAATGTACTCAAAAGTCCAAAAAGCATGAACAGAAAATTTATCAAAAAACAACGATATTTTACGTTTTCTATATAGTAACGAACGTTTCCACGCGAAGAAGTTCTTCATTGAAAATAAATGAATAATAAATATATAAAGTGATAAGCAATTAATAACAATTTTTTCATTGTAGTACTATTATTGTTGCTTTTTAACAGCTATTAATTTGTAATTAATTACTGATATGTAAAGTAATAATGTATAATTAAGTATGTAATTGCTAAATACTTTAAATACATATTTACTACATGTGTTAATTACAATTCACTTATCTTAGTTATTTTTAACAGTCTAATATGCACTTCTCAATTAAAAGTTTTCAAAATCATAAAAGGACAAAAGTGTCAATCAAATATTCTTAAAGTCAAATATTTTTAAAATATAAATTTGGAGAAACTTCTATGCAATACCTGGGATCACTATAAAATATTTTTTAATCTATGGAATTAACTTTGTTATCACTGTGATTGGCTGCCATGACCTTACTTACAAATTTTCTAGATGCATGAAACGGTTTTCTTTTTCCAGAAAGAAAACAGCATTTTAAAGGAAAAAGCATTTCCAACGCTCAGCTACGAAAACATGATTAGTGTCTGCGTAGTAAAAAAGTCATTAAATACGTGACTGCTGTATGTTGCGTAAACTCGTAATGCAAAGAAAATTGCTTCGTGATTCATGTTTCAAAATTTAAGACTACATTTCCTTTATTTCAGTTTCCAAACATTAAGGCAAACATTTCTGACATATGTAAATATGTATAGTTTAAATTTTACAAATTTTGAGTTTATTTGTTTGAAACACCAAAGTTTCTTTTTCTAAAGTATGATATCCTAGACATTCAGTACTGCTTTCTAGACATTCAGTATTGCTAAAGTACTGCATTCCAGATTCATTTAGAGTTTATAATACAAATATTCAATAAAAAGTTTAATTTCATCTTAAATTTAAAATATTTCTTTAACACTTAAATGGATAAATAGTTCTACTATAATTCGTTAAAATAATGAATAGTTTAAACATTACAAATCTTTATGAAAAGAAGTTGCCACCAGTAGCATGAGATTCGTCACGTCCAAAACCCAAAAATAAAAGTAAATTTACAGTTTTTATCAATTTTCTCTTAACCATTAACATTTTCAGCTAGTGAAGAAACTTCTTTTAATTCAAAGTGGCTTTTCAGATATCAAACTTTAAAATAACTTCCGAGTAACCTGCTGTGTTAAGTTTTGAACATGATTCATTTTTCTGAATCTTTTGCTCTTTTTCCGTGAATTTGCTTCAGACGGTTTTAGTATTTGATAAAAGAAGGGGGAAGATTCCGAACTAATCGAAAATTAAAATAACATTTTAGGTATTATACAAGAGTTAACAGTATGAATGTACATTAAATTCTATTTTAAGCTCTTGGCTTTAATTGTAGAAAGGGTTTCATTGTAGCTCATTGAATAATACTTACTCAATTTCACATAATCACTCAATTGTTCAGTTTGTGCCGCTGATACTATTGTAACGATATCGTCAGCACTGATATTATTGTATATTAACGGTTTTTTAAGTGATAATAAAGTAAAGATAACCGTCTTCTTCGTAAGAAAAAGTACCTGTAAAGCAAAACTCCAGAATAAAATAAGGTACAAATAAAAATGAGTAAAGAAACTGCAGATAAGATTTCTTGGACGTATTATATCAGCGCCTATACTTCACAAACTGAACAGTTTAACAGCAGAATTACTGAGCTCTGTATTTAGAAAAAGGCAACGAAATTTCAATTAAATGGATGCTTTGATTATTGTTTCAACTTTAGAATTTGCATTCTGTGTTATTTACTTCCCTTTGCATTCTTTCTTTCTTTTATTTTATCCTTAAATTTTAGAAATAAGCCACTTAGCATATTTTTAAGGTGATGTTTTAATTTAGCACATTCTTATTAACCATTCTAAGATAATGTTGTTAAAAATAATAAACAAATGTTTTATTTAACTGTTAAATTAATTACTTTCTTTTCAGGGCTTATAATTTTAGAAATCTGGTGCCTTAACAATTTTATTATAAATCTAAATGGTATTAATCAATACTCATTTCTCAGCGTGTTAACGTATTAAAATCCCGTAAACAATTTCTTTGGAGTTTCATATCAAAATATATCTCAAGGCTAAATAGTATTTAGTTTTTGATTCAGCATTTAGTTTCTGGTTACATGAATTTAATTTACTTTTTAAAGATTTTCCATTTTTAGGAAGTATTTTAAAACTTGTTAGCAGTCTTTTGCAAATTTTGACAGATAAAATTCTTGCTCAAGTAGGGAATAGGTAGCGAAAACTTTCATCTTATCGAAAGACGTTTCGAGAAGGAAGCGTTTAAGAAATCGGATTTGAAAGTATAATTAAAAGTTCCAGAAGTCTGTAAGCCGTTTTTAAGAGCTTCAGATCTATAACTAGGAGATGGAATAAGCTCCTAATTAATAACTGAATAAGATGCAATCTAGGACTTCGTATTTCACAAGTTTGATAAATTAAAGGACCTTTTTCTCGTTTGCTTACAAAAGCGGTTACTAAATGTAGTGCTTTACCAAGGCAAGACGAAGTATAAGCAATGATCGCATAAAAATGATACAAAATCAATGTGAGACTATTTTTAAAACTATAATTCAGAGAACAATCAGTCTTAAATTTATCCGGGAAAAAAATATGTCAAATATTTTCTTTTTTTCTTCATTTATTTATTTATTTACTTGAAAACATACAATCTCTCCGTGCACCACAGATGTACAACACGAGACTTACAGAATTAAGATAATTAAAACATTAAAAGCTGCATGCATAAATAAAACGAATAAAAGCAGAGAACAGCAGTCTAAACTTCAAGAAAAGAGGTAAGTTCACTGGTCAAGTCACTCCACACATTTTCAAATCGTTCTGCAAGCATAACCTAGGGTCATCAAATGCATGCCATGAGAAAATCAAATGTTCCACATCTTGAGGTATTCTTTTTGAAGATTCACATAAATTGCTTGATATTAGATTGAAACGAAACGGATAACTTGCAAATTTACCGTGACCAGATAAAAACTGAGAAACTTTAAAATTAATAGAGAGGAAAGACTCAGAATGCAATCTATGGTAAATAGAAGGAAAGAATTTTTTTTAACCTCAGCATTACAAGATGAAATATATTTCTCATTCTACTTATCTAATAGCTTCTTATAATGAAAGGACTTCCAATAGGTCTTTGGAATGCTAATATTGATATCAATGGGTAAATTTAAGGCATCTTTAATTCTTTAAATTTGTGGTAATTTTTATGTACCAGTTTCTGAATGGGCATTACAATATTTTATGAGCTCGATTCCGTCCCGTCCATGTAATAGCCCCTTTATGTTTGTGGGAGCTAAATGCTTGGGATACCGTTTGTCAACTACATTCCCTCAAATAGTGCAGCAATTTTCATGTTCAGTTCCGAAGCAGAGTTCAGTTGATACCTGACAAGTGGTTGACATAAATATTTGTAGATAGTTAGATTAATACAAAACAGCTACAGGGCTAGCTGCCAGTGTGAAATGATGCCTTTATGATACACTTTTTAAATGATCCGTTTCCACATTGCACAGGTAAAACCAGGAAATCTGCAGCTCGTTCATCGGGATTTGATCCCGTATCGAACTATAAGTGTTCAGCAACTAAACTGTTCGGCGGCTAGTGAGACCGAAAATTCGTAGAAGAAACATATAATGTTCTATTGTGTTCACATGAAAACTATTGCAAGATGCAATATATTCTTTCAAATACAAACAGAATAGAAATTATAAATAGTCGTAAATTCTGACGACAGATTAGCCTAAATATCTTATATTAGATGAGCTCAAAACATGACAAACACAGAAAGCATAAATAAAAATGAATCCGCAGTGCATGAGTAGTAGTTCATAATTTAGTATATCAAATAATCATTCATACGAAAGGATGATGATCAGTGATAAATTTCAATGCCACATGAATTGCCTTGAAAGATAAGCACTATGCTCGCTCAATGTGTTTACAGTAATTCGTAATTCTTTAAGCCCAGGATATTGCAGATTATTTTCCTGCAAGAAGGTGTCACTCTTCGTTTGTTTTCTAATATTCGAAGATGTTTGCTCAAGCATTTTTAAAGCCGGAATTGAACGCGATGGTCTTATTCTTTTGATACATTTGTAGATACATTTTGAAACCTGGAGAGATGAAAAATGAGCACTACCTTCGCCGGGACTCGAACCACGGACCTCTCGAATACACGGCGAGCGTGCTGACCACTACTCCACGAAGGCATGATAAGATGTCGAGAGAACTATCTTATTTACTCCTCCTTTTAAAGGGCGATTGGGGATTAGGGGGCCCAAACGCTAAATCCTGGTGGTGGAGAATCATCATCCACCACGTTTTTTAATTCGGGCGCCACTGTACAGACATTAGGTTTTTTTCGATGTCAGGAAGCTGAAAAATGAGCAATGCCCTCACCAGGATTCGAACCACTATAATATGAGTAACCAGGATTCGAACCACTCGAATATGCACCGAGTTTGCTGGCCACTACACCACGAAGGCATGATAAGATGTCGAGAGAACTATCTTATTTACTCCTCCTTTTAAAGGGCGATTGGGGATTAGGGGGCCCAAACGCTAAATCCTGGTGGTGGAGAATCATCATCCACCACGTTTTTTAATTCGGGCGCCACTGTACAGACATTAGGTTTTTTGTCAGGAAGCTGAAAAATGAGCAATGCCCTCACCAGGATTCGAACCACTCGAATATGCACCGAGTGTGCTGGCCACTACACCACGAAGGCATGCTAAGAAGTCACGAGAAATACCTTATATACTCCTCAGGATTTCTCTCTTTGATAAATCATTCCTTTTTCAGCAAAACAAAGGTGACATCACTTACTGGATTTTAAATGACACATTATTTTGATCTTCCTACGGATGACACGTAACATTTTGCATCGTATATGGATATAAGTAAGCTAGTATCTAATTAAATAAGCAGCTAACCGAACTCACGCGAAAACGTTTTATTTACTTAGCACACGCCCAGGTAAATTGCAGCTTCCCGAACATTTTTATGCAGTCCCCGAACAGTAATCATATTTCATACAAGTGTTTACTATTTCTATCTTTTGATACATCATTAAGTAAAATATTAATTTGAATTAATAATAAGTTTTTAACATGTTAGCAAGTGAACGTTTTTATAACTTCCAGTTTTGTTCAAATCAAGAGAAAATTTTATAAATCATAGACCATACATCATCCTTCCTTAGAAAGTATCTTTTGGGCGATATGACCATTTTAAAAAAAGTTGCGATAATTCATGAAGCAAATTTAGAGACAGTTTGTGATGCATTTTTGGTAGAAACAGATAGTGCACCGACATGAATTACAAAGATCTGCAGTGTGACACGGATTAAGAAAATTGTACAATTAGGAAGAAATTTGAAATTTTTATCATAATCGTTACTCGAACAAATTCCATAAACTTAAAGATTTTTGAGAAATGTTGACTATCATCAAAAACGTCTTCCATCCTGGAATTGATGATACCATTTTGTAATCAAGCATCACCAACACTCACTTACAAATAGTTTTAGAAATCTTTACTACAAGATTAACACCTGAAATTTGAAAAGTAATGATGTGAAATAGCATAATGATGTGAAATAGTATAATAAGGAATGAAATGGCATCATTCATCTCGTTAAATTGCTGATTGTTAGAATTTTAGTTATTTTCATATTAGAATTCACATATCTAAAAGTGCTATTTTATTTATGACCCGCTGTTTTTTTTAATCCCTTATGTGGGCCTTTCGTATAAATGTTTTGCCAGATCAGGTTTAGAAGGTTCTTCATAAAGGCCTCTTTTTATAACAAAATAGTCCCATCTGCTTTATTATATTGCATTAATTATGATCTGCTTTATTATATTTCATTAATTACTGCGTGGTTTTAATTAGACATTTATTAATCAGATTAATAAATGTTTAATTAAATTAATTTTTAATTAGACATTTATTAAGAGACCATTAGGATAGCAGTAGTCGTTTCGGGCAGTACTTTATGCATAATATGCGTATTGTTTTATATATATAAAAAATATACTTTATGTATTATTTTCATATCTTAGGCTTGATAACATGATCTTCCAACTAATATGAAGCTCTCCATTTAGATTTTAGCTCATTACGCCAAAATGTACAATAACATTCTCGTGCAATTAAGTAAAAGTAAATTTCATAAGTTAAAAATTTCTATTTTTTTATCTGATTTCGAATAAATGTTCACAGTGTGAACTAAAACGTAAAACAGTTTTTTACACTTCCTATCTGCCATCAGTTAAGCAAAGAATTACCTAATTAATTTTGGCCTCATATCAGGAAAAGAACAATTTTTAAATCATTGGGAAATAAAACTTAACTTCTAACACTAATTATTTCCAATGCTGATTAGATTAGCCATTTTAGCCTCATTCAGTTTATTTCTTAAAAAGAATCCTGTACCCATCCCCCTGTTTGCAGTTCTAAGTGCGAGATAAGACCGTTGAAATAATTTAAGAATAATAAAAGTAAGTATTGATATATTTTTATAAACAATTGGCATGTTGAAACAAATATGAAGAAAAAGATACTGGCGTAATCTTTTTCGTTTGAAAGGCCTTTTTATACAGTTTAATGAAATACACGTACCTATAAAGATAATTTGTTTCGCTATGTACCAAAATAAGTTATCTTTAAGTGCATTAAAATAATAGCAGATAGCTGTCTTGAATTCGATAAAAGATTATTTCGATAAAGCTGCCTTACTTACTTCTCATTTACTTTTATATATTTCAAAGACTGCTTGTTACAGATAAGTGACGTTTTGAATTTCATTGTTTCCAGTGGTTCAAGCGCAAATATGTGAAAATTACCAATAATTATTTTGATAAATGTTTATAAATATTGTGAAACCTAAAACTTTTTATCTTAAAGATTAATTTTAAAGTTATATTAAGAAATAAAAATTAAGTAGAAGCTTTCGGAATTCCATCGGGATATGGTTATAGTTCTTCCAATGGAAGCTTCATTGTTGAATTTGAATAGCAGCTTGCTAATGACGCTTAAACTCGTCGCGAATAGTACAGTCATCTGAACTCAGCATGAATCATTAATTAACAAATGAGTATAACAGGATGAATCATTCGCAGCTGTAATAGGGACACAATGCATTAATTAATCATGCCCGAAATAATGTCTGCATGCTAAACAATAAAGGTAATATTATCATCCAATCGATATCGCAGGCTTTGACAGCATTCATCAGTTATAATGCTGTTTATAAAGTAGAACTCACAGTGTTCATTTGCATTGTAGTGGTCCATTGAGAGGGTTACAATTTATCCTGCGCGTTTGTTCAGAATTAGTAGAATCCCTAAACGGAAGTTGAGAAATTGTTCATAACATTATAGATTCGCTGCATAGATAATGTTCTTCATTTTATTTAATAAGCTAAATACATCAGTAAAGAGCACTAAAATGTTAAACAATGTCTTCATGTTCTCTAAATGTTGATCGTTTAATTAATTACTCATAATTAAATCGTAATCTTCTATTTTTTAATAATCCATTTTGATAAGATCTGTTCAGAATAGGATTAAAATATTTCAGTTATGAGGGCTACTCTATGAAAGCTAATATTTTGATTTAAAATCAGAAGTAATTCTAAATTTAATCCATACAAATTGGTAGTAACAAAATATACAAACGAAAAGACAGAAAATTTCAAATAGATTTACATAATACATAAAGGCAAAGGTATTTACTATATACAGTATGGGGAAAAATTGGTGACACATGAAATTCACACACATGAAGGCAGGAAAATATCAAATAAATGTAAAGAGAATTTTTTCATTTTACCGTCACACGAAGAGTGTGTTTGAACTAACGCACGTTTTCACTGTAGCTCCACAGGTTACAAACTGTCAATCTGATTTTTACTGTGTCCCATGACATGATTAAAAACTTTATTGCTACTATTGCTGTTACTTGGTGACTATTTTTTTCATACTCTTTTTTAATAATATACTGTGTGGAGATATACAGCTTCGTCCATAAAAGTCTTTACTCGGCCTTTATTCGCAATCTCCGCTCTTTGTACTCATGCTGAGTGAAATTTTATACTCGCCCTAAGAAATGTAATGCAGAAAGTTTAATTCTTATGCTACAAAATTGGCAGCGGTATTTAATTTTGAAAGTTCAGATGATGTTACATAAATTAAAAAGAATTAAAATTAAAATTTACATAAATTGAAAAAGAAAATTATTTACTGATTTTTGTGTGATTATAAGATTATGATCCTAAAAATAATAAAACTGCAATAGAATTTTATTAACATATTTTACACATTTGGTAACTGATAAATCATCTACGTGAAAATACTTTCGGCATATAAAATGTAACAATATTAGAAATTAAAGAATATTGCATACTATTAAATTATAAAAACGATTAATTGAAAGGTATTCAAAGAAAAACAATTCCACTTCAGATTCTTCTAATTTACCTTTAAGAAACCCATCAAAGAAAACTATGCTAAAAATAGCAATGAAACATTTGAAAAAAATCTACATTTTGAATTTAAATATCTCGGTCAATTTTACTTCCTCGTACGAAGTAAAAAGGAACTATTGTAATTGCGAAAAATTTCAGGTATCATATTTCAACGAAAATATCCATTTTGACCGCTATTGAATGCAATTTAACGATGTTTTTGCTTGATATCTGTACTTAAGGACAGAATAAAGAACCCTTTTTCCCTCCAAAAAAAATATGCAACTGATTTAAAATGGATTCTGAAGAGATTCTGAATGCATTTCTTTCTTTCATTTAAAGCAACAGAATATTAAAAATGTGAAAGACGAAGATATTAAAATGGAAATAACACGTACAGTTGCAGAGGAAATATTTTCTACAATGTGGAAGGAATAGATTGCAACAAAATTCCAATAATAATATACCACGTTAGTCGAGATCGTCGTGTAATCCAGTGTGTTTTGGTTTTTTCACTAAATTTATAAACTCAGCTGCTTATATAATCTAAACGCTTTTAAGACTATTTCCTATATGAACAGCAAAATTCAAGGATTTTATAATTTTATTATTTCATGAAACAGAAGTCATTTGCAGAAGACTCCATGTAAATTTTTTCGTCTGGCATTATTATTCGAAGAAAACAAACGATAATTTTGTCGCTTCCGTGTCACTCATGCGCATCATTCAAAGAAAACGAAACGGTAAGAATCAAGCCTAAATGGCATTAAGCCAAAAGACCATAATGTCGTCAGAAAGCACATCCAATCACAAGTACGGATTTTGCCTTGCGTGCATGGTGCGGTACGGAATGCTTATATGGATACGGGACAGCTATAATATCCAGCTGGGTATCTTTCTTTCTTATTGCATTCGGCGGTACCAAAAGTATGTATACCCACTCTCTTACTCGACTAAATTCCTTATCCGGCCTTTATTTTTGTAATTTATGGTCGTTGTCATATATTTCCAATTACATAAGCATTTTATATCAAAAAAATATTCATGTTTTGGCAATATCAAATTTAAAAAAAAGTTAATTTTGGGCAAATAACTTTAATGCCTAACTATTAATGCTCTCTCTCGGTTCTTTAGTACGCTTGAGACGTTTTACACTATGAAAAAAAAGTAAAGTTGTAAGAATTTTAACTTCCGTGCGACAAAAATTGAGCGGGATATTTAGTTTCAAAATTTGCAATTTTTGACATCATTTTCAACTTGACTTGAGGGATCGATTAAGTAAGTTGGAATAACTCGAAGAAATAAGTTTAAATGAAGTGCAGCAAAAAATGTCTATAATTTAATAAGCCGTTCAAGGAAGTCATGTAGTGTCTACATCAGCTTTTCAATTTTCAAGCATGCGCATAACACTTCACTAAATATAACAGTAAAGACTAGGGACTGTAGCAAAATTCTATGTTTTAATTTTCATAAAATTAATATTTTAAATTTAAATGTGCCATAACATGAATATTTGCATCACATAAAACATGTTTGTAACTAAAAATATATATATCTACAATCAATGGTTGGGAAAATAAAGGCCGCTTAATGACTTTTACGGAACAGTGATATAAAAATGAATACAAATGAAACCAAAGTGGTGCAAAGCCCACTCAAATTCTTGAAAGCATTGCCAACGAAAGTCGACTTTGATCAAACTGTTGCTTAGTACAAACGCCTACAGCGTTATCGTTCACTTGCAGCTATCTGTAAAATTATTTTCAGAAATACTTTTAAAAAAAATATAGCTATTGTTTTCAAAGAATCCATGTTTATTACTTCTGGGCGCACAGGTGGACGTAGTAAGCTACTCCTCATGTAGTTAAATTAAACCTTGTGCTGATATGGTCTCATTCCTGTCTACAGCGACATTTCGAAATATAGCTACGTTAGACAATTTAAAATGAATTGGTTAAAAGTACTCTTCATGGTCGATTCATATGAGTATGCTTGTTTCTTTGGTTAATGAATTAAAACAAAGCACTTGCTGGCTGTTTAGCGACAGGAATGTCTCTGTCGAAGACTTGCCAAAAATTGGCAAATGCTATACTTGGGAAAAATGAGAAATCACTCATATAAACGATCCGGTTCGAACTATCGTGGTTCATTATATAATTGGGTATCACATGCAAATATGTCGAAGGATAGAGATAAACTAAACTTTTAATTTGGCCTCATTGTAACTATAAAACAAAAATTTTCGGACAAATGATAACTTACAAATCTGCAGATCCTTCGTTTTGAAGTTAAACTTATTTTAACATAGACTTTATTGAAAAATAATATAAAGAAATGTTAGAAAAATATACAACTTATCGCACAAGCAATTTTAATATGCAAACAAGCAGAAAACGATAAGTGGAACGCACGCGAGAGATATCTACTTAAGGGAAGGAACGTCTTCATGGCAGATTTTTGAAAGGAAACAGTCTCTTATTTACATAACACATGTGGAAAACCATAAAAATCCCATTCATCCAGCTCATTTTCGGGGAATTGAACAGGAGTGGAACTTCCAGGTTCCACTAGTCGCCGCAATTAACATGCTAATAAATGCATGCTATTTTCCGGCTGTCTTGATGTGGTTGCCTCAGTGGGCGCTTGAAGTAGAGTGATTATTTGGTCGATGGGCTCAGGACGACAGCTAGGTTGCATGGAGGTTGAGTAATTGATACATAAAACAGTCTTATAACAGTCTTAGTTGCTATGCAGAAGGAGTCGAACTACCACTGTTTAGCATTTTTATTGTTCAGTTGCTCGTGAGTAGAAAAAAGCTAAAAAGATGAATAAATTCTCTGGCACGAAGAAAATGAAAAATATAAGACTTCTAGAACTTGGCTAGTTTCATAGTTCTTTTTATATATCACTTACTTATCTGCCTTAATAGTAATTAATGCAAAGACAAATATAATTACACAGCAATGTTAAGAAAAATAAATTGCTGAAAATCTGACGTGCAGTTTTCCTAATAGGATTTGCTTTAAATATACTTGTTTTCTGAATCTTCTGATTTATATAAATGCGAAAACACGAAATTCCTGAGATTCATATTACCAGTGTTCATTAAAGTTATACGTTGTTCTTTATCGAAATGTGCTACTTTGCATCCGTCGTCTAAGCACATGAAGCACGCATTATGTTCCCCGAAAATATTACTTGAAATAAAATGACTTTGGCATTCTGCGTATGTTATTAAAAAAGCGCAGATTTTAATGCTTATGAAAGGCCCGTAACATAAAGTGAATTCAAAATCAGTTCCATCAAAATAATTTTAAAGTTAAATCATTTATTCTGAGGGGACTCAAATTATTTGAATGTATATATGTTCAGGGATTAATAGACAGACTATATACTAAAGTACAGAAGAATTCCGTAAATTTTCAAAATAAGAATTCAGGAGTTTTAATTAGCAAATGAATTTTGTCGGTTTAAAAACGTAAGTAACGCAATATATGTTATTTAAGAGTGTGACACTGAACACACTATAAACATGTGGGGTTTGGTTATTTAATTCAATGTTCAATCCTTGAACCCCACAAACACTAACAAGCGAGTGATCGCTTAAGTGTGTGAACAAACACGTAAGACGTAAGAAGGGTTCACTACTCTTTATTTCTCAGAATAAATACAATCAACTCCTAACTCGGAATATTCAGCAAAGCCTCCATTTGGAGCCTCCACTCCACTTAAATCACTAGGAAATTAAACTTAAGATATACCCGAATCTATCAAGATTCTAAGTAGTTGGCCCCACGTTATTACAATCATTGAAACCCCACAAACACTAATAAGCGAATAATCGCTTAAGTGTGTGAACAGAGACGTAAGACTTAATAAGGGTTACTACCCTTTATTTCTCAAAATAAATATGATGCAATCAGTTCCTAACTCGGAACGTACAGCAAAGAACTAAGCTTAAAAGCTAACTGAAAGATATAGCCGAAGCTATCAAGATTCTGAGTACTTGGCCCTAAAACCTTAATTAAGTCGGCGAAGCCAAACAAGGGCCTAAAGTACAGCCGAGCGTAGCAATTCAGTTTCCCATATTATTCAAAAATACTCCATCAATACTTGAAATCTTTGTTTCCAAAAACTAACGTCGTTTATTATTTATCATAAATTCTTTCCATTCCAAATAAACATTTCGTTTGCGTTTAATTGTTGTAGTGAATTATTTTTATTATATTTTTCTTTAGAAAGGGCAGAAAGAAAAACTGTTGAAGAAAACAAAATCAACTAACGGGAAGGCAAAACAAAATTCGTTTACCTTCCTTTAACGCTTCGCTAATCAATTTATAGACGTAATTAAATGTAAATTTAGGAATTACTATGCTAAAACCATTGAATACTTCGTACTTTTCCGTTAAAGCTGAAACAGCCATTTTTTTCGAGGATTTTCTCTGCGCGAAGTGTCTTTGCTTTGCTTCGTTCCCTTTTTCTGGCAATTATTGTGTTAATAACCACCGCCCTAGCAACTATATTTTTCTACTAATCAGGTTCCATTCCTTTCCACAGTGCGATGGGAACTTCAGGACTTGAGATTTGCTAAAAGAAATAAATGGCTATTTCTTCAAGAAAGAGATGCTCTTCACAAAGAAAGATTATCTTCGAATAACCACCCCTTGATATTAAAATTTCATTCGAGGTCGAAATAGTAGTTATCCAGAATTTATTCATACCGAGAAGGAAAACGTGTTCAAACACAAACGGAGTTTGTTGGATAAGGTTTTCCTTTGATTCCTGGCTTACGATTCATTTACTTAACGGGAACCTTTTCGAAGCTTTCGAAATAAAGACTGCTTTAAATGAATTACGAAACATCGGTTGATTGGAATAATTATATAAGAGAAGTATGTGTCAATTCGTTGTTATCTCATCCTAATGTTAAAACTGATCGATACAACAAAATCGTGGAGACTGATGAAAACTTATTCAAAAAAGAAAAAATTCGTAGACAAATTTTTTTTCTACACTGGAATTTTGGATGATTTTGTCTCATCAAGTTAAAGAATACTCCGTAATGTTGTTGCCAATCATTCCGTTTCTTCTAGTACCAAGCCAAAGACTTGGGAAATGAAATAAGCCAAAATGGCGTAGAAAATACGTGGTATAACTTTAACAGAAATGCATCGAATATCTTCCTCCTGTTTCAAAAACGAGACTCAAATCGCCATTTGAATATCTCTTCGTATTTTTAAGTTTTCAAAAACAAAAAGAAATATAATCATTTTTAATATACAATGCACATTTATAGTCATATATTGGTGTGTTATTAGCAACTTCACAAATTTGTTTTAAAAATTAAGTGTAGCATGCTATTCATAATACAAAGCAGAGTTTTCAATTTTATCACCAACAGCTGTACCGTCTCGTCTGTCACTCAGCGAGTTGGAAGCTACTGACACGCATATGTACGGAACATATGCACGCATATAGACTGAACACGCATATGCAATTCTTTTATTTCTGTGTAATCTCTTTGAATAACTCTTTGTTCTCTTTCTTACTATTTTCCCTTCTCTCTGTTGTAAGGTTACGAAACTTTACTGAAATGTTTTAGTCTTGCTTTCGAAAATGTTAAACTGGTTGATTGTAATGAAGATGCAGTTTTTACTGCTTGACACACTTTTGTATTCTTGGCAAAATATTCTGGCAAAGTTGAACGGCACAAGACGGGCGATAGTTATTCCAAACATGCGTTTACATAGCATGTAATAAAAAAGAGGCCGACAGGATGTTAATGAGACAGAAGCAAGTGTGAGATATAAGGTTAAGATATTGATATTAGATTAAGAAAAGCGAAATTATACTTTACCGCTTTATTTCTATTGATTAATTTAAAATTTTGGTTTCAATAGTTTTCTTTACAACAACTTAAATTACAAACAACGGCTTAAATTTCACTCACCATTATATAAATATACGCGTCATTAGTGTTACAGTAGAATCATATGACTTTGATTAATTTTGAAAAGATGCACGTCACAAAGATGTATTATAAACATATAAACAGATTACTCTTTTTAGGTTTAAAAAGCGAAATAACCAAATTTGGAAAAAAAATTGAAAGTCATTTCCAAATTGATATTATAGGCTTGCACATATATAAACTCTTTCTAAGCCAGGTATTTACCTGAGTACTTATCCATCGGGAGCAACCAAAACCATTTCTCAAGCTTAAAAGAGAAATCATTAATTAAAAACAAAATAAAATTAAAATCTGAAAGGTTTCAGATTTTAAATTACGTCCAAAGGGTTTTGTGTGTTACCTTTATTTATTAAATATCATGCTTTTCGCATTTAAAATTCAGTTCAACAGCAATATCGCAAAATAATTTTAAAATAAGGCTACCTTTAGAATTTCCGATATACAGTTCCGCGCGCTGGAGATAAAAATGATTTTTTCTCGTAGAGTGTTGCCATTGCTCGCTTTTAAATTGTTTGAGTTTGTTCATCAAAAATTCGTTAAAGTTTTACAAAATATGAAATAAATAATAAAACAAATTCCAAATTTGTGCTGCTTCTAGATGCGCATATTCGGGTGGAAACGTACGTTATTCAAAATTGGATGGCTCTAGGTACCGTTGTTTTATCACATTTGGAGAAATATACATACATTTATGCAGATTCTTCATTATTTAATTTCTTTAAATATAATACAGAGCTTCAGTATTTGGTGGCAACAGTTTGGAAAGTGATACAACGCTTTTAGTGATTCGACGCAAAATCGCAAAACAAAGGACAGAGCCCGTGGGGACTAATAATGCTTGGCTAATAAACATACGTTATTATTTTGCTGCAAATAACAACTAGCAAATTATATGTAAGATTCAGTAGAGTTATATATTAGATACCTAAGTGAAAGGAAAGAATAATACTTTTTTGCTTCTGCTAATAGTCTTTATAATGAAAAAATACTAATAATTTATAAAACTTCTTTTAAAACGTTTTTGATTTTCTGATATAGAAACTTCTTAAGTTACATAACGTTGAATTTCGCTTACGGCATGGCAGGAAAATATGTATCCCATTCTGAGCCCGCTCAAAAAAACACTCAAAAAAAGGAAGTACAAGTATTAAAAGAAAGGCAAAAAAATGCATGAATGGAACTTTCAAAATTTTTAACTCAATTGCAAATAATTAGTCCAAAGGGATTTAGTCCCGAAGGACTATTACTTTAGTTTTGCGATTTTGCGTTGATTCACTCTGAATGCCCGATTCACTTTTCAATTTGTTGCCACTAAATGTTATCGCTTTGCATTAAAGTTTAAAAAATGAAAAATCTGCATAAATGTATGCATGTTTCTCGCATTGTGATAAAACCTAGAGCCATCGAATTTTGAATGACGTAATCCTACTGCGAATATGGGCATCTGAAAGCCCTAATTTTGAATTTGAAATTTGCTTTATTATCGATTTTATGTTTGTAACATTTCAACGAATTTCTGATTAACAAACTAAATGATTTCAAAGCGAGCAATGGCAACACTGTACGGAAAAAAAAACATTTTTATCTCCAGCGCACGAGACTTACGGAAATTCTAAAGATATGTTCATTTTAAAATGATTTTGCGATATTGATTTTGAACTGAATTTTATGGTTTGAGTACGTAGTACATGATATTTAATAAAAAAAAGGTAGCACACGAAACGTTAAAAAAACGCGCCTTTGGACGTAATTTAAAATCTGAAATCTTTCAGATTTTTTTTACACAGTTTTGTTTTACACGGAATGAATCATTGAGATAATAATATGGTGGTCTTAATATTGCAGCTTTATGCAGAATAAAAAGTCTGAAGCATACAAAATATTTTTATAAATACATTTCCGAATTTTGAAGCTTTGATTAGGATTTTAAAAAAAGTTCTTTAAAGAAAACTCAAAATCTAGGCATTATTTACGAATATGAAACAATGAACAAATCTGATAGAGTATCAGCAATATATGTAGCAACTGCTTTAAATGAGCCTGGTGATGAAAGTTTAACTAAAATGGTAAAATAAAAAAAAAGCGACAAATTAATATTTCTAGATTATTTTGCTGAAACACTTGGAAATAACCATTAGTAATATCTGAGTGAAGAAGATATACACCAATGAAAAAATAAAACTTAAAAAGAAAAGCAGCTTTAGATTGGAGTTTTTTCGTCTATTAATTTGAAAGACACGATTATTTTAATAAATGCATTGTATATTTCGTAATTAATTAGATCAGAATGTTTCAAGCTGATTTCTGTATCAAAGCAAAGATACAGAGTGACCCACGAAATGACGTGCTTTTATTTTTTTCTTTTGTTTATTATAAATTTGTTTATCATTGAAATATTTAAAAAAATGAATGCCTAATTAACTGTCTGAGCATGGAAAATGAGTTTAGTGAGATGTGTGCAATGTGACCACCGTTTTAAGACCCAAATTTTTATGTGGTGATTGAAGATTGAATGGTAAGACATTTCCTTATGTATTATTTACAAATCAGTAGAAAATATTAACATTCCAAACAAAGCGTATCAATAAAGAAGCTTTCTTCCATAAAAGTCTTCTTTGATTTTCAATGACAGCATTTTCAGAGAAGTAAGTGTAAAAGATACAAAACCCTGTACTTGAAGAATTGACATCTGTAGAATTACTGCAAATGCTGACACAACGAAATAAAACCTTAGTTGTTTTCATTGGTAACTTCTAGATAAAGAACCGTTCAGAGTTTTGTTATTTTCAACGTTTTGTCTTCATTTTGTCTTCATCAGCATTTCTTTAAAATCACCAGCGTCCAAATGATAAAGCTACTGAATACTGGTAGTTCGATCTTTGCTCAGATCTTGTGAAGTTACACTCATGTCCATAAATTAAGGATAATTCACGCGGAAATCGAACTCTAAAATAAATATATCACCTGTAAAATCACTACACACATCTTCAAGAATCATATGCAAAGTTCAGGAAGTAACCAGATGACACCGATGGTAAGTCACAATGACGAGAGTGTAAGAGAGTGATATATAAGGAACACAGGCAAAGAAGTAAAATTATTCGCAGGCGCTTTATAAGCATTTCAGTGCAGTAACCGAATAGTTATGACACAAAGGACGCATTTGGATGATTTTTTACGTGGTAGAATTATCGGCCGTCTGGAACGTGAACGTACCCAACTGGAAGTATCAGACGAATTTGGAATTGCCCAGAGTGTCATCTCCAGGCTTTGGCAACGATTCCAAGATGATGGTAATGTGAGTAGACGTTACAGCACAAGTCGCCCCAGAGTTACAACGCCGAATGAGGACCGGTATTTGGCAGTTACTGCCAAAAGAAACAGGCGGAGCACAGCCTCAGACCTGTCCCGTCAGCTCTCTTCAGCGACTGGTACGACAATTTCAAGGCAGACCGTGTACAGACGCTTAGGGCAGATTGGTCTATATTCTCGTAGACCTGTCAGATGCGTTCCACTTACTGCAACTCACTGTCTCCCGCGGTTACCCTGGAGTAGAGAGCATGCATTGTGGACACCACAACAGTGGGCTTGTGTGATGTTTTCCGACGAGTCCAGGTTTAGCTTGCAGTCTGATTCTCGCCGGGCTTTCATATGGAGAGCTCCAAATATCCGTTACCACTAAGGAAACATCATTGAACGACACCGTTACGGTGGTGCAGGAGTGCTCGTTTGGGGTGGAATTATTGTGGGTTCCAGAACTGACCTGCATGTTCAAATTGGAACCATGACAAGCCAAATCTATCGGGAGGTCATTCTGGAACAACATGTACGTTTGTTTCGAGAGCACACCATGGGCGCACAATTTGTGTTTATGGATGACAACACCCGTCCTCACCGTGCAAACATCGTAAGCGAATGCCTTCAATCGGAGGATATCACCCGTATGAACTGGCCAGCATTCTCACCGGACTTGAATCCAGTAGAGCACGTGTGGGACATGCTTGGCCGACGAGTTGCAGCCCGTCAACCTCCTCCTACGTGTCTACCGGAACTTCGGAGAGCATTGCTTTTTGAATGGTGTAATATCCCCCAAGATCAGATCGATAATTTGATGCTCAGCATGCCTAGGCGTTGTACGAACTGTATTGCATCGTCTGGGAGACATACAAGGTATTAACAATCATACGAACCATGCAATATTGGTTTTCTGTAAATAGGTTTTTTTTTTGTAATTTGCTCCAGGGAGAAAAAATCGCTAATTTTTCTAATAATATCAAACATATAGCATCTTTTTTTGCTCTTTACCTTTTGTTCAATAAATAAGCTTTACAAATAAGTCAAATTTGATTTGCTTCTAACTCTTCCTTTGCCTGATTTTGCATTATCCTTAACTTATGGACATGAGTGTATATGAGAGTATAACTATTAGAGCTATATGGGAGTTTTATGGCTTTCCTCAAGTGTAACGCGAATGCAAGCCAGTTTCTCTTAAAACTTCCTCCAACATGGCATCTTTTTGCTTGGACAGATAGCCTTCTTTGTGCATATATTTAATTCGTATAATCTGAATAACAACATTTCTTTTTAAAAACATTGCGTAACATAATACTAGCAATTCCTTTCTTAGCTTTCAGCTGGAAAGACATAGACTTCAAAATCTTAGATTTAATCATTTAATTGTACTGTTAACCTATGCGCTGTATCTTATAGGAATATCTTAACCATTTCTATGGATGAAAAACCGTATATTCGAATTGTGTTCGGAAAAAAATATAATTTTATTACTTGACAGATGCGCAAAAAAATTTGCTATATCAATTAAATGTTAATTTACTTTGTTTTAGATACCGCGAATGGAATTAGCATAAATAATTATGCCAAACTAAACTTGCATATAATTAATAAAGACCAAAATTCATTTCGCTCTTCACTGAACAATGAAGTTAATTAAATGAGCGGTTAAGCTTCAGGTGTCTGAATTTTACCTTCAGTCCGGGTAAACAATCTTTGCACCTCTAATTTAATTCTTTTGCCTTGTTAATATGTAAGGAATTCCTCGTTATGCACTAAAGAAGCAACTTTCTTTTATTTCCCAGGAAACGCTTCTTTTCTACAGATCTGTTAATATTTGCAGAAAACTGACGATACATGATAATTACATTAAATACTAAACTAAATGTGAAAATCTGGACCCTAGATAGTTAATTTAATTAAATGTGCATTAAGTCAGCGTAAATCACCGAGCTGGAAAATGTTTCTAAAATAATTATGACATATTGATTCTCCACTTAGCTTAATGGTCACGGCTGGTGCCAGATCCCAGAGGGGAAAGACAGAGTCGATCGTTGGAGGTATCACATGACGGCAAGTGATAAACTGCTTCACAAATTGAGCATTCCAGAACACTGAACTGGAAGCTTTAGTGGTTCTCCAAGCGTTATTTCTGCCATAAATTTCAACTTGTTTTACTACCAAAACTTTACCCGTGAAATTGGAAGGAAGATTCTAAAGTTTTTATTCTCGTATTCCATATTGCTAGGAGTAAATTTATTGACTTAAATCTTTGTTATAAAATTCAGTAAAATGTTTAACTGAACACAAATGTGTCAAGTTTGACCTTCGTTATGAATAGCTCGACCACACATACCGTTTAGAATATAATAAAGAGAACATTTCTGCATCGAACATGCAGCGAAAGATCGAATGACCGCATTGAGCAAAAATCGCCTAGAATTTCAAGAATTCCTTAATGTTATAAAATTCAAGCCTTTATTTTCAGCCCACCGGCAACGAGGGTAAAACCGCTAAACACTAGGAATTGCACCCGATTTCAAATTCCGACGAAAGCAATGACTGTATAGAGTTTTTGGTTTTTTTGCTCATCTGTAACACAGTTAGTTTCCCATAGAAAGTCTTCATACATCTATTCGTTTTCTTCGGCAAACTGCTCTTCAGTTCTTTTCCATAATCTAATTAATCAATATATTAATTAATCAATAATTCCATCTTGAAGAAATTTTTCACATGAAAGAATATTTTCTAACTGAAACAGTAAGTCATGTACTCAAAGAAATTTATGTAAAATATTTAGACAAAACTAGCATGTTAGTTGTAAGGGAAAAAACAGAATCACAGGAGGCGACACGCTTTAGGATAAGATATTGAAACACCGAAGTTTGTTGTGTGTAATAAACTCATTAGAAAAATATTTATGACATGATTCTGAGATAATACTGTCCACTTCTAAAGTGTATTTAAACATTTGCTTTGGCTGTATTACTGAACAGCATATTAATGTCATAAACTTTTTACTATTTTCTTTTCTCTTCTTGGCTCTCGTTCCATTCGTGCCATCACAAATCCGTTCACGGAAATGGTCACCCTAATTATAATAGGTACTTGGACGCTATAGCAACCACCATAAAAGAAAATTGCCAAGTGCAAATTGCGTGGCTAAAAAAACACCAAGCACAAAGCACACGAAACTAACAGAAACAGTGCAAAAAAATGTCAAGTGTAGCAAAATTATCCTTACTTTTAGTTCTTGCATACTGTTTCTCACTTACATTTACTCTTTCCGTATGTTTCCTACAATTCCTCTACGTACAGATTCAAAACGCTTTCTGCTGGGTGTAATTCAAACTGGTGCCGAAGCGTATGTGTAATTTTGTCCATAAGAAAAAGCATTTTAGTTCACAAAAGACTATATAAACGATCAAAAAATCAGTGGTGAATGTATTTGGAAATGCACCGTTGAAAGTTGCAAGAAGAAAAAAGGCGCTGAAAAAAATTGTGTTGAAAATTGGTTTTTGTGGATCTCGACAAACATTTTTAAAACCTTTATACTGACTTTTGGAGAAGAAGAATTCGCTAATGGTATAGGAAACAGGTAAAGTTGCAGTAAATAAAATGTTGACTGGAAAAGTTAACACTACATGCATGAAATGTTAAGCAGCCTTTGATTTCAGTCAGTGACAACCTTTGATTTATTAATCGTGGAGATGGTGACTGTTTACTGTGGTGATGTAACGTAAAAGTATCTTATTTACTGAATAAAACTTACAAGATATTTTCTCCCTTTTCCCCCACGCCTTTTCGTGTAACTGGAAGCATGCTCGAAGCGTATTCGAGAGGACTTGAATTTGTATCCCGGGAGGGCAATGCAGATTTCTTCAGTTTTTACTTTTATAAGCTTCTACAAAGTAAATCCAAATCTTAACTTAATTATAGCCACTTTGTTTATACATAAAGTGAATATAAGCCATTTTTTCATTGAATATTTACCATAAAAACACCTATCTTAAAGAACAATACCCTAGATAGCGTTATCGTCATAAATATTCTCCTATTTAATTATATTGATTTATTTTCTTTTATTTATTTATTATTATATTTCGTACTTTCAATTTTTTTTTTGCTACCAGTCTGTAATTTAACTAATGGCAGTTTCGCTTTTTTAACTGAAAGCATATCTCAAAACTATTGCCTGTAATAATAGCTATCTGATTTACTGTGCTGAAATGCCCTACATACAAATGGAAACACCTTAAGGAAAGCGACAGGACAATGTGCGCGACAATCCCAAATAATGTCCCTTATCCTGTAAATATTCTCTAATTATATATAATTATGTATGTGTGTGTGTGCGTGTGCGTGTGTGTGAGTGTGTTTGTGTGTGTTTGTGTCTAACTTAGAAGTATTTAACAGCAGAAAAATAGAATGCTGTGTCGATCCACAATAAATAGGAAACTGGCAGCCGAGGCAAATAAAATCTTTTATTTCAGCAAATATCTTGCGGCCACAAACAGGTTGGCCCATTATTTGTGGCTATTTCTTGAGGTTTACATTTTTGACAATTTTACAGTGAGAAGGAACAGCAGACAGTAGTTTAGCTAGGCCGAAGCGTAGCGAGCGAGTGTGCTAAGTAAACACTGAAATTTCAGTTCAGAGTGAGTGAGTTTTGTTTCTCAATATATTTTGATTGGATAATTAATGCTGCTGTAAAATTATTATTGGCTATTTGAGTTTTAGTTCCATTTACATCATCAGAATTACGTAAGAATCGTATGACATAGATTAGTCTCGAAATGACGCATTGCAAATAGAGATTACTATTTTTAGGATACAGAGGAGAAATTAGTTTACCTTGCTAATTTAAATTATAATTTACCTTTTACATATTTTTATATTTTTCTTATATATTTACATCTATATATATTTCCCCCTTCTATATATAGTTATATATATGTGTATGTGTAAAATTAAGGAATATTTAGAGAATAAGCGATATATATATATATATATATATAACTCCTGAGAAGAAGTGTTGGTATGTTGAAGTTAACATAAATACGATAGTTAACATAAATACGATAGTTCTTTCAGTTAAATATCAAAATACTAAGTAATTGGCTCACAAACTATCCTTTACTCAGCAGTCCTTTACGCTTACCCTTTTATTTCAGCAGTTAAAATTCTTGAAATAATAGAAATTAACTCCTATGATTTTGAATACAGGACGAGCAGCACCTCTGAAAAGTTGCACACATGGCTCTAGGTTTTCTGCCTGCTTTTGTAGGCATTCACGGAACTAATGTCAAACACACAGAGCGGTGTGCGGGCATGTTGCATAATCCCAACCCAGACCATCACTCTTCCACCACCCTAATGGTCTCTTTCCATGATATTGTTGGGATGGTATCGGGTCCCAGGTTCCCTCTATATCAATAATACCCGATGATCAAGTTGTTATATCTGGACTCATTCATGAGGATAACATTATCCCATTGAAGCTGTGTCCAGTGTTTGTTTTGTACGCACCATTGTAAACGCTGTCTTTTGTGGGAGGGAGTGAGTGGGATGCAAAGAACGTGCCTGCCTGGCAAATAGTCCTGCCTCATGAAGACTTCTGGAAACTGTCTTCCTTGAAACTGATGTTCCTGTGGCAGTAGTGAGGTCACAAGACAGTTGCGTGGTTATAGACGTGCTCTAGGGCTTGGCTGAAAGTACCAAACACCGGTCCTCATTGGCCGCTGTGGCTCTTAGACGACGTTGTTCTAGTCTTCTGAAGGCTGTCCAGCTGTTTTTAAACTGTTTCCACAAATTAGAGATGAAACTTTGCGTTACGTCCAATGCTCTTGCAACTTGAGTTTGGGACTGCTCTGCCTCATGCCTACCCACGATTCTCCATCTCATACCTTTGTCTAAGCGATGATGCCCCAAGCTCATTTGACCTAAAAACCAGTAAAACGCAGCAAGATTTGTTATGTAATATTTTTTCTTCATTTTGATTATCAGTAATTTGCTGCTTAATTTTGTTCATACGTAATTTAATTTTATTATTAATCTGATTTTTTTGTTCACTTTTAAAGTAGTTGTCGTAAGTTGATTTTTTTAAGCTGTAATTATTTACTTTAAGTTTGGTAATGTGAATCTTATCACTCTTTAAAAGGTGAAGCTTGGTTTTAACTTAGCAATTTTTGCTTGAAAAACTTAAATTAAGTTTATTTGGTTTTATTTTCTGTTTTGTTTGAGGTTTTTATCGTTTGACCCTTAAAGTTATTTAACTTTAATTTTAAAATTTTCTGTTTCTCACACTAATTTGGTGCGTAAATTTATTTAGTTTTTTTTTTGTTTACTTTCTTACCCCTCATTTTGGTTAAGTTATTAATCCACATTTTCTGACTTAGGTGCATCTGATTTAATGACGAAACTTAATTACTAGAAATGATTACTTTTCCGAATAACTGTATGACTGTAATATTTCGACAATTGTAATGAAAGAGTTTATGTTATAGAATTAAAGTTCAATATTAATTTTTAACAGTACTTTTTGAACAAGCTGATGTAACGGAAAACATTTTTATTCCCAGAGTTTGTTAAAAGCTATTTCTTTTCACTGGTAAACAGCGTCCCTTAACTTGAGATTGACCATTTCGTAGTCAAACGCTCTGTCATATGGGCTAATTTGTAGTCTCTCACAGGGATTTATATATGTAATTGTATTACGGTTACACTTGCGAGGGTTTAAACTTGTGGCTGTGCAGCTTCTCCCATATTAGATTTGCACCCTGATGGAGGCAGACGAGGCCAGCGGGAGTTATTTTGTGTACTTCGCCTCTTTGGCGAAGGGATGGTTGACACCTCGGAGTAGCCTTGAAAGGTTGCACTGAAAATTGTGCGATTTAAGCCATGTTCTGGAAGCCGGAAGTCTCACTCCCCCGCAATAGTCCAGGTTCGAATCCTGGTCATGGCACCAAATTATATGTGATGAATACATAGAAACAACTCATTTCTGTATAGGTACCACTTAAAGTTAACACATTCATGATTCAAAAATATTCTGTGCAATTTATATTCAAGTATGTGAAGAATGGTGTGATAATATAGTGATACGCTAGACTGAAGTGGAACCTATTACAAAATCATATAAAGACCAACATAAAATAATATTGTGTTACATTAAAGAGAAACTAAATATTTTGAGCTGTGCTAAAATATTGCAATGTAATACTTTAATTTAGTCCCAGTGATACTTTAATTTAGTCCAGCTTATTCTAGTAAATAAACAAACAAATTAAGTGAAGTTAAATATCTAACGTTTATTGAAAAGAGTTCATTCATTGACATAAGTTACATAATGTAATTTCAACGTAAGCTGGCAAGACTATGCTGTAGAATTGAAGAAACTGTACAAAAACCCACATACAAGGCTATTTCATTTATAATTTACCTGTCAGTGGGTGTATTACATTTACCACAAACTTCATGTACTAACACTGTGTTTGCTGCAAATCGTAAAACTGAAATTAATCTAATTAAAAATATAAAATATACCGGTAAACACCGCACACAATTTTACGAATTGACCTTTTGACAAAAAGATATTTCAATTCAAATTAATTACTCTGACAAAAATAATGCTGGTAACAGAAACCTTAGGAAAACTCGGCGGAGACAGGGCGAGTTCAGCATAAATAATATTATATTTAAGTATAACAATTTGCATAATTACACACAGTTTCATCACTCGGTTGAAAGGATTAAATTATTAGCATTTTTTCCGATACAGCAGTTACGATATATTGGCAGGTATTAGTCCAGTTATAGAACTCCAATGTAGCAATTTTCTTTAAACATGTGGAATAATGAATGGTAAATAACAAAAGGTTTTCGCCTCTGTAGAAAGTGAAAGGAGACAGAAGTGCAATCTTGCGTATTTTCACTGATGTAGATTAAGTTACAGTAGTCAGACAAAAGTCTAGAAGAAATACAGGAAAAACATTAGATTAGTAGTGAAAGTTACTTCTTATTTGGAGGGGATGGTCTTCCTCGGCAGGACCTCGGATCATCTAGAGGGAACGTAACCGCTGCCATTGACCACACTTCTTTTGTCATCTCACCCAAACAAATATTCTTTTCACTCGAGCCTGACTCCCAAGAAACACGACAGTCGATCACCTGGTCTCCCGGTCCAATCTTCTGTTAGTCTCCCCTTTTCTGTCTGCGTTTCAGCTTCCAGCCCCAGCTTCAGCTGCTCGAAAACTCCCAGACAGGTGTTTTTGGTCACTTGGCAGGAACCTTGAATTTGGCGAACAACGAGGAAGAACGGTTCTTAAATAACACAATTTCCAAGACGACCTTCCAAGCTTACTCCGAGAAGTCAACCACCCCTTCACCAAAGAGGCGAAGTAAACAAAATACTTCCCGCTAGCCTTGTCTGCCTCCAACAGGGTGCAAATCTAATACAAGCGAAAGATGCCCAGCCACAATTTTAACCCCTCGCAAGCGCAACCGTTATACAATTACATATATAAAAACTCTGCGACAGAAGGGTGCAGAAAATGCAAATTAGCACATATGGCACAGTGTTTGACTACAACAAGGTCACTTTCAAGTGAAAGGACGCTGTTAACCAGTGACAAGAAATAGCTTTAAAAAAACTCTGGGAATAGGAATGTTTTCCGTTACATCAGCTTGTTCAAAAACTACTACTAATAATTAGTATTGAAATTTAATTCTGTTACATAAACTGTTTCATTACAATTGTCGAAATACTACAATCATACAGTTATTCAGAAAAGTATTCATTTCTATTAATTAAGTTCCTTCATTACATCAGTCGAAATTATACCACATGAGTTTGAAAATGTGGATTTATAACTTTACCGGAAAGAGGGACAAAACATTAAACAGGAAACTAATTAAATTTACACATCAAACTAGTGTAACAAATAGAAAACTTTAAATTTTTAAAGTTAAATATCCTTAAGGGTCAAACTATAAAAACTAAAACAAACACAAAATAAAACCAAATAAACTAAAGTTTTACAAGCAAAACTTAAAAGTTAAAACCAAGCTTCACCTTTTAAAGGATAATAAGATTAACATTACTAAACTTAAATTTAAAGTAAACAATTACAGCCTAAAAAAATCCGCTTGCAATAACTACTTTAAAACTGAACAAAAAAAATAAAATCAATAATAAAATTAAATTACGTATAAACAAAATTAAAAAACAGTAAATTACTGATAATCAAATTTAAGAAATAATATTACATAAAGATTATTCAAGAAAGCTAAAAATCCCTGCTGTTTTGGAGAGAGGAATGAGCTGAGCAGCTGGAAGCGAACTTGCTCCTGCTGGCGTTAAAGTCGCGCATAGGAACACATAAAGTCATTTCAGCGCCACCAGCGCCACGGTGACATTATGTACCAACCAACTGTCAGGATTCGTATGTATTTGGGGGGAAATGTGGGAAAATGTTTTCCATCTCTTCGAGTTGTCTACCAGTGTATTTCTTTAAAAAATTATTTAAACCAATTATAGATGGAATTAACATAAATTCGATACGACTCAGCTCTAAAGCAAAGATTCAGCAAAGTGTGTATCTTCGAATTTAAAAATCTCTGCCGACTCGATTCTAGAAAGCTTTTTGTTTTCATCACACGCGATTTCCATTTTCGGCAGTATGAAGCAGTGTGAACATCTTTCCTAGTTAATGAAAAGCAGCAAGTGCCCTTCGAGATTCAGGTTAACACATATTCTCCTGACCTCTCTTCTGAAAATTACTATTTTGAGCAGCATGCCTTCAGATATCCCAAACCTAGTCACAGGGAAAAGATATCAGGTGTTGGGAAAGAAACAAATATGCATCTTTATGTTCCTCCCTGTTTTGAAAGAACTACAAATATTAAATTAGATTTTATGCATTTATTCCCCATTTAAATATACCACTAAGTATGAAAATTATTGTTTTCCCTTGCAGCCAGCACTGTTGTACATTGATAACTATACGGCCACCTGAGATACTGCGTTTGTCATGTTTGCTTTTAGACTGATAGCTTTCTTGTGTTTTGCTTCACCTGACTGAACAAGACAAAACAATTGTAATAAACCGGGAGTATGGGATAAGCGTATCTGCAGACACACCACTTCTTCAATATTTATGAATGTTATTTCTTTCTAACAGCATAAAGCTCTGCATAATCTTTAAAAAATAGTCTTCCATGTAAAGGAAGTAAATTATCTGAAACCTAAAACTTATATCCTAAGACTCGTTACATTAAAACAAATCTCCAGTTTCAGAACAAAAATAAGTTTCTGCTGACACTGTGCCATCATAATAACTTCCTAGGCGTTAGAAATTCCATTTCTATAACAGCATAAAAATATGAGATGAAATACATTTTATGATTGAAGCCCTCTGTTGTTCTGTGACACTATAAAATAAATGATGGAAATGTTCATAAATTTTCCCATAGATGTGAACACCGGGCCGCAGAACTTTTCAATAGCACTACAATGGAAAATGCCACGTTTTTGGTACTTGATGCCGGAGATGGTGGTTGCCAGGCAACGATTTTACCGCCAACCATCTCTGGTTTTACAGCCCAAATCGATTTACTTTGAGCTAATGCAAGAAGGAAAAGAAAGTTATACAGGATATTGATGTGTTCCGGGATATCTGTGAATTCACTACGGGAAGAAAATTGCCTTGGTAGCAAAGTAATATTGACTAAGGCGTGAGTCCTTTTTTTCTTCCTACTCAAGTTGAGATATATTATTTTAAATTGCTTTTTCTCGAGAGCGGCTCAACCTTATCAGTTGAAAGCTCAAAGTTAAACGCGGTGAGTTTAGGTATTATAAGTAAAATTATAAAAAATAAAGTTTACAAAAATTTCTTCTATTTATATTTTAATGAAAATAATTTATATTTCAGAGTAAATGAATAAATAATTCCAAGTAAATTTGCTTAAAAAGCTTGATTATAATTTAATAGAGAGAGTTCTTACTATAACTTAGCATCTCGTCTAAGAATTGAATTTTTCTAATCATAGAATTTCACTCAAGTTACGTTCACTGTCATGAAGTCAGCAAAGTTAAATTCGGAATCTAAGCAAAATATTACTTCTCCTTATCCTGAAAAAAAAATTTTTTTAATATATTTATTTTGAAACTTACAATATATTTTTAGTTGTATTAGTTTCCTTTTTGTTTTATAAAGGGCACTAGCCATTTTAGAATTTTGCCAGTGCTAAGGCCAGAAGCAGTGGTCATTTTATTATTGAGGCACCTAATAGACGGGCATTGTTGCCTCCTATTAAGGGACAGACAATTTACATCCATGCCTTCTCCGGAATTCGAGCGTGGATACTTCCGTACGCCAGTTAGAGTAACTAACCAGTTTCCCGTCCGGGCGACTATTATTAGTTTTCTCTGTTTTTGGTTTCTGCTCACTTTCTTCCGCTCTACCAGAACGAATGGCTTAATAACGGGTCTTAAGATTTCGGAAGAATTAAGAGAAATGACTGATAATGCTTTGCTTGCACCATACCTAAGAGTGTTATGATTAATAGTATATGGCATAACGCGCTAGAGCTATAGGTTTAAGGAAAGGTAGTGAAGACGGAAATTTATTCATTAACTAACTAGCTCTTCTCCCAAACTTGAGTTCGAAACTCTCTTAAGGCTTCTAAAGTTTATTACAACTAAAGCATTATTTTTATATGATATTTGTGTTGTACTTTTATTTTTCCCAACAACTTCTCCGGAATTGAGTAAGTTGTAAATAGCAAACGAAAATGTAAATTAGGATATTCTGGCAGTGCTGCTGCCGGGTTTCTGCCCACATATAATCCACATTGTTTTGATAAGTGTCTTCCACCTTTACTATTATTTTCGCTTACTTTAGAGAGATCTTTCTTACTTCAGAAGCTGAGTTGATATTATTTAATTTACTGTTGTGTTGGACATATTTATTTTTTTTTACATTTCAAGAATCCGGCAAGGAGTTATGATTGACTTGGTTTCGTTTTTAGTAGTAATTATCGGTCGTATTTTTTGCAATGAATAAATGTTTAGTTTCGATTTTATTCTTATTCAGGTCATTAGTACTCTAAACTTCAACCTGAAGTGCGAGGTCAATGTATAGCCTAGTCTTACAGAAAAATAACACGTAGCACATCGCACATAACTGTTTAGGATAAGTGTAAATTAAGTTTAACCTTACAGACTTTTATAACTTGATGTCGAATCTTTCCATTTCTGAAAGCATTATTTGCCTATCCAAGTGCCTGCATAATATTATGAATGTCAGTATGACAAGAAAGGAGATTCGATGAATATCTAAATGAAAAGTGCTCGATTATGGAAAATACGTTGTCATAAACTTACTTCTGCATTTACTTTTGAGCTTAAATCACTAACTTAATTAAAATGCAACTTGTAGACCATTTTCTGTTAAGTGTGTAGCATCTAAGAGGCTCAAATAATTTGTCAGCTGTTTGTTTTATATTGGTGTTATAATAATGTTTGTTCTTAACAATCTTTACGTTAATGATCTTAAGAATTTTTTACGCTCTAGCTGAGCTCACAGTCTACCAATCTTCTGTTGCACTCACTCCTGCTAACCTTTTCTTTTTTTTTCTTTTTTTGTCTTTTTAACTTCTTAACTAAGCATAGTTTTCTTCTCACTTACGCCATTTACAATTCAGCAGTAAAACTACAAAAAAATTTAAAAGTAGCGTATGAGCATATGTTCAGAATTCCCGGTGTAGTGTTAAGAGTTGACACATATTTTTCTATATTTTTACAGTCCTTCTTCAGTTCATCATATCAATGTTCAGTTTTCTTAGTGAGAGGGATTGCAAACTCTTTTTTTGTTTTTTTAATTATTAACGTTTCATGCGTTAGTCTTATTTATTTAATTTCATGTTCTTCGCGCTTATGCCGCATAAAATTCAATTCAACAATAAAACCACAAAATACTTAAAAACAACATATCTTTAGAATTTTCGATAAGCAGTTTTGTGCACTGGAGATAATTAATTTTAATGGATTGCACGTTCCGCCACGCTAGATGCTGACACTACGCGTTCAATCTACTCTCAGAACAGGTCCAGGAGTTCAAACTCTACATACGGCGACACTGATCGTCTATATGTTACCTGCTAATTGCTCGGCCTGCCTGTAGCAGAGGGCCATAACCATTTCCCAGCAAATCTGGGACGTCACTCGCCGGACTACTACAACCAACTGCCCTAAGACTTGCCAGACCCACGGGCCGGCCAATAAATGACTTTTCCGGAACCTCCAGAGCCATTAGGTTTGTAATTTGTATACCCCATGGCCGAGATTGCCTGGGTACAGATCATAGCCAGTAGCTTCACAGAGACGCTGAAGATGAAAGAATTTATTCTGTACAATGCCGTCACTGCTTGATTTCAAATCGTTGAGTTTGTTAATCAGAAATGCATATTAAAATTTTACAAAGCAGATTTTTTATTTGTTTAATATATTTAAAACTATAAAAATAATTTTAAAATAAAATATTTGATGGCAACACTTTGAAAAGTGATACAGGCGTTTAAACTGGAGACAGAAAATTACGTTTCGAGACTAATAGCCCACTCGGGCTAACGCCCTTTTTTACTAAAGATACTATTAGACTGTATATTCATTAATGGGCTTTTGTCGCACAGTTCATTTTTATTGGCAAAGGAAAATTTTCTACAGCTATAATTTATAGGATTACGATTTTCGAGAGGATTAAACTGCTGAATTTCGTCCAGGTGTAATTTTACCTCGGAGGAGGGGGATATAATTTCTCTGTAATACTTTTAATCTAATAAATAGCCATGATATGTGTCCATAGCTTATCCGCTCATATTGCATTTCTGCTAAGAGTTAAAATGTCACCTGAATATCTGCTAACAAGAAATCCACGTAAAGTACACTTTATTTTTACAAATTTCATATGCTAACATATTCACGCGACACTCTCATGTGCCCAACTCTTTACAACTGAAGATTGGTTCATACTGTTATCACAAATATTAAATACTTTAAATATTTTGAAACGAATACTAAATACATTTTCTTAAAGTTCCCAATTTGACGTTACAGAGATATTTATCAACGTCGTACCCGTTTCAGATGGCCAGGTGGTTCATCACTGAATATTCTGGCTAAAGAATTTTTAATTTGGAACAGAGGGAAGAATTGTGTTTTCACGAACAGAAGGAAAAATATTCCAGTTGAGATAAATGTAAAACTTTTTGTGCCTGCTGCTTTAGAATACCGAACTGTACGACTTCGCCTGAAATACATAATTTAATTAGTTGTAAACATATGTTTGTATAAAACGTGTCTGAGTAATTAGGTTTCATGTGTTTGTTGAAACTGAATTTATTGCATCTACTTCTGGAATGAGTTCTTCAAATGATATTAAAAAGAACAGGATAGAGCAAAGTACAAGCAGTGAGTTAGGAACTTAGATTAAATGTTACACATTTTAGTAGAAAATTTATATATTATATAGTATTAGATAGCTTTGAGGTAAAGTAATTATAAATCTCGCAATGATGTTAACACATTGGAAAAGTCAACAATTACTGCACAATGAAGTTAATACGTTGAGAAAGTCATTAATTACTACCACAGCTTAAATCGCGCCGGAGCCCACCGAAGCCCTAAGTAAGAAGACTCCGGCACATCTTTTATGTAACTGAACGACAATTTCAGCAGAAATTTTATCTTGAAAATTTTATTTTTAGTAATAAAATTATATTAAAATCACTAACTAAATTTTAATTTTTTTAGATTTTATTAAATTTTAATTATTACTTAAATCATTTATTATTTCATAATTATTAGGATTAATTATTTAACTTTTTAATTATTAATGATTTTGGTAGTCATTTTATTTATTTATTTCTTCTTATTCCTCTTGCCTGACGGTCTACCGTAGGGTTCCGTCATTTCTAATTTTAGAAATTAAGCCCTGATTACTACGCAGGGAAGTTAATATATTGGGAAAGTCCTCAATTTACTACATAGATTGAACCATCATTAGACAGACAATAATTTAGGTATTTTCATTTGTAATCTTAAATAATTATACATGTTGATACAGATACTAGTTTAAAATGACGTACGCAAGTATTGCTGCAGGCTTTTAAATAAAATTGTGTAGCGTCATTATAATTTTAAGCAGGAAATGTGAAAAATGAGAGCCGGTACTAGAAGCTGAACCTCTGGAACATGCGTCGAATGTGCTACAGTTACACCATGTAGGCATGCACAATGGAGGGAGAATAAGTGGTTCTTTGGTCGTATTGCAGAAGATTTCCCTGGAATGAATGGCAAGATAAGAGCAGTCACCTTATATACTCCCACTCTTAACCCCCTTTTAAAGGGCGATTGGGGATTAGAGGACCCTAATGCTGCTCGTAAAAAATCATCATCCACCACCTTTTAATTCGGGCGTCACTGTATAATCATTAAGATTTTTGAAGTAGGAAACATGAAAAATAAGCAATGCTCTCACCGGGACTCGAAACTGGGCCTCTCAAATACGCGCCGAGTCTGCTAGCGCTACCCCACAAAGACATGCAGAATGGAGGTAGAAAATACCTTATAATTTTAACAAATAAGCTAAGACACGCATTTTTTTCTCTCTTGCATTCAAACGTTAACCTAATCACTCACAATTTTGCCAACTAGGTTTAAAACATAAATTATTAACGGTTATAATACTTCATTATAACAATTCAAAACCTTCTGTTAAATTTTACAGCTCATGCAAGATTTGTAGTGAAAAGAAACCTGTAAGATCCCTGGAGAAAACTACAAAATAAATTTGTCCGAAATATGTTTTGGGTTTGGGAAAAAGAAGAATAAGTATGATATGTGTGCCAAGCATACGGCAACGACTTTTTCTGAGCAATTCTTGAGAGAGGAAATAAATACGGCACGCAAAAATGTATGCCTGGGATGTCTCGTGATCTAATAAAGATACAGAAATATCGATGGTATTCCTGAGTTCGGAACAATTTCAATACCACTGATATTCTCTTCCTGCGTGATACATTTTCCGTTTGAATCGGGGGCCTTTTTCATATTTCAATTTGCAATTGTTAAAAAGGCTTGAAAGGGAGTAAAATATTTTTATAACATTATTTTTCTCAACATACTTATTAAAACATGAGAAATTTGCATTACGCTCATTATATGATCTGAAATTTAATTTTTTTTTTTTTGCTTACCAATGGCTGGCTCTTCGCCGACATAAGCTTGGCCACTACTAAGGTCAGAAGTGGTGGAGACTTTATTGCGAAGGCACCTGATAGGTGGTCAGCCTTTGCCTCCCATGAAGGGACGAACATTTACAACCACGCCTTCTCAGAGACTCGAACCCGAGCCCTTTGGCATCCTCTAACCACTACACCGTCTGGGCGGCAAACTTAAATTTCTAATGACGGTAATTCAGAGGTATTAATGCATGCTCTCTCTTTTTTTTTCATTTATACAGTTTTTAAAGTTATGTTTAATCTAATTTTTCTAAATTGGTAATAATTCTTAAGTATTAAAACATGTTTCAAGATTACAAGCTTTGAAATTATGATATAAAGATTTGTGTAATATTTTAACTGCTATTTCAAAATAGAACATCAAACGTTCCATCGTTTATTCTAAAAGAATCTTAATTACTTACAGTTTTAAAGTTTTGTCTACCCGCTAATCAAGGTCATAAAATCAAGTCATTGAAAACATTTATTTACAGGCTGCAAAAACATTTGCCTTACTAAATTCTACACACCAAATATTATTAGAATAATATAATTTTGCTGGAGCGAAAGGAAAGTAATATATTCAGACACGAAACATTTGACGAACAATAAATGACTCATTTACATAAAGAAAGAATGAAAAGTCTAAAATTTCAAATTAAAGAAATATAACCCTAATTTTAAACAGAATTTTATGTTTTCTATTCTATTATTCTACTAATATGCGTTGAAAACAACAATAGTGTTAATTGCTGTTTCATTGCAATTTGTTTTAAATTTAAATATGTTCTAGTTTTTCCCCTTAGTGTCCCTTACGTCATCATCAAAATAGGACTTTCCTTTACTTGCAGTAAAAACGCTAATTCGTCCAAATTGATCATTCAGTCCACCATGTCGCTTTTAAAACAATTGTTCATTTCTCGTTATTTATTTTACATAAAAAAGTAATTCTTTAGTTTTATTTATATTCTCCCCAAATCCATAAACTCATCGCTGTCACAATCTATTCTATGGATAAAACCTAAGTTATACTATTCATTTTTCAAACTAACTATAAAAGAGAATTTTAATTTCTATCTGCAAATAAATAACGCTAATAGTTGCAAGAATACATTTTTAGTTAGAAAGCTTAACGGATATAAGCGATAAATGATTATGAAGAATCACTTTTAAAAATTCTAATTTATGTTGGTATTTAAAACTTGATTCCTTAAATGATCAGCTGAATTAAAGATGCTACATTGGGAGACTAAAAACATTAATTTCTTTGGTTACAAACAAAATGTTGCATCTTTCCAAATTTTCACGCTTTATTTATTCATTCTTACATATTATTTTACTAGCCCAAAGGGCGTTAGACCAGAAGGACTATTAATTTCGTTTTTGCATTTTGCGTTGGTTCACTATATATGTCGGTTCACTTCTCAAATTGTTACCACTAAATATTAGAGCCCCGCATTATATTTAAATAATGAAGAATCTGCATGAATGTATGTATGTTTCTCGCGCTGCGAAAAAAACAACAGTACCTAGAGACATCAAATTTTCAATAAGTTGTTCTCCTCTAGAATATGGGGATTTGGAATCCCAAACTTAGAATTTGGAACTTATTTTATCATCTATTTCATACTTTTTAAAACTTTACCGAATTTTTGATTAAGAAACTCAACGATTTCAAAGCGAGCAACGGCAACACTACGGAAAAAAAATTATCTCCAGCACCCGAGATTGTGTATCGGAAATTCTAAAGATATGTTTATTTTAAAATTATTTTGCGATATTGCTGCTAAATTGAATTTTATGGTTTAATAAATAAAGGTGATACACAAAACGTTAAAAAAAACGCCACTTTGGGCTATTATAAAATCTGAAAGCTTTCAGATTCAACCCACAGATATCAATTGAAATAGAGATAAATATTTAAGTTGCCTCTGCTGCCATTTTCGCTACTCATTACGGATTCAACATTCTACGTTCTATGCTGTCAGTGCTGCTACATCATCAAATCTATGTTTATTGCTTTATTATATAGATATATATGCAAATATGTATGTATATGTACACACAAACTCAACCCCTTACCTTGTAAGGTTTTAGTTAAACTAACCAAGTTTATTTTAATTTAAATCTTTTCTATCTCCTCTCTGCTTCAACTTCCTGTCAGAAGAAGCGCGCGTTTTTAGCTTATGCTAATTTTTGAAGTTCAGCCAAGCACTATTTAAGCCAGAGGTAGAAACCTCTCGGTGTGTGAGAGCTTTGCCTCAGATCACGGTCACGCTGCTCAACGTTCGCCTGACCAGCTAGCAGTTTAAATTTATAAGCCATAGTGCTTACTACGTGATTGCATTGTAAAATAAATTAAAGTGCGGTAGTATTTAGTATATCTTGCTACGCACCCTTTTAGATAGAGGCCAATCTCCGCGAATTGCTCTGCGAAGCAAAGTTTAATTTAAGTTACATTTTAATTTATTTAAATTTATTTGATTGTTAAGTTCGACCAAAGTGTGGTCTGTTACGTTCTGTATCTCTCCCGAATTGGGAGGTTTGTATTTAATAGTGATTGAATAAAAGAGGATTTCAAATCCCTTCACGTGCAGTTATTCTCCAGCCCAGCAGTTACATCAGAACATAGCGTACCTTCCGCTCCCTGTTCCAGTTCAGGACTTAGAACGTAAGGATAAGAACCCTTTACAGAATTTACCATGTTCTCAAAGAATACACACAGAATGCTAAGTCCTGATAATGGCGCCCGCACAGAAAGAAGAGGATGGCCTCAACAACAAGAAGACGAACCTGAGACACCTGCTGTACCTGTCCAGAATCCTGAGATAGCACCTCCTGGCATAGAAGGATTCGGCTACATCGTACAAACCATGCGAGCAGCCATGAAGCCAGCGGCAAGTTTTGACGGCAAGACAGCCGTAATCAATTTCCTGGAAAAGCTAGACTCCCACTTCATGCTATATCCAGTCCACGAATTTCAGAAAGTCGCTCTTGCTACCAGCGCTTTGAAGGGCCAAGCGCTAAGTTGGTTCAAGTGCATCGGAAAGAATCTCTTGGGGGAACCAGGAAGCCCCACATACACGTATGAAAATTTCAAGAATTCTCTAGTGAAAGCATTTCCCGTGGTGCGAGATCGAGCCAGATTGGAAGCTGAACTGTTTAGCCGATACCAAGAAAGAATAGAAGATTTGTCTAATTTTATTTTGAGGAAAATTCAAGTTTTCAAGCTTTTGTATGGAAGTCGCCCGGATCCTGAAATTATTCAAGTTATACTTCCTAGGCTACTGCCCCAAGTTCAAGATTTCATCGAACTAAGAAATCCAACAACATTAGACAGATTATTTGAGCTCGCGGTACAATTTGAAAGCCGAAGAACAGCCGACAACGAACGACGACGCCAATTTGAGCGAAGAAGTCAGTGGAGTTCGCCAAGACCGCAGCAAAAGCAAAATCAAAGTTACGGGAATAAGGCGAAGCAATGGCCGAAGAAAGATGTGTCTCCTAAAGCGAGCGGCGAACGAAGGGAATTTAATAGAAGAACAAGCAAAGATTCCGAGGGCAACCAGAAGAAAAAGAATTTAAACTAAGAGGGATTTCTTCGAGGAAGGTGAAGAAGTCCGAAGCAGCGCAAAACCCTTCCAAAATCAATTTAAACACCGTGGTCGTTAAGAATTTGAGTTTGCCGAAGATTGAAGTTCTAATCAACAACATACCGGCGACAGCCCTCTTGGATACAGGAGCCCAAAGCAGCTTCGTATCGGAAAGATTCTTTAAGAAGCACTTTCGACGTTACAGAATTTTTAGTGCAAGAGACACGGATGTCATAGCGGCCCAAGGAGAAAAATGTAGCTGTTTAGGAAAAGTACCATTGTTCGTGCGTATCAACAACGAACAGGTAAGAATCCTGTTTTATATTGTGCGTAACCTGCAGACTTGTATTATTCTAGGTGTGGACTTTTTTAGTTTGGCAGAAGCAAAAATTGATTTCAAGGGGGGAGAACTAACATTAAATATGAAGCCAATTGAAGCGAAGAATGATAAGCCCCCGCAGCTGGACTTGGAACATTTACAAGCAGAGGAAAAAGAGAAAATCCAAGGTCTGGTAAGTCACTTTGCGAATTTATTTAGTGATGTACCAGGCTTTACGCAGGTGGTGAACCACGACATTGACACGGGGGACGCTCAGCCAGTTAGGCAAAAGCCATATAGATATGATAGGACAAAAGAGGAAATAATTGAACATCATATTAAAGAGATGTTAAAGAATAAAATCATCACGCCAATTTCTAGCAGTTATGCTAGCCCCGTTGTCCTGTGTAAGAAAAATAATGATTACCCGATTACGCACCCGAAGCGGTGGCGTTTTGCTATAGATTATCGCAAGTTAAATTCAGTTACAAAATATCCTGTATATCCGTTGCCGATAATTGAAGAAATTATTCGAAATATTTCGTCTACAAAATACATGACTACATTAGATCTCACGAGTGGCTATTTTCAGATTGGGGTAAAACCCGAGGACGTACACAAAACCGCGTTCATAACGAAATCTGGTACGTACGCATTTCTTAGAATGCCGTTCGGATTATCCGGCGCGCCGGCAACGTTCCAAAGATGTATGGACATCGTCTTAAGACCAGTCCTTGGTAAAAGCACTTTCATATATTTAGACGATATTATAATTACGAGTAGTACTCTAGAACAACACTTACAAGATTTAAGAAAAGTATTTTCATTGTTAAACGAAGCTGGTTTAAAGATAAATGCGTCTAAATGTAAATTTGCCGCAAAAGAGTTACGTTATTTAGGATTTAAAATTTCCCAAAAGGGAATCGAAACGGATCAGTCAAAAATAGTAGCCATTAGAAATTATCCTGTTCCTAAAACAGCGAAGAAATTATCGTCGTTTCTCGGGATGTGTTCATATTACCGGGCTTTCATTAAAGACTTTGCAAAAATAGCTGAGCCACTGCTAAAGTTGAAAAGAAAAAAAGCTAGGTTTTCGTGGTCAGCAGAAGCCAACTTGGCGTTTCAAAAATTGAAAGACGCATTGACTCAAGCTCCCGTCTTAAAATTTCCAGAAGGGGATAAGGGATTAGAGATTTCAGCGGACGCTTCAGATTTCGCGATTGGTGCAGTGCTTTCCCAAAATGGTCAGCCCGTGGCTTTTTTCAGCCGAACATTAAATGAAACCCAAAGAAACTATTCCGCAACAGAGAGAGAAACTCTCGCAGTGTTAGCATCAGTACAGAAATTTCGTGTGTTCTTTGGAAGTTCTCCAGTAACTGTATATACCGACCACGCGGCGGTCACTAGACTCTATTCTGGAAAAAATTTATCACCCAGATTAATAAGGTGGGCTCTCAAATTACAGGAATATAACCTAATAATTAAACATACGCCGGGAAAAGAAAATGTTGTGGCAGATGCTTTAAGCAGAATTAACTTAGATGAAAATGGAAGTGTAATTAAGATAGCCATGTTAACATCCAAAGTATTAGATTCTCGTGAAACAGTAATAGCCGAACTCAAAAAAGATCCGGAGTTCAAAAATATATACAATTATTTGGCCGACCCTGAGAATTTCAATCATCCGGATATTGTGCCGATAAGAAATAGGGCCGAAAATTACGAATTAATTGACGGACTGTTATTCTATACGAAAGCTACTAATGAGAATCATGAATATAGACCGGTTATCCCAGCTAGCATGAGGTTGAATGTATTAGAAGAGTTGCATGATTGTGCCATTTCGGCTCATTTAGGTATAAGAAAAACTGTTCAGAGAGTTCGCGAGGCAGTTTTCTTTCCAGAACTGCAAAAGTTTACTAGGGCGTATGTCCAGTCGTGCCCAACATGTCAATTAAATAATTATGTTAATTTCCGCCCGGCCGGGTTCCTAAATAGTATTAAATCAGAATTCCCAAATCAAATAATAGGCATCGATTTACTTGGACCTTACCCTCGAAGTAAAGTTAATAAAAGCCGATATCTTTTAGTTATAGTGGATCATTTTAGCAAATGGTTAGAGTTAATTCCGTTAAAACGCGCGTCTGCAAAAATTGTAGTAGATTCAATTCTAAATAAGTATATTTTAAAATACGGGGCGCCCCTAAAAGTTATTTCAGACAATGGTCCTCAGTTTGTTAGTAAAATGTTTGAGGAAATGTGTGCAAAACTGGGCATACGTCATCTAAAGATGGTCCCGTATCGTCCGCAGTCAAACATAGCGGAACGGGTGAATAGAAATGTAGTGAAAATAATTCGTAGTTATGTGAAAAACTATCACTCTACCTGGGATAGCCATATAAATGAATTTGCATTTGCCCTTAGGACCGCCAAACACGATACTACACAAAAAACACCCGCTGAACTCTTCTTAGGAAGAAAGATCTTGACCCCCCTAGATAAACTGTTCTTTGTACAGGAAAGGGCAGAAGAATTTAAAATGAGTGATATACAAAAGTTAATACGGGAAGCGACGGAAAATATAGAAATGGCCCAAAGAAAACAGAAATTGTACTATGACCTAAAAAGAAGAGAGGTCAAGTACAATGTGGGAGATGAAGTGTTGAAGATTAAACACAACTTGTCAAATGCCCCAGAGGAAAAGGTGGGGAAATTTTTTCCGCGTTTTGAAGGCCCGTTCACAATTGAACAAATTACGGGGGCAGTGGTTATATTAAAAAGAAATGATGGTCAAACGCTCAAAGCGAATGTGGACCAAATAAAACCGTTCTATAATCGCAGCAAAATGGCTGTATTTAAAGATTCGTTTCAGGATCCGAGGCAATCGACTAGCCAGGAAGATATACGTCAGCAAAAACAGCAGGAACCAGCTACAACGGCATCGAAATGTCAGAAGAAGAAAGCTCCCCCCCAACAAAGAAATAAGAACCAAAAAGGTGGTTTCAAAAGAAAGTCTCACGATGCAGGTGAACAAATCTACGAACGGAATTACGAGCGCACCAAGAGAAGAAAGCAGAATGGGCAAGGGAAGCCCAATGTATCCAAAAGAACTGTGGAATCATCGGACAGGTGCCTGAGAAGCAAGAAACGTCGATTGCAGCCTGAGAATCAACTTCCCGAATACAGCAGGAACCAGGACAAGCAACGAGCAAGGGCCCAGGAGAGAAGGGCCCAGTCCACCAAACGTCCAGCGGAGCAACCTCCTCTACAAAGGAAATTGCCGAGGATACAACGACGGAATTTCAAAAGAAAAAGAGACGAGCAGGCTCCGAAAGAACAACGAAAAACGAGGAAACTGAACCAGGCCACAACTTACTCAAGTTTTAAAGATTGGGCCAAGAAAAGGATGGACGATCATAATAAGATAAGTACAATTTCGTATTCAAAAGTTTAGTTAATTTTTGAGTATACTGCAAGTTGCAGGACTGATTTTACCTCAAGCGAGGTTGACTTTTACGCCAAGTGAGCGATAAGTTCTCATATGGAAAGTAAAATGTTTTGTTAAAAGAAATTGTAATTCTTAAAGATTTAAAATTACTTAATTTTGTAAATAGATTAATTCTGTAAAAGCAATGAATTGCTGAAAAGAATATGTTAACTAAATGATTTTGTACGACGCTTTGTCTAAAGACTTGTAAAATGTCTAGAATGAAAATTCGGAAAATTGAAAAACACGATTTAGTCTGTAGACTATTAATTCAATGTAATTTGATATTTCAAGAAAGTACCTTGAGAAAGGAATAGGAAGCACTTGCTGTAAGCTTAGAAATTTAACCTATATTTCTGTAAGCTTAGAAATTTAACTTCTATTTGCATTTCAGGATTGCTGTGAAATTGTTAATGTGTTATGAAATGTAACAAATAATATTATGCTAGCAATGCACGTTAAGTGCAATATTAATGTGAATGTTGTGTGCAAACTGCGAATTTGTATGCATGAAAAGTTAAAGATTCACTATTTTAGAATGCAAGTGTTAATTAGGCTCTCCACCAAATACACTTAAAGTGTTAGACATAAAGCTAGTGAGAACCTTAGGATTAGCTGGTTATAGGGCGTTTTTTTCAGGTCTCGTATGTCAAGTTCTAACTAATGTTAGTCGATTGTAGGTGGAAGAGTTGAACACCCCCGAACACATAAAAACCCGCAATGGCGGTTTGCTTTACATCCAACACCGGTGAGAGAGCATACGGGGGAAGAATTTAATTGTGCTTGAATGATAATGTGTGTGTGCAAAATTACACAGAAAAAAAAAAAAAGGATTTGTACCACTTAGAATTATTCTGTTATTATGTCATACTAAAGTTGTTTTCCTTCCAGATTTTGCTGGAAGGAGTAAGACTGTTTGAAGAATAAGACTTGAAAAAAAAAATGTTGAAGATTGTTGTTCCAGAAAATTTCGTCTGTATTTTACACAAACATATATTGCCTTGTAAGAGTTGGCCTAAGTTTAGAACAGTGAAATTTTCGACTATTTAGAATTGCTAGTTTTCAACATGGTCCGTTTGGACCAAAGTAGTTTAACTATCGCAATTCTGGCGGGAAGTATGTAAGGTTTTAGTTAAACTAACCAAGTTTATTTTAATTTAAATCTTTTCTATCTCCTCTCTGCTTCAACTTCCTGTCAGAAGAAGCGCGCGTTTTTAGCTTATGCTAATTTTTGAAGTTCAGCCAAGCACTATTTAAGCCAGAGGTAGAAACCTCTCGGTGTGTGAGAGCTTTGCCTCAGATCACGGTCACGCTGCTCAACGTTCGCCTGACCAGCTAGCAGTTTAAATTTATAAGCCATAGTGCTTACTACGTGATTGCATTGTAAAATAAATTAAAGTGCGGTAGTATTTAGTATACCTTGCTACGCACCCTTTTAGATAGAGGCCAACTTCCGCGAATTGCTCTGCGAAGCAAAGTTTAATTTAAGTTCTATTTTAATTTATTTAAATTTATTTGATTGTTAAGTTCGACCAAAGTGTGGTCTGTTACGTTCTGTATCTCTCCCGAATTGGGAGGTTTGTATTTAATAGTGATTGAATAAAAGAGGATTTCAAATCCCTTTCACGTGCAGTTATTCTCCAGCTTAGCAGTTACCTCAGAACATAGCGTACCTTCCGCTCCCTGTTCCAGTTCAGGACTGAAAACTTGAGAAGAAACACCCTGGTAAATATTTCACAATGTCTGCAAAGAACACGCACCGAATACTCAGTCCTGACAACCTGGCTCAAAAGTCCTTGGTCATAGTCATGTATTTCCATTTTTAGATGTGTTTTAAATGACGAAAATATTCCTGTTTTGGCAATGTAAATTAAAAAATAGTAATAATTAATAATCATTTTCAACAAATAGCAAAATCTAATTTTTAAAGCGGTCTCTCGATTCCTATACTTGGGAAAGTTTTATACTCGTTATGTAAAAATCAAATTCTGAAAATTTTGACTCCAGGAAAAAAATTGACGGGAATATTTAATTTCAAAATTTGCGATTTTTAATGTCATTCTCAACTTTTCTTGAAGGATAGGTTATTAGAAGAAATAAGTTTAAATAAAGTGCAGCAAAATTTGTATATAATTTAATAGTCCGTACAAGGAAAACACGTGGTATCCACGTCAGATCTTTTAAAGATAAAAGAGTGACATTTCGAAATGGTTAAAGTAGAAATCAGTTACAGCATAGATACGGAAAGCAATAAAAATTGCAGTGATGCTAATTGGCTATGAAATAATAATATGAAAAATTACAGCCGAAATCTTGGTTTATTTTGAATATGTAAAGTGGATGCCTTCTTAGAAGGCATTTTAAAGCAACGTCTCGGTGATTTTTCTCTGGATTTTTTGTTGATCAAAAATTTTCGTGATCAGGAGGTAAATAATAAAGTAACAGGAATATCACGAAATGAGGTTAACATAATTTTAAAAAAAAACGTTTTTAAAAAAAATGCATGTAAGAAATTTGGCAAAAATTTAATCAGTATTTTTACTGTCACTTTTCCCTTTCCGTTTTCCTGCCAGAATGCTAAATTTAGTTCGCGCGTATTTAAATGAGGTAGAAAGAGATAGTATTTGAAGGGAGATTTTAGATTGCTTAGACAGAGCGTGTTCCACCCGTTGAAGGCCACATTACTAGTTGAAATTCTACGGTAGCAGTCTGTCTTTGGCGTTGCTTTATTCTTGCCAATAGGTTTACGTCGCAAGTTATAATTGACCTAACCTGCGCGTAAATATTTTCTCTGTAGCTTTTAAGCTAATTTTAGATTTAATTAAAATGAGATTCCTTACTTGTGAGTTATGCCATAAGTCTGGTTGGTTTTGTAAGTACAAGAAGTGCCTTCTGTTAAATTATTTTTCTTAACAAAAGGGTCTTTTACACCCTTCTTACGTTCTCTCTTCTATTAACAAGACATAACGATAATTTCCTTGGTTCTTCAGAGTCTCTACTTAGTGCATGCTTCCAAAGAAGGTGAGACTCTATAACTTAATAATAGCCTTTTAAATTTCTGCTTTTAATTTAAATACAACCCCCTTTAAAGCTTCTGCATTGGTGTCGCTCTTTCCCCGCAGAGATCCATATTGCTGCGAGCTTTTATCCAATCATCATTCAGAACTCAAACAAAGGAATCAAGGCTATAAATAACCCAGCTACTTGATGCACACCGTCTTCTTCCACTTTCATGTCATTTTCATCTGTGTCACCGGTCTTCAAATTCCGTCAATAGTTTTAAAATGTAACTGTGTATATAAAATTGTAGGACGCGTTTAGCACCCATAATGTTGTGTCAATTAAGAAAAAAAATGTCTCTAAAGAATTTTTCCAGTTCAAAAAAAAAATGTCCACTAAATTCTGTCATAGCTCCAATAAATTCTCTCATAGCTCCAATAAATTATTATATATATATAAATGTTACTTTCTTCAAATTTCGATTTTGTACAAACTTTGTAGACACTTAACCTTTAATTTTATTTATATTTTACCTAAACTTTTTATTTATTTTAAACTTTTACCTAAACTATTTTATTTATATTTTACCTAAACTTTTGTAGACACGTTACTGTATAACATGAGATTGAAATATGATATCAGATCTAAAATATACCTTGAACTCATAAAACTAAATTTTGTAGACACATTGTTGTACTATATAAGATTGAAATATGATATCAGATCCAAACTAGGCCTTGAACTCATAAAACTATTCTATTTCTTAAAGTTTAAATTGTATTATTTTAACATCAGATTTTGGATATTTTTGTGACTTGTTGAACGTATTTCACTTTATATCAAAAGAAGAACATTTAGAAAGTTCTTTCCTCCGTTTTAGTCTCTCCTAATTTTACTAAATCTTAAAAGAGAATTGAGATGAAGAACAGAATAAAATTCATTTGAAATTTGATCAAATGAACGTTTTTTGAAACAAAGCGAATTAGATTCATCAATCTTCTGTACTCATATCAGTTAACAAATTACAAACTACTATCTGCAGTCCTCAATTGGAAACAGATGTTTTCATCATTGTTTACTAGAAGTTCATAGACAGTTGATCTGACAATTATAATAACAGGAAGTTATTTCGCTCTCAAGTAAAAATCCTAATCATAATTATGATGGGATTTAACCATCCATCCGCTCATATATTTGCATATTCTCGCGACTACAGGCTTGAGCATAAACAACTAATTAGCTTATTCGATCGAATATTTAAATAACATATGCTTTTCTTAGGCAGTTCCATAAATTTTACATTTACACTGTTAATGACACAAAAGAAGCATCAAATAAAATTAATGGAAAGCTAAGGATCATCAGACATAGCTCAGTAAACCAAATTATGAAAGTTTCTTAGAGGATTACGGAGTTTACTGAAAGTGTTGCTTCATTTACAATTCCAGAAAGAAGTTTTTAAGATTAAGTTTCGTTCTAGGCTTTATTCAACTTTTACAAGACGCATCTGAAGAGGTATCTTTTAAAAAACATTTTCTCTTCATTATTTCCCCATATTTTATTAAAAAAGATACGTAACTTCATTTCTGAACCACCAAGGTACTTATTCTTTACTTTAATTTAATAAATTAGTTACGAATTCTTACCGTCTTTATTTCTTAGTTAACATATCAAGTAGCACCTTCATCATGGGATTGTGTTGGATTATAAAAAAGCCCAATACGGCTACCTACCTAAGCGATGGAATGCCTTCATGGAAGACACTTTAAGGTAAACTGGCTCTTACTTATGTTAAATATGGAGACAATCACGAGAACGCTCATGCAGCCGGCCAAAATTCGGAAGATGGGTTCAACTGCTTCAGAATAACGTAATGACTCTACAAGGACGATAGAAAAAACTGTCAATTTATTTGCCCTTCGCGAAATCTCTCCCTGAAATTCGCGATGTGAGCGTTTCACTGCGCTAGTTATCAAGCACTCTTATTTTCAGTCTTTATATTCCTAAAACTAGCTCTTCTACATTTTCAAAATGTCAAATTATGTCTACTTTTGTTCGAAAAATTTGACGTTGAAAAATGAATTTGCTCCTTTTGTATTTTATTTCTAACAAAGTAACACTCTAAATAATATTCACCTTGAATTTCTGTACTAAGTACGGAGGAGGAAATAACTTAGTTTTTTTCCCATCATTATGCCGAAATGTCATATTGAACTGCAACTTTCGACTTATCGAATTAATACCAGGCACAACTTCCACAGTTAATTCAAAATCTCTATTAACCGCTGATAGTGAAAAAAGAAGCAAAAAAAAGGGAGCTTACCTATGTTATTAATTATCAGAAAATACTGTTGATTATTTACTTTGCTTTCAAGCAGTTTATTCAGGCGAATAAATTTAACTTGGTTGCAAAAAAAATTACGACAGTATTGAAATAAAAAGCAAACGAAGTGTAAATAACACAGAATAAACAGCAGGAACAAGGAAAATAATTTATCAATTCCGATGCTACTCAATTCAAACTATCGGGAGAAAATCAAATAAAACGTTTCGCTTTTCTACAGAAGGGTTTTTTAATGCATTTAAAGACTCAGTGATCTTATCTTGAAAAACATGTGGTGTTTCGAGCTAATAATTTTCCATCATTCCGCAATAAATAAATGTAACTTTTTTCCCTATCAAGACCCTGTTAATCCTCCTTAGATAAATCGGGTATTGACTGCAGTTTATTTTCCCTCGAATTGCTCTTTCATCGCAAAAGGATAATGACTTTTCTGGTTAGGAAAGAGAATACACAGAGATCCTGTCACGATGATAAATGAATCTCGGTTGTAATCGTTCAGCACATTAGTCAATATACCATTAACCCTTAACACCATCTGCACCATTAGTTTTCTCGGCAATTCTACAAAACGCAGATGGTATTACTGTACTTGCAATTCTTGACAGCGTCAACAAGTCTGTATTTGAATGTCCTTTTCTTCCTCTTGTTCTTTTACAATTAAATTCCAATGAATGAAACATAAACTTCTTTTTTTTTTCCAATGGCAGGCGCCAACCATTATAGGCGTTGGCCATTGCTAAGGACGGAAGTGGTGGTCACTTTATTATCGAGGCACCTAATAGATGAGTCGCCTCCTCTGAAGCGACAGACAGTTTACATCTATGCCCTCCCCGGGATTCGAAACCGGGTCCTACGGTATGGCAGTCAGCTTTCCTCTGGTATGAGCATAAACTTGCTAAATCTATTTTGAAAATAAAAGCCAACTTCTTTTTACTCTACTGAATCTCAAATTATACGATACTGTTTTATACCTTAGTTAAAAAGCAACTTCATTTTTATTTTTTAATTATATATTTAACACGAGAAATATTTGATTTTTGCTGATGTCGTCTTTTTAAAGTCTCTTAAGTGCTATAATTTAAGACGTTCCCCTCTCCTCTATAATTGGCGCTCATGTTGAAACCGGCAACTTCAGATTTTCTTTCAAACTGTTCTAATTTAATGACAGATGCAAGAGAAGTGCGTCAATTTAAACTTTAAAACGAGTGGCAAAACTTCAAACTTAGATTAGCCTTTAATTTTATAGAAATGTTCTAGGCTTTTCTGAAGAATTTGAAACTGAGGAGGGGGAGACATCCCAATCAGTGCAATCAAAGCAAAGTATTAAGAGAGAAATTAAATGAGACAGTAATAAATTGTAATAAATACAATTTACAAGATAGAATATAGCATTTTTAAAACATGGTTTTATAAGTAGATCTTTGAATATGGAGCAATTATGTTTGAAGCTATGAAAATGTCATTTAAGTATAATTATAATAATTAATTTTCTGTACTATTTCATTGAAATAAATGTTCAGAGAAAACCTCCGCTTAACGTTATTTCGATATGAGCCATATTATCACTTATCGTTATTAAGTAAAACTATTACTTCCGCCTAAAGAGAGCGATTAATCAATTAATGCCATTTTTTACATAACGCAAAATTTTTATTGCCATCTGCAACTAAATTTCTTTAAAATAACCAAAGACTCTTAACGTAGTTGAAAAATGTTAGATATTGCTTCGAAGAAACAGTGTGCTGATAAGCATATAATTGTCTACTTAAAACATTATTCCTGGCTAGTCTCCTGCGTGAAATTAGATCTCAAACTAAAAAGTAAACTTCAAAAACAAAAAAAATTCAATTTCGGTTTTCCTAACATTGAATAAGTGAAGAGAATTTTGTTTGAAACTAATTTTGTTTGACCATCAGTAATCATAAAGTTAATGACAGAATGAAAAAGCTATTAAATTTTATTCGAAGATCTTTATTTAATTCTTTTTCAAAAATGTATCTCATAAGCGGCCACCACCAATGTCTACCAGCGGCGGAGCGGGTAAGTCACCGAACATTGGTAGTTTCGTTTGCGGCTCGAATCCTGGAGAAAGGGTTGGCTGTATGGGTGTTTCATGGTTTTCACAATGTGCGAAGTATATACTAGCCAGTTTCCCTTAAAAAGTTCTCCAGGAAGGCATCCTTTGCCCATAGGCAGAAAACCCTCTATTGCTTTGCCAAAATCAAATAAACCAAACCAGCTAATAATATGTTTTGACATTAAAAAAATTAACCCTTATGTGAGTTTTATTAACTTCAGTTATCTTATCGTAAATTTTTATTCAAATTTAAGGTTAATATTTAGATGAACTATAACCACTCTCATCATTTTTTTTCATCCGCTTAACACGATTTCGCTTTACGAGCATTAAATGATCGATTTTTTAATCTCTTTAAATGATGTTTTGGAGACTATTTCAATCACCAACGAGGATTTACTAAACAGAAATCTGCAGAAAATTGTTCCGCACTGTATTTATAAGAGTGTCTTCAGAAACTGATTTAATTTGCTCCATTCATTTAAGAATGCTGTGAACGATATAAATGGTGATATGTGAAAACCTCTTATACATTGAATACGATCTTAAAAGTTTAGAGCTGTTAATTGAAAGCCTCATTTTTACAATCTTAAACATTCTGGAAAATAAGATCTCTGTGGCTTCATTTAAGAGCTTTTTTTTATTTTATAAACTTTTCTAACATGGGCAATTAAAAAGCGTTTTAAGGCTTGATAAAAATTTTGTCATTTAAAGCACCATTCAGTGAAAATATGCTAGATTCAAAAAGACTTGAATAATGAAACTGCTTTAAATTCTCCAGTGATTCATCGAAATAACACGTGGCTATATCGAAGGAAAACAAAGTACACTTCAATTCATACGTTATAATCTTCAATAATGAGATCTATTTCAGGATTATTTTCAAATATTATTTAAACATGAGCATCTCCTTGACTACTTTAAACATCAATAAGAATGCTCAAATAGATATATGAACATAAATTCTTTCATTTTTTTCATTTCTAATTTAAATAACAGATATATAATTTTTGTTTTAATAGAGCAAAATCATGCTACATAGTTTGAATATGAAAAGAATACATTCAAATGTATAAAGCAACAACAAAGTATTTTTAACATGCCAAAGAAAATAAGAGGCATACTAATTTGAATAAAAGTCTTTGATCAGAGTGATAATTGAAATTTTATGTTTCCTTTTAGAACTATCTATACTGTTAAAGACAGCGCCGGATTTAGCCTTTTTCTTAGGTGGGACAAAAGCTTAAAACTGACGCCCTCACCCGTCTTCCTTTAAGTTTCTCAAACAAATTTTATTTTTTTTAATAAACTTAGAAATACATGCGACTTGAGATAAAATGTAAAACCTATTTTACAGTACGAAATTCTTTATATGCCATTGTTTTATAAAAGAAATGTACATAACAAATGGTTTAGTTCCTTTACTTACGGCAAAGCATAAGAAGGCTATCTGCATAAGAGGAGAGATGCCTTCATTGAGGACTTTCTAAGAGTACTTGGCTCGCATGAAAGTTATGCACGAGCGAAACGACGGAAACGCCCATAGAACCGGCTAATTTGCCAAGATTCTAACCCGCGACCGAACTACAAGTGTTCAGACTTTATCGCTCAATCGCTGGTAGCTCGACACCCACCAATTAAGACCATACCAAAAGTTACATAATTAAAAACCCGTGCGAACCCTCCTAATTAATCCATGCACTACTGAAATAATCAAATTCACATTTTCCTGAAATAGGCATTTTTTCAATATTTGCAACAATAACTACTCATATTAATAAATGGTATTAATAGGAAACGATTCAGTGTCAAACGCTAAAATAGTTCAGCTCAGTACAAAAACGGGAATCACACAATATTAAATAATTAAAAAAATATTTTTTTAAACAGGTATAAGCAAATTACACATCACTAATGCAATAGGTTGACTAATTTTATACCAATTTCTCTTTACTAACAGTAACTTTAACCTAACATGTTAAAAAATTCATTTCACGATAGCGCCTTTATGTAGCCTAATCAAGAACTCTACTATCGTTCTTAAACAGCCTGATAACGTAATAAATATTTAGGTTTTCACACAAAAGATTAATATTTGTACTGTAATAATCAAATTTACATTTTCTCTGAAATACGCAATTTTGCAATATTTGCGACAATAACTAGCCAAATTAATAGAAAATGATTCAGAACTAAATACTAAAGCAATTCAGAATAGTACAAAAAATAGAAATGACACATTACTAGTTAATATCATAAACAAATATATACATGTTACTAATCCCAAATGAAACGGATTCAATAATTAACACACCAATTTCTCTAAATTAATAGCAAATTTAACCTGGTACTTTAAAACTTCATTTCACTATAAAGCCTTAATGTAGGCTATTCAAGAACTCTACTATCGCCCTCACACAGCCCGATAACGTAATAAATACCTACATATTCACACAAAAGACTATTTTTGCACTGTAATAATCAAATTAACATTTTGTTTGAAATATGCAGTTTTGTAATATTTGCAATAATGACTAGCCAAACTAATGGAAAATAATTCAGTAATGAATACTAAAGCAGTTCGGTATATTACAAAAAGTAGAAATGACACATTACTAATTAATATCTTAAACAAATATATATAAGTTACTAATCACAAATGAAATGGATTCAATAAATAAAACACACCGATTTCACTAAATTAATTGCATTTTGTCTGAAATACGTAGTTTTGCAATATATGAAATAATAACTAAACAGACTAATGGAAAATAATATGCGGAACTGCTTTAGTATTCAGTACTAAATACTAAAGCAGTTCCGCATAACACAAAATATAGAAATGACACATTTCAGATTACTATCTTAAACAAATATATACAAGTTATAAATCACGAATGAAATGGATTCAATAATTAACAAACCAATTTCTCTAAATTATCAACAATTCTAACCTGGCACTTTAAGATTTCATTTTACTATGACGCCTTTATTTAGGCTGCTCAAGAACTCTACTATCGTCCTCACACAGCCCGATAACGTAATAAATACTTACATCTTCACATAAAAGACTATTTTTGTACTATAATAAACAATTTAACATTTTGTCTGAAATATGCAGTTTCGGAATAATGACTAGCCAAACTAATGAACAATAATTCATACTAAATGCTAAAGCAGTTAGCACGAAAAATAGAAATACATTACTAATAATAGCTTAATAAAATTAAGTTACTACAAATAATAATTACTAATAATAGCTTAATAAAAGTAATTGGGAAACAAAATAAATATTTAAACATTTCTTATATTTCTTAAAATATGGAATCTGTAAGAAAGTTAAGTAACTTCAACTTTAGTGATTAAAAATTAGAAAAGTAAATAGCTTAATAGTAAAAGCTTAATATGACATATATTATAATAATATTTGCGTAAATTTAGAACCGTTTAACAAACCGAATATTTAGATTTAATGAAAGGAATTTTTAAAATTAGATTATAACTATTTACTTAAAATGGTGAGTTTGAAAGTTAAGACCATTCTATTATTTAAGAAGATTTATTAGTATTTATCTAGGGAAAAAAAGGCAATTTAAACTGAGCTACAAATTAATATTAGTATCTTAGTATCTTCTCCTAAATCCGATGTTTGATCGGTTGATTTTATATACATATAAATTTTATGTAAGTCATTAATTTATCTGGTTTACATATGTAAAAACTGATATATTAAACTAAATAAATTTTATGTAAGTCATTAATTTATCTGGTTTACATATGTAAAAACTGATATATTAAACTTAAATATTACCTCCAAAGTAAAATTAAAAGTGGATAAATAATGGTAAATCTAAATAGGAGAAAATTCAAATTAACTCAGTTATTGCGCTTCCTAAAACTATATCAGTAAATGTGGATGATAATTTTAAGAAGCTCGATAACTCAGTTTAATTTTAATTTTCTCTTATTTAGTTTTTGACATTAATTGACTACTTTTAATTTCAAGAATTTGGAGATAATATTTTAGTACATCAACTATCTCTGCAGCATTTGTCCAAGATTTTAACTACTTAGTCCCTATTTCACCTATATATGATAACTGCCAAAACTAACATATAGCAGCTAAAAGTTACGATTTGGAAATTTTTGAATTCATGTGGAGCATAAACAAGTTCTGGTTCATTATTCTTTTAAGCATCATAAAAACGTAATATAAGCATAAATGACTTTTTGTAGCAACCATCCTGTTCGAGCTGTAGAAATAGGGGAAAGAAAGCGTCACTTCTTCTTTGTCTGTCACCCTTCGTACATTAAGATGGAGAATGGAAAAGTTGACCATTGTTAGTTATCGGGATGAATTTAAGAGAGTTTCAATTAATTCCGCGGAGTTGGTATACGACCGCACAAGACATCCTGAGGCGAGCCTGCATAAAAGGGGTAATTATCCCCTGTGGCAAGGCGAACAGTAGTGGAAATCAAATGAGGTTGGTGAACACCCCTGGACCCCCTATATTCAGGGGGTGTTGATTTTGCAAGAACCTCGGGGAGTCGGTCCGCCTAGAGTCCCTCTATTGTCCTCTCTCTGCTTTTATCTTTAGAATCATATTAGGATGTACTTAGCTTTCATTTAACTGTTCATTCCATTAAAAGATTTCTTAGTAATTAAGTATAAATATTCTTAAAAGAGGTTTTTCAAACCTGGCCTTTAAAACTACTAATGTTGTACCAAAATTAGACAACATTCCTAATACGCGCCACACTTGAATTTGCCGCCCGGGGCGCAGACCCCCCGTAGATCCGGGTCTGGTTAAAGATGTACACTAAAATAAACTATCAAATACTATGTCTGAAAGAGTAAGAAAATGCGTCTAGAAAGATGAGTTTTCAAACATAATTTTCACTGAATCAAACCCGATTGATACTGCAGAGACTGCAACATCAAATCTTCGCTAAGAAACATTAACATTCGAAAGAATAATTAATTTTGTGGTTTCACAGCATATGATCACAGTAGATTATGCATAGAATCACTTGCACATATGACAGTAACCTACAATTTATTACAAACTCCGCCTCCTCTCCTTTTATTCTTTGAGATGGTCTGTACAGTACTTAAGCGCCTACACCAGGCCACAACCATCGAAAGTATTCATACTCAATGCACCAACAAAGGCTGGCTTTCAATTTTTTTTCTGTGTACGTTGCTGTGAAATTTGGTTGAGAACAGAACTCAACTTCAACTTGGTGATGTTAAGACGGTGATACTGGCTTATGTGGATGGTTTTTCACAAGTTGCTAAAGCTCAGGTGAAAATATATATGAAATTGGTGCTAAGAATACCCTGAACAAAACAGTCTGCTGAGTTAATGACCACAAGTTAATTATCTTGCATACCAAAACTAAAGGCACGTTATTTTGTCATGGAAATAATCGTGCACAAATTTGTTAAAAACATTCCAGTAGTGCGGCAGATGAAATACATCTGCAATTATTGACGATAATTGCTTGTATTCTTCACTAAAAGAAATCAAAGAAGAACTTCAAACTATATTTAATGCAAAGCTCAGAGCTATAGCCCTAAATCAGAAAGTTTCCTCGCGGTTACTTAAAAGATGGTACAACTGCCGAGAACCTAAACTTATAAGCCGAATCTCCATGTGGGACATTTACACTCCACCTAAGATGTAGAATCTTTTGAACTCGACCCATAAGTGATATCTTTTAAGCATCTATCGGGGATGCATAACACCGTCTACAAGTGCTTTCAGCATTCTGACTGCACTATCGCCATTATATTTCGATGTATAACTTAGAAGTGCAATAGTTGGTGCACTCAGACTGAAAGAAAATGTCACAATCCGAAACAAAACATATTTCTGTGGATTACAAATCCCTCATTCCAGCGCTGCTTTGCCATATAACTGAATTCACTATAACTCTCATCATCATCATGGCGGCACTGCAAACCATGGCCATGTATACTGACGGCACCAAACAGAAGCAAAGAGCCAGCTATGGATATTGCGTAGTGAATATTTATGCAATTGCCAGAACGTGCAAAAGGAAATTAAGTCCATATAGTTTAATACTTCAAGCTTAGTTGCTTTGAAGGTAGTACTTTGCTATGTGTAAGAATATATTAGAAAATATATATACAAATTCTTCCTCCCCCCTGAAACCTATTTTAAGTCGCCGACTCCAAGGTATATGCACAAGATGTGCCATTTTCGGTTTCATATTTAAATTCTGAACTGAAAAATCGCGGAATTTGTGACCAGACTCCAGTACCACCGGAAATACACAACTTCTTCTCAAGAGTAGTCCAATTCTTAGACGCTTTGCACAATTACTCTGTACTTGACAAAGCATGGCCCTCATGTGAATGATTTGCACTTCTATGACTTGTGACAAAATGGCTATGTAATCGTCGCATATGTAATGGTCGATAACCCTTACCATTATCTCTTCTACTACGCAGAGGACAGCTGATGTTTATGTTCATAACTCTCGCAAGTAACACGCGTGCATGTGAAAATAACACCTGCAGGAATCAGTATGCAATCATAAGATATTTTCTCCCTCTTTACCGCTTGGCTTCATTGTGTAAATGGATAACACATGTTGTTGGTAATTGGAAGTTTTTGTTTGAATCCCAGCATGAGTCTTTGCATATTTTTTATATCTCCTGCATCAAAAATAACTAATGACTCCTGTATGTGGCCCCCAAACCAAAGATGGTGAGCGATAATTCGTCCTCACCAAAAGTCGGCGACTGGGTCCCTCTCTCCTTGTCGCTTTTTAAAAGGCGGAGTCTATATGGATATGGATATGGATATGGTGAAATGTGCTGGACACCCATTGTTTAACCATTGGCAATGTGGGTGTTGTCCAGGCACACTAATTATCCAGATAATTACACCTCACTGGGCTCACAGAAGATATTCACAGGCGTTGCTTGCAGTACTTTGTATTGGTACCATACCGCAGGTAGTGCCTTTCTTTTTCCATTAAATGTACATTGATGTTTTCACAGTTGGTGCCTTTCGCACTTACATGCTGTGGAGGACAGCTCCAGGTCTGCTTACATACAATGAAGTAATAGCTATGTTATGTTATTCTATGCTGTGTTGCATAACTCAGTGCCTCTTGTGGACAGGAAGTTCATTATATTTATGATTTTTTTCTGAGATGGTTGTTCTTGGTAGCATATCTTATGAAAGGAGTAATTTCACTTTCTGAATTCGGGACTTTTAAATGATGTTCAGCTGTGAGGGAGCATTTAAATAAATAATGTTCAGGACTGCCTCTTTCTCCACATACACACTGGTTTGATCTAGCTAAGTTCCTTGTATAAAAGTACGTGGGAAAAGGGCCATGCCCTGATAATAACCACGTTATTTCTCTTGCTATTAAACTGGGTGCAGTGCCTACTTTTGGGAACAATTGATAAGTCTTTCTTCCTTTTTCGGCTTTGTCCCATCAGTTCTGCCATTCAGTTTCAGGTTTGTTGCTTATGAATTTTTTAAGGTGTGAGGAAAGCCACGGTACTGATAAGTTTTGTGCATTTTGACCCCTAGCTGCTTCTTTGGCTAGGATGTCAGCCTCCTTGTTGCCTTTTGTTCCTGCGTGTGTTTTCAACCAAGTGACAACGAAGTGTTGATTTTGTGATGCTGAAGTTCTTTCTGTAATCTCTTGGATTAATTTTAATAGGTGGTTCGGGTTTGCGATGGCATGTATCGCTGAAAGACTGTCTGTAAAGATATATGCTGTTTTTAGGGAGTTTGTGATGCTGTATTTTATTGCTTAGAAGAGCGCTACTGATTCCGCTTGGAATACACTATTTTCTTGATCTAGGTGGAACTTTTGTTCTGTTGTCGAGTTGGGATCTATGTAGATTTTGATTGCGCTGCCTTTACCTTCTTCTAGGTCGGAACCGTCTGTATAGAGTTGAGGGAATTTTTTTTCGTTTACTTCCTTTTTTATGCTTAATGTGATATTATTTTTCTTTCCTGGGTGATGCTCATATGGGTGTGCCGGAGTCTCGTATTTCTCTGCTAAAAGTTATAATGATTTGTAATGGCTCTTGTTGTGTCGCGAATTCTGTGTTTTTAATTTAAGTGTTTTTAATGATTTAAGTAATCAATTATTTAAGTATTTTATTTGTATTTGTATTTGGTTTTTTTAAGTTTGAAATTGTGAAGAGCGTAATGAATATATATATTTGGAAAGTGTGTACTTAAAATTTTTAGGCAATTATTTTTTTTTCCTTCAACGGTCAATTTTAACGCAGAGAGGGGAGCGTCTTCTAACGGAAGTAACATCTGTGGGAAATGCCTTTTAAGATGACAGTTGCAACATTGAGTAGTATATCGTTGTTCTCTTGTCTTTGTTACCAAGCTGAAAGTGAACGCTGTTGTCGGGCGTCACGCTGTGATGTCGCCTGGTTTATGGCCTCGGTGGAAGTTGTAAATTGAATCTTTGAAAGGGCAGTTTTTTGTTGTTTCTTATATTTTTCGCTTGTTAGCAGAGGGGGTCGAATGTTTAGTTTCCAGTTTTTCGCAGGTGCTACTGTAGACAATGACTTAATTCTGATTCGTTTGGGGGTTTGAACTTGTCCTATTAAATTATATTGAAAAGTCTCGGATTGGCAAGAATTTAATTTTATGTGTAACTTTGGACCTATAATTGTAGGTGGGAGGAGAAACCGAGTTTTCCTCGGTTGTTGCGCGAGTTTTGAAGTCAGTACCAGAATCTTCGAGAGAGTTTTTGGAGTTGAATATTTAGCAGAGAGAGCCTTTGGCCTGCGGCCAGGCCTACCCGGGCTTGGGTGGCTTGCGCTAGCGTTCTGCGGACGAACTCGGCTTTTAGCTGAGGAGATTTGCGATGCTGCACTTGTACCCCGACGGGTGGCTCACGTTTGCGATGCGGCATGATGTGATTAATAGAGAATTTTCTTCTAATTTGCGAGAAGTAGAACTCAGAGCGAACTCTTCCGAGTTTGAAGCGGGTTTTCCCGTAAAACGGAAGTGTAAGGGCTCGTACCTAAATGAAGCTCTCTGTTCGTGAGAAGGAAAAGTATCATCGTTCTGTACCCGGAGGTTCTCCTTCAACTTTAATGTTTTAGAATTTTGATTGCCGAGTTTTCATCTTTGAAGTTCTACAAGAGGTCATTTTTCGTGGGCTTTTTGAATTTGATTACCTAAGATCCAGTTCAAGGCGGAATTCATCTGCAGCGGTTTCTCCTTCAACTTTAATGTTTTAGAATATTGATTGCCGGTTTTTTTTTTCATCTTTGAAGTTCTACAAGAGGTCATTTTTCGTGGACTTTATTGTAGCTCATTACCAAGATCCAGTTCAACGGCGGAATTCCTCTGCAGCCTATAGCTTCTTATCATGATGATCCCGAAAGTCAACTGTGAGTTTTTTCATAAGATTATATTTTTTTTTGTAATTTAATTTAAACTGTTCTTGCTTAATCTGGGGAGAAAGAGGAAAATTTAATTGAAAAATAAGAAAAAATAAAGGGGGAAAGTTATTGTCAAAAATAAGAAGTTTATGTAAATTGTAATTTCTATAGAAGTTGTTTTAAATGATTAATTTAATGTATTTCAGTATTTCTAAGTAACCGTTATTGTGTTAAAAAAAAAAAAAATTGTTATCTTGATAAATGACTCTTGGAGAAATTTAATGTGGAATATTAATTGCATTTGTATGTAAGGGTAGTCTGGCCAGGTCTCCCATAAACTTATCCTAGATAATTAATAAATGAGTTTGATTATATGTTATTACTTGCATTTGTTTTTTTGTGTGTATGTAGTTGGTCTGTTCAGTCACTCCATTTGTTTGAGCCGGGAGGCTTTTAAGAAACATGGAGATTATTTTTGCTTGGGGTTATTGAAAAATGTTCATGCATTTTAGGGTTCTCACAACGCGCCCTGTTTTAGCAAATGTGTACTAACCACTTATTAATGTTACTTTGAATGTGTTTTAAGATAGAATTTGAAATTACTTTTAGCTGCCAGGAAAGTTAAAACTAGTGCTTGATTTTTAGTAGCGGAACTGATTGATTGGTGTTTGAATACTTCTTCTCTGGTGCTTATGAGGCTTTTGCTATGAAATGAATATGAATTATTCTTGAGTTTATTTTAAAATGAGTGAGTTATAGAAGTGCTTGGTTGAGATTTAGTATTTAGTTTTACTGAGTTCCAGAGAAGATTTATTCCAGCTTCCTTTTCAGGTTAAGTTTATTAAGAAGAATTTGCTTTGCCTTGGTATGTGTGAATTAATTGCTTTAAGAAAAGTTGTACTTAATATTATTATGAGTCTAGTCCAAACAACCAGTTCCTTTCTCTATTTTTTAACCAGTGCATTTTAGTAAGTTTATATTTAAGTTTTATTTTAGTTTTAGGTTGTCCGGCACCTAGAGAGAGTTGAATAAGAGTTAAATTTTAAAAAAGTTAAAAGTAAAAGAAAAAAAAACCCTTAAGGTTTAAAGTTTTCTCACTATTTAACACTCTTCTTTCGTAGTTGTAGTACGGTTGTCTTATGGAATTCTTGTTCAGGCGGAATCTATAAGGTATTTTCTCCATCCCTTCCTCCTTCCTTCAGATTGTATACGTATAGCAGTCGGAAGGTCCGGTGTTCGAATCCCGGCAAGGGCGCTGCACGTTTCTCATGTCTCCTTCCTCAAAAACACCTAATGCGTCTGCACTTTTAAACGTATACAAAATGCACAAGTATATCTATTAGAATTTCTGACATATCTGTATATCTATTAGAATCTCAATTAATACGTTCTATACTGCAATATTTACTGCATCGCCAAAATCATGTTTTTCTGCATATTCTTATTCTGCATATATATTTTTCCTGTTTTCATTTGCATATTGTAAATAATTATTCACATTTTCTCTTGCCTTTTACTTTAGTGGCCTTGACCTTTTCAACTTCTTTAGCTCTAATGATGATTATCCCAATGATTATTAACATTTTGAAATAGATAAATTCTCCCAAACAGCTTAAATATCTGATAAGATACTACCACATACTTGTTCATTTAATTACAATGCTTTTTTTTTCCTTTTAGTATTATACTTCTCTACAGGTGACGCTATTATAGATATAGCGACACCTATAGATATATTATTATTATTTTATACTTGTCTATAGATGATTATAATTTTGTTTTTGTTTTTTGTGGCAACAGATATAAAAAAACCAAATGAATCAAGAATTCAGTATTCCATGAAAATTTCAACATGTAAGACTTTCTACTAGTGCATACAAAGTCTAAATCTTATTTATTTTGTGTCCTTATATATTTGTATCAAAGGCAAGTGTTTACAGGTAACTAGCAATCTTTAATTCAGTCTATATTCAATGTAAGCCTTTTAATAACTATTTATTATTGAACTTACACACCATACAACAGTCGCATTCAAATTTTCCAGCAAATTAGCTCTTTTTTAACATTTTTATACCCTTTTCAACATCAAAAAAAATTCATATTCAACAATGTAAAAGCTCTCTGATTAGTATGTCAAACGGAATTCCTTCTGGCGGAAAAATTCTTTCCCGAAGGAATTTGAAAATCTTTTTTCCTGTAAAAAAAATGTTGTGATAAAATAAGCTAGAAAGTAAAACCAATAAAAGAGGGTTCTCTAAAAAAGTATAAAAAAGACCTTCACATCATTCAAGAAAAAATTTCTTCATCTGATTCATTAAAAAATAATAAAGAAAATAGTTCTGAAATCAGCTACACATAAAGTCTCCAACAACCTTTCATCAAAAGGCTTATTTAAATATATTTCTATTCAAAATTATATCTCAAGCTAAGACAAGCATTATTTATACTATCTGGTAGGTAAAGTGATATTGTAAACCAAGGGAAAAGTATATTCTTATTGCCATTAAAACAGACCATGCTTTCACACATTTGTCCATAGGATGGAAAATGCTAGAAATTTCTGAATATTATTGTTCAAAATGCTTCAAAAATCAGATTCTTGAGAAAAGACAAGGCTTAAGGTAAAAGGAATACATAAGTAAGGATATTCTTATTGTTCCCCAAAATTGCTGATTACTCAAAGCTTCCTGCAAACTTACCTGCATTGACTATATAATGGCCAAGAACAATAGGCATAAGATATGATCATATTCATCAGCGTATTTAATTTACTACTCCACTTACTACGAAGAAGCCTAAAGTTGAAATCTATTTTTTTTTACAACCAAAGTTTAAAACAAAATTTAAGTCAAGAAAATCAGTCAGTTTTAGGGGAAGATGCATTTATTACAACAGTCATTGCAGTAGTTAAACGAACATTTATTACGTACTCAAATAAATCTGCAAAAAAAAACGAATTAGTGCAACTTATTCATTATATAATGCAGAAACCACTCGACATCTTCATGTGAGTTCTTGACACATTCAAATATAGGCAATAAACAATCCAGTCGTTTCGGAGCCAACTGACGTGTAATGATGTCATAGAAGCAACAGTTCCTCAAGCAAAGTGACATCTTATATTGTTATGGATGCAATAATTCCTCTACTAATGTCACAGCTTGACGTTTTGGAAGCCATAATTTCTAGAGTAAGTCCCACAACACTGTAATTCTTATGTGAGCAAGTGAGCTCGGTTTCCATAAAAATTCGGAGCTACATCAGTCATTCATTTTTTTTCTCTTGAAAAATGATCTTATGTTGTCTTCTGCTACGACGAACAAAAAAAGATAAAACTGCATCGAGAAACTAAATGAGATGAATTAGGTTACTTTAGCAAACAATTCCAGCTATAGTAGAACACAGGCAATATAACCATTCTAAAACTTATTTCCATGACTTCATAGCTATATTTGGTTGCAGCATGGAGTAAGGAATTGTACACTTCGCAAAAAAATGAGACAGTTCTATATCTCTCGTTCTACTGGGCCGATTGACGAAATTCCACTTGCGTTTTTCATGTCTCGAAATCGCGACTTAAAATATGTATTACATTTTAATATAGAGATTTGCTCTAATATTGGTAATTTGACACAAAATCGAACTTTTCCTGAAATGGCACGCCAGTTATTTTCCATATTTCGATTCTACGACTCAAATTATACCAAACTGCCAACTTTTGTAAACATTTCACGAGTTTTTTTTAAAACTTCAACAAATTTTAATTTTAGCTCAAAATTTTAACTCCTCAATGTTAATTAATTAAGATCTTAGCATGCCTTCGTGGTGTAATGGTCATAATTCTAGACATAGCGATAACTGTCTAGTAGGATTATAGGAATTCAGTTTCCAGAGCAACTGCAATCTTACTTAAAAAAATCTAGAACTATTTTAGAACAAACTCCGAGATCATGCATCATTTGCTGTTAATCAAAATTCAAATATCTCGGTGGTTTTTCAAGAGAGATAAATCGTATCTCTCCTTAAAGCAATTAATTATCTTCATCTCTACATATAATAAAAGAAAGAGTCTGTCTGTATGTATGTGTGTCTTTCGTTCGTGCGTTCGTGCCCAGGGCTACGAAATTTGGTACATAGGTGCTTCTAGACAAGAGCCAGTGCACCTCGAAGCGATTTTTTCGAAATCGAATTAGATTATTTTTATTATATATTTTTTTTGACGAATCCTGCTATTTTGAGACATAATGGGGGAAAGCGAGATATTACACTACACATTTCATTTTCACATCGCCGTGAAACGCAGGCTATTTTACGAACTTAAAATAAATTTCGTATTACAATAAATCGATTAAATACGAATTTCTTTAGCAAAGTGAGCTTGTAAGGTTTTAGTTAAACTAACCAAGTTTATTTTAATTTAAATCTTTTCTATCTCCTCTCTGCTTCAACTTCCTGTCAGAAGAAGCGCGCGTTTTTAGCTTATGCTAATTTTTGAAGTTCAGCCAAGCACTATTTAAGCCAGAGGTAAAAACCTCTCGGTGTGTGAGAGCTTTGCCTCAGATCACGGTCACGCTGCTCAACGTTCGCCTGAGCAGCTAACAGTTTAAATTTATAAGCCATAGTGCTTACTACGTGATTGCATTGTAAAATAAATTAAAGTGCGGTAGTATTTAGTATATCTTGCTACGCACCCTTTTAGATAGAGGCCAATCTCCGCGAATTGCTCTGCGAAGCAAAGTTTAATTTAAGTTCTATTTTAATTTATTTAAATTTATTTGATTGTTAAGTTCGACCAAAGTGTGGTCTGTTACGTTCTGTATCTCTCCCGAATTGGGAGGTTTGTATTTAATAGTGATTGAATAAAAGAGGATTTCAAATCCCTTCACGTGCAGTTATTCTCCAGCCCAGCAGTTACATCAGAACATAGCGTACCTTCCGCTCCCTGTTCCAGTTCAGGACTTAGAACGTAAGGATAAGAACCCTTTACAGAATTTACCATGTTCTCAAAGAATACACACAGAATGCTAAGTCCTGATAGTGGCGCCCGCACAAAAAGAAGAGGATGGCCTCAACAACAAGAAGACGAACCTGAGACACCTGCTGTACCTGTCCAGAATCCTGAGATAGCACCTCCTGGCATAGAAGGATTCGGCTACATCGTACAAACCATGCGAGCAGCCATGAAGCCAGCGGCAAGTTTTGACGGCAAGACAGCCGTAATCAATTTCCTGGAAAAGCTAGACTCCCACTTCATGCTATATCCAGTCCACGAATTTCAGAAAGTCGCTCTTGCTACCAGCGCTTTGAAGGGCCAAGCGCTAAGTTGGTTCAAGTGCATCGGAAAGAATCTCTTGGGGGAACCAGGAAGCCCCACATACACGTATGAAAATTTCAAGAATTCTCTAGTGAAAGCATTTCCCGTGGTGCGAGATCGAGCCAGATTGGAAGCTGAACTGTTTAGCCGATACCAAGAAAGAATAGAAGATTTGTCTAATTTTATTTTGAGGAAAATTCAAGTTTTCAAGCTTTTGTATGGAAGTCGCCCGGATCCTGAAATTATTCAAGTTATACTTCCTAGGCTACTGCCCCAAGTTCAAGATTTCATCGAACTAAGAAATCCAACAACATTAGACAGATTATTTGAGCTCGCGGTACAATTTGAAAGCCGAAGAACAGCCGACAACGAACGACGACGCCAATTTGAGCGAAGAAGTCAGTGGAGTTCGCCAAGACCGCAGCAAAAGCAAAATCAAAGTTACGGGAATAAGGCGAAGCAATGGCCGAAGAAAGATGTGTCTCCTAAAGCGAGCGGCGAACGAAGGGAATTTAATAGAAGAACAAGCAAAGATTCCGAGGGCAACCAGAAGAAAAAGAATTTAAACTAAGAGGGATTTCTTCGAGGAAGGTGAAGAAGTCCGAAGCAGCGCAAAACCCTTCCAAAATCAATTTAAACACCGTGGTCGTTAAGAATTTGAGTTTGCCGAAGATTGAAGTTCTAATCAACAACATACCGGCGACAGCCCTCTTGGATACAGGAGCCCAAAGCAGCTTCGTATCGGAAAGATTCTTTAAGAAGCACTTTCGACGTTACAGAATTTTTAGTGCAAGAGACACGGATGTCATAGCGGCCCAAGGAGAAAAATGTAGCTGTTTAGGAAAAGTACCATTGTTCGTGCGTATCAACAACGAACAGGTAAGAATCCTGTTTTATATTGTGCGTAACCTGCAGACTTGTATTATTCTAGGTGTGGACTTTTTTAGTTTGGCAGAAGCAAAAATTGATTTCAAGGGGGGAGAACTAACATTAAATATGAAGCCAATTGAAGCGAAGAATGATAAGCCCCCGCAGCTGGACTTGGAACATTTACAAGCAGAGGAAAAAGAGAAAATCCAAGGTCTGGTAAGTCACTTTGCGAATTTATTTAGTGATGTACCAGGCTTTACGCAGGTGGTGAACCACGACATTGACACGGGGGACGCTCAGCCAGTTAGGCAAAAGCCATATAGATATGATAGGACAAAAGAAGAAATAATTGAACATCATATTAAAGAGATGTTAAAGAATAAAATCATCACGCCAATTTCTAGCAGTTATGCTAGCCCCGTTGTCCTGTGTAAGAAAAATAATGATTACCCGATTACGCACCCGAAGCGGTGGCGTTTTGCTATAGATTATCGCAAGTTAAATTCAGTTACAAAATATCCTGTATATCCGTTGCCGATAATTGAAGAAATTATTCGAAATATTTCGTCTACAAAATACATGACTACATTAGATCTCACGAGTGGCTATTTTCAGATTGGGGTAAAACCCGAGGACGTACACAAAACCGCGTTCATAACGAAATCTGGTACGTACGCATTTCTTAGAATGCCGTTCGGATTATCCGGCGCGCCGGCAACGTTCCAAAGATGTATGGACATCGTCTTAAGACCAGTCCTTGGTAAAAGCACTTTCATATATTTAGACGATATTATAATTACGAGTAGTACTCTAGAACAACACTTACAAGATTTAAGAAAAGTATTTTCATTGTTAAACGAAGCTGGTTTAAAGATAAATGCGTCTAAATGTAAATTTGCCGCAAAAGAGTTACGTTATTTAGGATTTAAAATTTCCCAAAAGGGAATCGAAACGGATCAGTCAAAAATAGTAGCCATTAGAAATTATCCTGTTCCTAAAACAGCGAAGAAATTATCGTCGTTTCTCGGGATGTGTTCATATTACCGGGCTTTCATTAAAGACTTTGCAAAAATAGCTGAGCCACTGCTAAAGTTGAAAAGAAAAAAAGCTAGGTTTTCGTGGTCAGCAGAAGCCAACTTGGCGTTTCAAAAATTGAAAGACGCATTGACTCAAGCTCCCGTCTTAAAATTTCCAGAAGGGGATAAAGGATTAGAGATTTCAGCGGACGCTTCAGATTTCGCGATTGGTGCAGTGCTTTCCCAAAATGGTCAGCCCGTGGCTTTTTTCAGCCGAACATTAAATGAAACCCAAAGAAACTATTCCGCAACAGAGAGAGAAACTCTCGCAGTGTTAGCATCAGTACAGAAATTTCGTGTGTTCTTTGGAAGTTCTCCAGTAACTGTATATACCGACCACGCGGCGGTCACTAGACTCTATTCTGGAAAAAATTTATCACCCAGATTAATAAGGTGGGCTCTCAAATTACAGGAATATAACCTAATAATTAAACATACGCCGGGAAAGGAAAATGTTGTGGCAGATGCTTTAAGCAGAATTAACTTAGATGAAAATGGAAGTGTAATTAAGATAGCCATGTTAACATCCAAAGTATTAGATTCTCGTGAAACAGTAATAGCCGAACTCAAAAAAGATCCGGAGTTCAAAAATATATACAATTATTTGGCCGACCCTGAGAATTTCAATCATCCGGATATTGTGCCGATAAGAAATAGGGCCGAAAATTACGAATTAATTGACGGACTGTTATTCTATACGAAAGCTACTAATGAGAATCATGAATATAGACCGGTTATCCCAGCTAGCATGAGGTTGAATGTATTAGAAGAGTTGCATGATTGTGCCATTTCGGCTCATTTAGGTATAAGAAAAACTGTTCAGAGAGTTCGCGAGGCAGTTTTCTTTCCAGAACTGCAAAAGTTTACTAGGGCGTATGTCCAGTCGTGCCCAACATGTCAATTAAATAATTATGTTAATTTCCGCCCGGCCGGGTTCCTAAATAGTATTAAATCAGAATTCCCAAATCAAATAATAGGCATCGATTTACTTGGACCTTACCCTCGAAGTAAAGTTAATAAAAGCCGATATCTTTTAGTTATAGTGGATCATTTTAGCAAATGGTTAGAGTTAATTCCGTTAAAACGCGCGTCTGCAAAAATTGTAGTAGATTCAATTCTAAATAAGTATATTTTAAAATACGGGGCGCCCCTAAAAGTTATTTCAGACAATGGTCCTCAGTTTGTTAGTAAAATGTTTGAGGAAATGTGTGCAAAACTGGGCATACGTCATCTAAAGATGGTCCCGTATCGTCCGCAGTCAAACATAGCGGAACGGGTGAATAGAAATGTAGTGAAAATAATTCGTAGTTATGTGAAAAACTATCACTCTACCTGGGATAGCCATATAAATGAATTTGCATTTGCACTTAGGACCGCCAAACACGATACTACACAAAAAACACCCGCTGAACTCTTCTTAGGAAGAAAGATCTTGACCCCCCTAGATAAACTGTTCTTTGTACAGGAAAGGGCAGAAGAATTTAAAATGAGTGATATACAAAAGTTAATACGGGAAGCGACGGAAAATATAGAAATGGCCCAAAGAAAACAGAAATTGTACTATGACCTAAAAAGAAGAGAGGTCAAGTACAATGTGGGAGATGAAGTGTTGAAGATTAAACACAACTTGTCAAATGCCCCAGAGGAAAAGGTGGGGAAATTTTTTCCGCGTTTTGAAGGCCCGTTCACAATTGAACAAATTACGGGGGCAGTGGTTATATTAAAAAGAAATGATGGTCAAACGCTCAAAGCGAATGTGGACCAAATAAAACCGTTCTATAATCGCAGCAAAATGGCTGTATTTAAAGATTCGTTTCAGGATCCGAGGCAATCGACTAGCCAGGAAGATATACGTCAGCAAAAACAGCAGGAACCAGCTACAACGGCATCGAAATGTCAGAAGAAGAAAGCTCCCCCCCAACAAAGAAATAAGAACCAAAAAGGTGGTTTCAAAAGAAAGTCTCACGATGCAGGTGAACAAATCTACGAACGGAATTACGAGCGCACCAAGAGAAGAAAGCAGAATGGGCAAGGGAAGCCCAATGTATCCAAAAGAACTGTGGAATCATCGGACAGGTGCCTGAGAAGCAAGAAACGTCGATTGCAGCCTGAGAATCAACTTCCCGAATACAGCAGGAACCAGGACAAGCAACGAGCAAGGGCCCAGGAGAGAAGGGCCCAGTCCACCAAACGTCCAGCGGAGCAACCTCCTCTACAAAGGAAATTGCCGAGGATACAACGACGGAATTTCAAAAGAAAAAGAGACGAGCAGGCTCCGAAAGAACAACGAAAAACGAGGAAACTGAACCAGGCCACAACTTACTCAAGTTTTAAAGATTGGGCCAAGAAAAGGATGGACGATCATAATAAGATAAGTACAATTTCGTATTCAAAAGTTTAGTTAATTTTTGAGTATACTGCAAGTTGCAGGACTGATTTTACCTCAAGCGAGGTTGACTTTTACGCCAAGTGAGCGATAAGTTCTCATATGGAAAGTAAAATGTTTTGTTAAAAGAAATTGTAATTCTTAAAGATTTAAAATTACTTAATTTTGTAAATAGATTAATTCTGTAAAAGCAATGAATTGCTGAAAAGAATATGTTAACTAAATGATTTTGTATGACGCTTTGTCTAAAGACTTGTAAAATGTCTAGAATGAAAATTCGGAAAATTGAAAAACACGATTTAGTCTGTAGACTATTAATTCAATGTAATTTGATATTTCAAGAAAGTACCTTGAGAAAGGAATAGGAAGCACTTGCTGTAAGCTTAGAAATTTAACCTATATTTCTGTAAGCTTAGAAATTTAACCTCTATTTGCATTTCAGGATTGCTATGAAATTGTTAATGTGTTATGAAATGTAACAAATAATATTATGCTAGCAATGCACGTTAAGTGCAATATTAATGTGAATGTTGTGTGCAAACTGCGAATTTGTATGCATGAAAAGTTAAAGATTGACTATTTTAGAATGCAAGTGTTAATTAGGCTCTCCACCAAATACACTTAAAGTGTTAGACATAAAGCTAGTGAGAACCTTAGGATTAGCTGGTTATAGGGCGTTTTTTTCAGGTCTCGTATGTCAAGTTCTAACTAATGTTAGTCGATTGTAGGTGGAAGAGTTGAACACCCCCGAACACATAAAAACCCGCAATGGCGGTTTGCTTTACATCCAACACCGGTGAGAGAGCATACGGGGGAAGAATTTAATTGTGCTTGAATGATAATGTGTGTGTGCAAAATTACACAGAAAAAAAAAAATAAGGATTTGTACCACTTAGAATTATTCTGTTATTATGTCATACTAAAGTTGTTTTCCTTCCAGATTTTGCTGGAAGGAGTAAGACTGTTTGAAGAATAAGACTTGAAAAAAAAAATGTTGAAGATTGTTGTTCCAGAAAATTTCGTCTGTATTTTACACAAACATATATTGCCTTGTAAGAGTTGGCCTAAGTTTAGAACAGTGAAATTTTCGACTATTTAGAATTGCTAGTTTTCAACATGGTCCGTTTGGACCAAAGTAGTTTAACTATCGCAATTCTGGCGGGAAGTTTGTAAGGTTTTAGTTAAACTAACCAAGTTTATTTTAATTTAAATCTTTTCTATCTCCTCTCTGCTTCAACTTCCTGTCAGAAGAAGCGCGCGTTTTTAGCTTATGCTAATTTTTGAAGTTCAGCCAAGCACTATTTAAGCCAGAGGTAGAAACCTCTCGGTGTGTGAGAGCTTTGCCTCAGATCACGGTCACGCTGCTCAACGTTCGCCTGACCAGCTAGCAGTTTAAATTTATAAGCCATAGTGCTTACTACGTGATTGCATTGTAAAATAAATTAAAGTGCGGTAGTATTTAGTATACCTTGCTACGCACCCTTTTAGATAGAGGCCAACTTCCGCGAATTGCTCTGCGAAGCAAAGTTTAATTAAGTTCTATTTTAGGTTTAGTATTTAAATTTATTTGATTGTTAAGTTCGACCAAAGTGTGGTCTGTTACGTTCTGTATCTCTCCCGAATTGGGAGGTTTGTATTTAATAGTAATTGAATAAAAGAGGATTTCAAATCCCTTCACGTGCAGTTATTCTCCAGCCCAGCAGTTACATCAGAACATAGCGTACCTTCCGCTCCCTGTTCCAGTTCAGGACTTAGAACGTAAGGATAAGAACCCTTTACAGAATTTACCATGTTCTCAAAGAATACACACAGAATGCTAAGTCCTGATAAGCTTAACACCTTTGCAACGGAATTTTTTTTTAAATTTATTTTTTAAAATGTACTGTTTATTTTCCTAGCATTTTTTAACACGTTAAACTTTAATCCTTCCGACTCCTTTTACAAAAAGAATTTTAGAAAAATAATAATATTTTGTATTTCTTTAAAATTTTTTAAATGAAGCTTCCGAATACCCTTCTCACATCTCACATTCTTTAAAATATGGTTTTGGCAACAATTTTTCATTCTTATTGTTGCTGATAGATTTTTAATGAAATCGCATCATTTTGAATAGTTTCGTTCTTTTAGAAATGTGGGTTTGGCAACGTTTTTCATCGCATTTCTTATGTCACTTTTTTTAAGAAATTGAAAAATTGTTTCTTTTCGCAAAGGTAAATTGTTTAATTAATTTATTAGGATAATTAATATTTATATTAAGGGATAATGCTCATTTCATTGTAATTTTTTATAAATTATGTTTTAACAAATGTATAATAGACATCTCATGCAATCAGTTTGCTAAAATTTCAAGATGTATGTGTTTTTCTGGTAATACATCAGGGCCGTATGCAAGGGAGGGTTTTATTCTTAACACATTACCGACCGGCCGTCGATTAATCGACGTTTGCTCCCTAGCGCTTACCGACCGGTCGTCGATTAATCGACTTTTGATCTTTAGAAAAAAGCACCGATTATCTGAATAAAGAATGCGAAATGCTTGCTGCTTGCTACTTGTCAATCTAACCTAACCAAATCTAACAGAAAGATCAAAAGTCGATTAATCGACGACCGGTCGGTAAGCGCTAGGGAGCAAACGTCGATTAATCGACGGCCGGTCGGTAATGTGTTAACAAAGAAAAAAATAGTTGGAAGAACTTACGGGGCTATCGGTCCCAGGTTTGTCTTCTAGGTATTTTTCCGTTACGTTTAAAAGCCAGAGGAATGCTGGCCGCATATCGGCTAGTATACTAATAACCACGAAGAATACTTCTCCACCGAAAGATGATTTAAACAATTTTTTAACTTTTTTTTAATAAAAAAAATCTTAATATAACGAATGATGAAATTCCCTTAATTTTTTCCCTTTTTAAAAACCTTTACTTGAAAGAATGAGCCAATTTAGTAGAAATCATTTTGAAATTTTATATGATCTAAATGCAAACTGGAATATTCTGACTTCAGACAGCATCACAATTTTCCTCCAAACCTTTCCCAAACATTTTAAGAGAACCGCAGAGTGTGTATATGGAAACAGTTCGATCATTTAAAATATTAAAAAATATTAATAACACGAAATTAAATTATTTCTAATAGAAATCTATAAATATAGCATTTAATCTCCGTCTCCTTTGTACAATTAAGTTTTATAAATTATTCGTGGAATAAATAAAAACAAATTAGATACTGCTTTCAAAAAGCAGAGTTTGTATTTCAATCTAATTTAATGTGCTTTCTTAGCATGCATAAATCTGTGAAGAAGATTCTTTGGAAGAATGATATAAAATTTCAAATTCCGGTTATGTACTTAACAATATGATTTACCGAGCTTTGTATTGTATTGTGATGATAATGAAACTAACCAGGTGCATAGCTTCACACTATTCTGATGTCTATGACCCTAAAGACATCAGATGACTTTCGTCCTGATCAAATAGAAGAACACACACTCAAAAGAAGTTTTATTTACCAGCCAGCCTGACGATTACTCAACTTAACAGCAGTAACAGGGATTCAAATATTGCTGGAAATCCAGAACAAATGATCAAATCAAATTAAAATGTTAAATACAAAGTAAAACGTGACTATTAAACTTTGGCTTTGCCCTCAAATCTTTCATGAAGCAACTGTGGTTAGTAAATTTACTTGAATGATTCAGTTGCAAATAGAAATAATAGAATAATAGTCAACGATAGCCACTAAAGACTCTCTTCCTTGACTCATCGCTTATATACACAGTCTGGCTAAAACGCTTTAGAGCTCATAAAAAAGTCAATGAGCACAGTGAAATTATTTTTGGGAAGGTATGTATAGATTGGTGCGATTACACAGCGTGCTGGATGTCCTCTGACTGGCATGTTTCTGAGTTCCTTCGTAACGTTTTGTTAGATTGTCTTGATACCATGAAACCAATGGCTTTTCAGCTTTAATTATAGTTTTAGAAGCAAAAAGTAATCTAGTGGTGATATGTACGGAGAATAAGGGAAGGAAGCCCAGTTATATGTTTTCTGCCAAAAACGCACGAGTAACAGTTGCATGTAAGAATGGCGCGTTTTCCTGCGGCAAGAACTAATTTTTGTTTGCATGAAAGTCTAGATGCACATGTGAGATGCATTTCAATACCGGATCCAATACGCCCACGTCAAACACCACATTCAATTTTTTTATATCAGGAATGAATTTTTGGTGATTCAATCCTCTGCAGTCAAAAACAAACTGCTGTTTTCATCCTGGATTTTTGAAAGCACACTTTCCTTGGCTTTGGCGAGTTTGGGCCAACTCATTGTGTATTGTTGCTTCGTTTCTGGATCGTAGAAGAAACATCACGATTTATCGCCTGTGATGATATTTTTAAAAAGTCTGGTTCTCGATTTCGCATATCAAGAAGATCCTGATTAGCCGCCAGTCGATCATCCTTTCGTTCTGTTGTTAATGAATGCGGAACAAAACGTGCACATAATTTCCTTTTTCCTAAATCCCCACCAATTATTGCATGTAGAGTTTCTTTATTAATGTTTAAATATTCCGCAATCATTCTAATCGTTAATTGACGATTTTAATTTAACGTAGCACGGATAGCTTCGATGTTCGGGCGTGTTCAGATTGTGCGAGAACGTTCCATTCTTTTGCCATCTTTTACGTTATTTCTACTATCTCGAAATCTACCAAACCATAAAAACACGTGACAAAAACCACAAACACTTTTCATCAAAAGCATTCTATATCGTTTGATAAGTTTCGCTGGCGGCTTTGCTACTTTTAAAACAAACCTTTATCGCACATCTCTGTTTCAAATACAATTCCATTGCCAACATGCTGTATATAGCATTCAAACACCAAGCGATAATTTTCTCCTTTACATCTCAACTCATCCTAAAGCGATTAGTAGACTTGAAACAAAATGTTTTTGCTACTTAGTTCCGCTTGTTGCAAACAGATAGTGCTCCTCAAATAATAAATATTCAGTCAGTCTTAAAACTTTGAACTTCTACATTAACTAATTTACATCTTAGTAGGAATCGACGAAAGTAGAATTAGCGGTACAGAAATTATAATATAAGCAGTTCATTAACATAAAAATCTTCGAAATAAATGAGATTTTAATACTATGTTTCTTTCCTAAATATTACTTTATTATCTAAAATAATTTTAATTTCAATTTCATACTTTTATATAAAATACTTTTCATGACCCTATTTCAGCCATTTACTAAGCATTCATTTCACTATAGCTTACATACTATGCTAAGCTCATTAGTCTGTGCGTGCCATTTGCTCATTTGCTTGTCTATTTCAGTATCTTCCATTTTAACGAAACCCTGATCATTTCTTTAAACCTAGATTCGAGTGCGTGTATTTAACTTCATTAACTAGGTCTATTCTGTATAAGATATTAATTTCAGGTATTGCACATCGCTCAAATTCCGGACAATAAGATTTAATATTACAATACAAATCTCGTAATTTTTTAATCGTGCCTCAAACAGAGTGCCAAAGCACTTCTTCTTCTTCTTAGTTGGCTTTATTCGGAGCTAAGAAAAAGCGTTATTTCGGTTCGGTTCTACTGCATAAAAACTGAGTGAAGAAGCTTCAGTGTCTAAACATGCATCACGTCATGAAGACATGCAACCACGATTCGATAAGGAACTATTTAAAATTTCAGCCAACGCTCTAAAATCCGCGCTTTAATTAACTGGCTTTGCCTGCTAAAAATTACTAGGGATTTGAAAAATGTTAAAAAAAAAAACTGCTAAGAAGAAACCATATAGTACTTTACTGATAAATTGCAACAATATGATTGTAATAGAAAACAAATAAAAATTTGTTTTAAACTGAATCTGTAAATACAGGCCAGGAGGAGAAAAGAGAGGAGTGGATTATTATATTTATAATATTACACTCCTCTCTATTATGATATTTTTATAAAAAATTTCCTTTTGCAGCTTTGAAACCAATGTGTTAATTTCTATCCCAGACGCCAACAAATAAAAGTGTCAATCGTACAATCTTCTAGAGAGAGTTATGAGTGCGGCAGGCGATTTCCGGTTATAGGACAACATGTTTAAGCCACAGGGTCAGGTCGTAGAAGAAGCAAAACAAACTTGGCACTTAATGTGTTAAGCAAAAACTATGCCAGCTCATTATTTATTTTACGTCCTATGTACTTACTGAGAGAAAAGTTCCTCAACTACAAAATAGCTCTCCGGTCTACCGCTTCTGATCAGTCCACGGGTAACAATCAAGGTTTTGTGAGGTAATTTGATGATAGAGTGTAGAAATATGAAGCCATTTTATCTTAAAAAGGCAGGTAAATTTTAGTCTACCGCGTAGCAACAAGTAATTCCTAGTCCTAGTCTTTTTCTCCTTCTGTAGAAGAATTTTGTATGCAATATTTCATATTTCTATTAACATATCTACATTCATCTTTTCGATAAAAGTCTGTTTCATATTTTGCTGGTAATGTTATTTTTCATTCAATATAATGCCTAGGTATTTGATGTAATGCATAAAATATTTAATAAAGTAGAAATTTCCTAATTTGAATAAAAATGTTACTCATTGTACAGAATTTTTCCACATTTTTCCTGGTATTCTTAATCTTTTCTTCATTTAGCTGAAAACTAAGTGTTTTATATAAACATCTAAAAGGAACTAACAGGTATGATATATACACGAAACACCTATAGTCTAAAAGGTATAAATAATAAAACAATAGCTATTATTTAAAAAGTAAGTTCAAGCGCTTTAAAAACTTCGATTCGATTTGCTCCTATTTTAGTTTATTTTGATTTCTGGAAGAAATAATATGTTTTTTCTGATTTTGCGTAGCATATTTTCTTAAAATTATGTTGCGAATCAAAATTTACCGGTGTTCTATTAATTTTTAAATTTAACTGCATACTCAACCTTTCTTGGTGCCGTGACAAACTACAATTCTCATAAAAACATATTGGGTTCATAAAATCAATTCGAAGAGACCGGTGATTGTAAACAAAATAATTAATACCTTAAGCTAGATTAAATTTTCATAAATCTTCAACACAATAAAATAAGTTTTATCATATCAACTCTCAACTCTTAAGTTCAATAAGAAATGAAAATATCCTCCCTGGTGTTTTGTTAAAATCAAAAGATTATTAATCAAGTAAAATGCATTACTGACAAAAAATCATCAACATGCTATCTCTCACTAAAACTAACTAATCAGCTGTGCTTCCTGTAAACACATAAATTTCAATACAACCTTAGAGATAGCCACAAACACTTAAGAGTAAAACACAGAACAGTTCAAAATACCAGGGAGAAATAAATCTCACACTAAAAAGTCAAAACACCAGTTTAGTTAAATTAATAAATCCGATCGTATAGTTTTAACGCTCATTAAATTCGCCTACGCCCGCAATAAACTACCCAGGTTCCAATGGAAGTTTAACCATGTTTTCAGAAAGGATCACAAGATAAAAACACAAAAAAAACCATACACTAATAAATCAATAACATACATTTATTTAATATTCCAAAAATTTTAATTACGAATAGCTGATCAGACTACCTCTACAAAAAGATTTTCCAAAACATTACTCGTAAAGTTCTCATACGACAATCTGTACAACTATCCATATTGTACCCAAAATTACTAGTCATGTACTTTACTATAATTACGTAATTACCACAGAGCAATAATCAAGTAGTTACAAACAACTTTACAATCATTAAATAGTTATGAATCATACCAAAATCTTAATAAACACTTTTCAATTACGAATTTTTTAAATAGTTACTCAGGAATTAAGATCACATAAAAAGCTAATTTAGAAAGACTTATTATTCTTTCACCTGTGGCACCTCCGTATATTTATCTTCAGACATATAGATATAATTAAATTTCTTGATAGAATCACACATTTATTCTCCCTGAATTAAATTTTAAGTGATGACACATGGCAATTAAACATTTAAAAATAAAAATCACTCCCTCAGATTTGTAAATCATTAATAATACACATAACGAGAGAAAAAAATCACAGAAAAGCCGCATACCGAAAAACTGTAAGACCGACGAACTGACTGTCTGACCAATTCTTGAAATCGTAGAAAACCATATGTCTGTTCTATAACACCAAATGTGGAAAACTTTCGACTGTGAAATAGCTCCTTCCAACGGTGGAATACTTTTCTTAATCCTGCATTGAACTCAGTCAAGGAGCAGCCTTCCCTTTTCTCTCCAGTCCAAAATGAGGATAACGGCAGGAAAAATACAAACTGGGTGGTTGACCCATCTTCTATGTTCTCCATAATAATCGGCAGCGTCAGAGAGACCCTTTTTTTTCGAAAGGGAAAAACCATTCTTTCGATGTTCACAGACGACAATAACGACAAGACAAATACAACGGAAGCAGCCTTCCATTTTCTTTCGAGCACGATTTTTTTTCAAAGGGAAAACACATCAGCGACTAAACAGCTGAACAGACCCAACATCTGAGAATTGCACGTAGCCACAAGATTTCAGTCAATTTCCCCGAAGATGCAACGATAAGGACCCGCAAAGCTCTCGGACAAGTACTCGGCCCTATAATATCGTACACCTGCAACAGTAGAACACACAGCGTCGGCCCCTAGACGGGGGGAGGCCGCCGGGCCTCTCCGTTTCCTCAAAACGTCTCGAAATCTCAGCAAACCTCCTTTTTTTCTGTGTGCTACCATTTTTAAAAACTCGGAACGCTCAAAAGTGGACCACCTCTGTAATTACTATTGGTTTAAAAAAATCCATAAAATTAAAATTCACGAGCGCTACACAAAACAGTAACCCTCTCTAACCACTAGGAACAGACCAATAAATACCAACCAAAATTCTAAGAAAATCAGTCCTATCTTTTCACAGTGACAAGCCCCTATTTTTCAAGCTCAAACCATGAATTCTTTATGTTTCTTAGGAGCGACATCCACCACCGGAACATATAACAATAGTTTTCAGCCTTTCGGCGTTACCCTATATCTTTGTCTGGTGCGGTTCTTATTTGTCAAGCATAGCTTTGTTTCTTGCTTAGTCATTGTAGATGACTACGTCTGTTAAACTCCTATAACAAAAATATCTTGTAGAAATGTCTTATTTAATTCTTAATAAATGTGGAACTTAAAGTTACCAAATCTTGTTTATTTTCTCTCATAATTTCAGAACACTGGACCCAGTAAATTAAATTAAAACTTGAACGGTTTTTGCAAATGCTGAACACAACGCCTGTTAAGTACATTACCCTTGTTGTATTATCGTTATGGTATTTACTGTTATATTCGTCAATACTTATTTAACTTATTGATATGTTGTTTTCAATGTTTGTCACACAATTTCTCCCTTTGCAGTATTTTAGTATCGATATGATTTAAAAGAAATTTAAACGATCATGTCACTCAGGAGAAATGAATCAAAGATGTCAAAAGTTTAAAATACCATAATAATTATGAACAAAAAGCATGACTTTTGAAAATTACATTAAGGACAATACAGCGGCTGAAGCGGAGGCCATTTAAAGCAAAACCTGATAAATGAAGATTTACTGCGATTCAGTTCTTAACTGAAAATTTCTATTTCAGATACTACCCAATTTATTACTTTTAATATTAATTGTTTACGTTCTTGTAAGGTATTTTCTCCGTTCTTGCTGCATGCCTTTATGGTATAAGTGGAAGCACGTCTGGTTAGCAATTGGAAGGTCAAGTTCGAATCCCGGCTACGGCTTTCAACGTTTTTTCACGTTTCCTGCTCCGAAATAACCTAATAATATCTACATTATAACTTCGTCCTCTACGTGATCTTTGCGTCCTTCAGCGTCTGAGTAAATTCACTGAACAATGGTGATTCGGTCAGAGGGTCGAATTCCGCGAACAGGCTCGCTGCATGGGCATTTTTGTGATTTCCCTATGTGTAAAACGTGTATACAAACCAGTTTCCGTTAGAAAATCCTCCGTGAAGGCATCACTTTCTTTAGGCAAATAACCCCCAGCTCTTTATCATAATCAAATAAACCAAATCTCTATCTGATTATTTACTCTTTTGATTTAGAAAAATGCATCTCATTTATTGCGTAATGTATCTCGTAATTTCCCCATTTACCTCCTAATTTACGTTGACTTAAGGACCCTAAAGTATTAGCTGTAAAAACCATGCATTGTATACTATATTTCTTGTTATTACAAATAAATTTCAAATAGGGATGGATGCGACGAGATATTTCTTTTAAAAATACGTGGTTTCATACATCATCATTTGTCATCTATGCCTGATTGAACTAGGAAAAACATGAAATATATTAAAATAAAATAGAAATCTCAAACTTCTTTTATTCATTATCTAAAGAAAATAAAACAACAAATAAAATTTGAAGTTTAATTTAACTTCTTGTAATTATCAGTGAAAAGAGGTAAACATTTATGCCTATTTTAAAAACATATTTGTTATTACTTCCTTGTACGAAATAAAAAGGAAGTAATGTAATCGCGAAGACAGTTATCGAATGCAATTTAACGATGTTTTTCGGTGACATCTGAACGTAAGGACAGAATAAAATTTAAAATAAACTTTTCCCACAAAAAATTATAAAAATGATTTAAAATGGATTCTGAAGAGAATTTTTCCTGGCGTCTGTGTTTATGTACGTATGTATGTATATATCTCGCATAACTCAAAAACGAGTAGCCTCAGAACGTTGAAATTTTGTAGCTAAGACTGCTATAACAAGTAGATGTGCATCTCCCTTTTTGGTTGCAATCGGCCGCACCAAAAGTATATAAATATATATCAATTCATAAAAATGGAAATAGGTAGGGGATTATGGTTCTTACAATCCTTAAGTAATTCCCTCATATATTTCATTTCCCATATTAGATGGTATAAAATTTTGCAGCACTACACGCAGATTTTTCTGCTAGTTTTTCTAGTTTTTTTCTCTCAACAACAAATAGAAAATTTATCAACTTTCTCAGTATGTATATATATATATATATATATCCACTCTGTTACTCGACTTAGTGACCTCAGTTTCTTTATTCTTATATATTTGTTTATATGTTTGTTTATTTTGTTATTCTTATGTTTGTTTATATGTTTGTTTGTTTTTTTGCTTTAAAAGTGATTGAATTATACTGTACTCATCTTCCGGTTAAGGTTTTTATGCCTTTAGTAATTCTGCATGCAATACTTGTAGAATTATCAACAATTTAAAATTTGCTTAAGGGCGGATAAGCCTAATTATTTTTACAGCAGCCATATTGGTTTCAATTTGAAACTTAGCAGAATAGTGGATTTGTTACCAATCTAGAGAAACTAAGCTTCGCAACAACAAAGGTAACGCCTTCTTTTACTATTGCAAATTAAATCATGCTTAATCAATTCTAGAATTTATTTGAGGAAATAAGTGTTAAAGATTTACTTCGTAATTTTTAATGCAGATATTTGAGTTTTTATGAATTTGTGCCTTGTCACGAAGTGAGAATTGAATTAATTGAATGCGAAATACTGAATTGTCTGTGAAAAACAATTTCTTTCTTCTCTCTCTGTTTTTTTTTTTTTTTTTTTTTTTTTTTTTTTTTTTTTTATTAATTTTTTTTATGCATCGTGTTAGATTTATTACAGTATTTGAATAGAACATGTGGCAAAGATTAGATAATTCGTCAGATAACATATTTTTTGTGAATTCTGTGTTATAAAATGAATGAGATGTAATGCTATTAAGTGAACCTAGCCCTAAAGCTTCGCTACAATAAACCAATAAGTGAATTTTAAAAAGTGCATTTATTCTATTGTGGTTTATGCTCTATCGACGAAGTAGATTTAATTCAATCCAGCAAATTTAGACGTAATGCATGAAAAAATGCGTATAATTTAATATTCCCACAAGGAAATCATGGGGTGTATACATTAGATTTTTCTTTTCACTCAAACAAAATGTACAGGCAACAATGCATTTTTTAATCAACGCATTATGAGCAATGCTCAGCTTTCGTGCGGCGGTTTGAAATGTCATATGCATTGCGTCTAGTGAAATTGTATCATGTTTTGGCCGATATTTTTGGCATTGTTACCGAATTGGAATTAAACTAAGCGAGTAAGCAAAATCGTTTACTTTTTGAACTAATACTAAGTTTATTTAGACGTCATTAACTAATAATTAATTGCAGTTTTTCTTCAAAACTAAAGCAATCCACTAACAGCTTCATTTGCATTTAAATTTCTCTTTAGAATAATAATAGTATTGCAAAGATGGTAAAAATGCAGTTTCGATTTAGGACAGAAACAAAATGATATATAATAATAATCTTCTAATATATCTACAAAATGTATTTCTTTTTTGTGAAAATCAACTAGGAAACATTGTATGAAATAAGTATAAGATTATTATTTGCAAGAACACTTTTTTTCCAGTAGCATTACTGAAATGGATAGGAATTTTTTCAATTTTCTTTCTATGATCAATGTTAGGTAAAATTTTTATATTAGAATGAGAAATTTATTCCAAAAATAAACAATTCTTTATTTTTGACTATCCGTACCTCCTACTTCATATTCAACTTGTAAAGCTGCAGCCTTTTTTCGTAGCTGATGTCAAAAATTTATACTTGACTGTCATTTAAATATTAATTTAGCAGTCAAACAACGAAAATTTGCAAATATAACTCTGATTTTTGTTGTTTGACTTTTAAATTAATATTTGTTCAACGTGTTTTTACCTGTCATTTAAATATTTTGTTGCAAGAATAATTACGGAAAATCTTTTATTTGTTTAGATAGTTAAATTCAGTAAATGAAATACTATGTTTATTAAACGTATAAGATATTTTCTTCCTTCTTTCCGCATGCTTTCGTAGTGTAATTGGAAGCATACGCACCGTGTAATCGAGAGTTTCAAGATTCAAATCCCAGCGATAATATTGCACGTTTTTCACCTCTTCTGCTTCAAAAAAACTTGATGACTCTACAAATGTACATTGCGAAAAAAAAGGAACCGCTCTATATCTCAGGAACCGCTCTATATCTCCCGTTCTACTGGGCCGTTTGATGAAATTCAAATTGCGTTTTAGTCTCGAAAGTGCAACTTAGGATATATATTAGATTTATACGTAACATCATTCTAACATAGATATTTTGACACAAAATCGGACTTTTTCTGAAATAGCATGCCAATTTTTTTCCATATTTCGATTCTACGACTCAAATTAGGCTTAAATATTAAATTTTGTAAAGTTTGGTGCGAAATTTTAGGAGAAATTCAAAATTTATCTTGGCGTATTTTTTTCAGTTTTCACCAAGCATAAAATATACTTGGCGAACTTCTTAATTTATAGCAAATCTATTTTCCTTTTCTTTTTTAATTGCAAAGCATTTTTAATTTTTTAATTGTGAGCCTCATCGATATCCAAACAAACAAATTTCACTTATTTGCAAAGCCACAAACGAGCTGGTGGCTTTCTGAACAAATGAAAATAATCAGGAGGATCCAACTAGAATTCGTACAAAAAACTTCCAGACTGCACAAGCATATTGCCATCATTTGTCTGCAAACTGAATACCGGCAGTTAACTCTTAATTATTTGTACCTGCAAATAATAGTTAAAGCAATTGCTAAATTTTGTTATAAATTGTGATGTGATTAGATACTTGTTTTGTTTAATCCATCACACACAAAAAACAAGTAAGAGCTATTCTGCGTAAAGGAACGGGAGCCTCCAGGAAGGACTTTCTAAGGAAAACTGGTTTGTATTCACATTACACATGGGAAAATCACGAAAATACCCATTTAACCAGACAGCTGTTCGGAATTTGAAAGGAGTAGAATTATCAGTGCTTCATGACCATAACCCTTTACATTGATAAGCTTCCGACTTCACTTGCCCTTAATATATTCATATTGTGAATAGATATATGCGTCATACTATGAAATAGAATCTAAGGTTAGCTAGAAAAATTATTGTTACAAAAATGCGTAGTTTTTCAATTCTAGGAAAGTGAGATGAAGGGTTAGGTTGATCGTATTCATTGTTTTTATATTTAATCACTTAGTATTGCGTTTTCGAGAGAGCTGCTTCCATGCATTTTGTCTGTTTTCTTTAATCCTATGCTTATTATATTTCAATCCTTACCATAACTTAACTATTTCTCAAACTTTCATGAGAGTAGCACGTTTTAGTCAATTTCAAAAACAGATACTAAAAATGACAAAACGTTTCTACACCTTCTACTATTTCTTGAGCCCCCTAAAAAAAGGATTTCCTACTTTAAGTTTTTTCCTAGATTGTAATCTAAATCTCTTACTACTAGGTAACAAAATCTAATTACACATTTCCAGATTTGCAATCTAAAAATTTATTCTCTTTGGAAACGAAAAAGCTAAATTATAGTAACAAAACTACAGAAGCGTGCTAGTGTTATTTTATTGTACATGAAGAACATGTGATATGGTTTACAATAAAATATTAAATCTTATATTAATCAGCAGGTGGATTATTATCTCATGTCAAATGTTAATATACGAGTGTATTCTATTTCCCGCTCTTATATGCTTCACATTTCATTACTACGTGAATGCATTTTTATAGTCACGTTCGCGATTCTGAAGGAAAAAAAATTTTTTAAATATTATTAGGTAATATTACCTTTAATTAGCTAAATGTGAAAATATCTTATCAAAAAAATTCCATCCTAAGTGCAATTTCATTAAACTTTACATTTGCGCTTTTTAAAAAAGATAAACACCTCTCGTTTGAGCGAATAAACGCCGGTTTTTGGACATGCATTTCGCAGTTCCTCCTCTTTTGTTCTCACTTCTATAGACTTATTCTTTTATCCTACTTTCTTTTTCTATTCTCATTAAATTTCCTTTTGTATAGCAATTAAGACCGAAGCTTCTAAATTCTCCCTCTCTCATAAAATCTTAAAGAATGAAAAGCCAAAAAAAAAAAAAACAAATCTATGTACTACAACTGTTGTGTGCCAAATTCATTTAAATTTAATAAAGCGTTTGCTGAAGTTAATAAACGCTTTGAAACATTCTACTGATTTCAAATTTTAGAAGTTTTCCCCACTGATGTGACGCTTAGAAATGAAATGAACGTGCTTAGGTAAACATAAGTGCAAACATACAAAGAAACTTTAAAATTACGAAAACATATTACTGGTTTTTGTAATGTTCATGTATTTCTGTAAGAATCTTCAATTAGCTTCTCCAAAATTTGCTTTATCATTGTAAGATCGAAATAAAAATCCGAAAACGCGCGACGTCATTCAAAGCGACGGAACGAAACTCATGCATAATGAAGTGAACTGCAACTTACCTGCCCCAAATATCAGAGGTAGCACAAATATTACGTCTAAGACGTACGTCGGAAAATGCCGCATCATTCAAAACTCCGAATAGGGAATTGCAAAATCTATGCAAAGTCGGTAATTTTGTTTGAGAACTTTGTGTTAGTCAGTTTGAAACGTAGCAGTGACCCAGAAATGCAGGAAACCTCAGAAACGCAAAAGCGTTTTTATTTGTAAGTTTCTAAAGGCGCGTGCTTACACGGGGATGAGGGAGATGTTAGGCGTGCGAATCGATTCGACCGGGATGTTGCCTTGGACACATCGCATCCGGCCAGAGATGCACTGTGACAGCGCCATCTATATTCAGATGTTACACGCAAATGGGCATCTAAAAGTTTAAGAGAGTGGGGGCTTGCAGGAACAAAAGTATTAACCGAGGCACATACAGGAGGAAGGGAACTTTTTAATATAAGCTCCATTTTTCTTAAAATGAATACGAGAAAAGTGTTTCTAAAACTGCTGCTGAATCCAAAATTTTCTCTGTAATACTGTTTGATATAACATATAAAAAAAAGTCATGAAAATTAAAGGATTTCTTTACATGAATGCTTTTAAAATATCATCCTAAATTTGATATTTTATAGCATCTTTTCTACCATAGAAATCTTAACAATGAAAATTAAATTCGTTTTGACGTAAAGTGTAAATCCAACACTTAAATGAAAACACAAATTTGCAAGCGCATTAGTAATCAAGACCATAGGAAAGAATTTCCTGTATCATTTCTGTTACCTGTCCAAAGATCAATTCTCTCTCTCTCTCTTAACTATATTTATAACCTTAATCTGTAACAGGTTTTGTGCTTGGGAAAGATTGCTTTCAAAAAAACATTCCTAGAAAACTTGCCGTATTTAGGTTGATATAAAATTACTGCTGCAAAATTTCATAAACATTTTTGGGTATTATATCTTTTTTTCGCATTTATTTGTATTTTTCATATTCATTTTGCATCGGTGTGGTTTTTGCCTCTATTTATTCTTCGTTTTACGCTTTGTTTTATACTAATTTTGAATTTTTGTTCTTTACGTTCTTGTAAGATGTAAAGGAAGTGTAAAAGCAAAAAATTTCGAGTATCATATTTCAGCGAAAAATCTATTTTGACCGTTCCCGAATCCATTCGGACGACTTTCCTGTGCGACGTCTTTATATGCGGGTAGAACAAAGGACTCGTTCTTCCAAAATGGATTGTAAAATGTATTCAAAGGGGACTTTTTCATGATGTCTGGGCATACGTATCCACGTTTGTATGTCTCCCTCTTAATTCTAAAATTAGCCGTAAAACGCCGCCATTTTGCATATGGAACTACTATAACATGTAGTTGTGCATCTCCTTTTTTTTATTGTAATCGTCGGTACAAAACGCATATACAGGGTGTCTCGAAACTCATGGGCGAAAATTTAAGGGTTGATAAGAAACTTCTAAACAAGCAATTTTCAACACAATGCATGGGCGAAGAGCAGACGGTAAACCACTAGACGGCGCTGTAATGGAAAGCATAAAGCGCGAGTTTTCTTACACATCGTCATATCTAGTGCAGATTTCGGAAAACATCTCGACGTATAGTATTCAGGAAAAGGCGGACATGCATTTTATATATGGTCTTGCGAATGGGAATGCTCTGAATGCCGAAAGACTGTACAGACAGCGTTTTCTGAGAAAATACGTACCAGACTGAAAAATGTTGAGCGATTGCATCGGTGCCTGTGTGAAACGGGATCTTTTGTCACGGCATGCATGATATAGGGCGTGGCAGGAGTATGCGGATGCCATAAGTTGTACAAGACATTCTGCAAAGAGTGGAAAAACATTCGGATATTAGCACGTTAGAGGTTTCCCGTGCCGTACATGTGGTCAGTTGTTTGTCAAGTATTATGGGATGAAAGATTACACCTTTATCATGTATAGAAAGTTCAAGCCTTGATACCTGCAGATTATGCGTCACGTGTCGAGTTTGCTCTTTAGTTTTTCCAACAGTGTCCATGCAAGATCCACGTGGTACAAAAGCTGCTTTCTAAAGATCCGCTTCAATGCACTGATTTTGCTTCCCGATTTTTTGGCGAGAATAACCATTGACAATGCATATTGAATATTTTATGGTCAGACAAGAGCTGTGAATACTCAAAATTGTGGGATATGAGGTATTGCAAATCCCCATGGTGTGCATGAACAGCTTCTGCATTCTGATTATGTAACTATATGATGTGCGCATCTTGCCTGTTTTCCGAAAATATCTAAATAATCAGTATCTAGTACAGATATCTAAGTAAAAAACTGCTTTCATACTGCTACTTACTAATATTTTTTATTCGGTTTGAGATCGAGTTCAAGAATTTTCTTTGTGGCCTATACGAAGCTTCTTTGCTAACATTTGTGACTTGTTTACCATTAATACGAGGCACGTCCAGAAAGTAAGTTCCGTTTCAATTTATCTCCGCTGCAGCTCTGCGATCGCAGTTCCGCACATGCGCAGTAAACGCTCTGTATCAAGGAGAAGAAACGCGTACCATTTGGAAATAGCTGTCAGTCACGTACGCTTTGTTGTGCTTGTTTACAATGTCGGTGTTGATTGAAAATCCCGCCGCTTGTGAAATCAGATCTGTGATTCGTTTTCTGAATGCGAGGAAAGTGAAACCTAGTGTAATTTATCGGCAAATTTGCGATGTTTACGGACCAAAAGCGATGAGTGATTCGATGGTGAGAAGATGCGTCCGAAAGTTCAATGACGGACGTAGTGATGTGCACGATGAAGAACGAAGTGGGCGTTCATCTTTGGTTACAGAAGAACTGGTTCACGCGATTGATGACAAGATCCATGAAAACCGAAGGTTTACAATTAGTGCTCTCGCTATGGAATTTCCCCAAATTTCCCGATCACTAATGCATGAAATTGTTACCGAAAAACTGAAATTTCGTAAACTTTGCTCACGTTGGGTACCAAAGATTCTTACTGAGCAACACAAAACAAAACGGATGGATAGTGCACTTCAGTTTTTGACCCGTTAGGCTGAAAGCAGCGAAGAATTTCTAGGAGATGAAACTTGGGTTTCTTACGACACCCCTGAAAGTAAGCGGCAATCAATGGAATGGAGGCACACTTCATCCTCAGCAAAGGTTAAGCCGAAGCAAATCTTGACACCTCGAAAAATGATGTGCACAGTGTTCTGGGACTGGAAAGGCATCTTACTCATTGATTTCTTACCGCGTGGTCAAACAATCAGAGCAGATTCTTATTGCGAGACACATCGGAAATTGCGCCGCGCAATACAGAATAAGCGCCGAGGATTGCTGTCAAAAGGTGTTGTTTTTCTTCACGACAACGCACGACCACAATGTGCAAATGTGACGAAAAACCTCCTACAGGGATTTGGCTGGGACGTGTTTGACCATCCTCCATACAGCCCTGACCTCGCTCCTAGCGACTTTCATCTGTTCTTACATCTTAAGTCTGTCTTTGGCGGTCAACACTTTAACAATGACGACGAGCTGAAAGAAACCGTTTCCAACTGGTTGAAGACACAGGCGGCAAATTTCTATGAAGAAGGTATACAAAAACTTGTGCCACGCTATGACAAATGCCTGCAATATTTCGGCAGTTATGTGGAAAAGTAGTTTAAGAGTTGTTGAATTTTGTGCAATAAATAACTTTTCTGTAGCTGTACACAATTTACTTTTATTACCAAACGGAACTTACTTTCTGGACGTACATTGTATATTAAATATTGTACGAATGACGCTTATTACCGAATCTACCGAATTCAATAATATATCTATTTTACTACTATCTACTCCAAATCTGAACTCGAGCGGTTACTTTCTGAATTCGATTTTTAACCTTGCCTGGTCAGTGTACAATCATCAGTTAATCCCTAATCCAAATTTTTGGCCCATAATTGACTTTATTAATTAAAAAGCTAATAACGTTAATTTAGGAATTATATTTGTTAGAATTTAACATATTTCTAATATGAAAAAATAGAACAATCGCTTTATCTAAAAAGAACTAATTGTGGAATTTTGCACGCATTTATCGCAAAAGAAATTGCTTCCAATCAGATTTATTAGGTTTTTTTTCGGGGGGTACTAGAAACGTTACGAAAACATCGGAAGAAAATTTCAAAAAAATATTACTATGTTATTAATTCTATATTATTTCTAGATTATTGTTATTTATTATTCTACGTTATTATTTACATTAGTTCCTAACACATTTCTTTCAAATTCCCTGTAACCTCGTTGATTTCTAATATGTTTCTCTCAAATTTTCAAATTTCCTTTAATTTAAAGTCATAGTTTTTCTTTTGAATTAAATTTTAATATTAATTCGATTAACTTTATACACCTATAAGGTAAAGGTAAAGGTAAAAGTATGGGGGCCACCAGCGATGTACCATAGGTCAACTGGTAATGCCTTCCCATACTAACTCTTTAAGGGACTGC